>QJPP01001989.1:0-413704 GCA_003996215.1 Jaltomata sinuosa | reverse complement strand
AATGTATATAAGTGTTAAGTTAAAGTATAAGGATGAGGGTTTTGAAAATGAGATAAAACAAGTGAGGTGCTTGCTCGACTTATCTAAGCTTTTAGGTGACAAGTCGGTGCATCACCTATCTACGCTAACGAACCAAGTTCCGAGGGCCGATTATGGGCAGCAACATCATGGATTATTAGACCTAATGGTAGCCCATATGAAGCTTAAAGTTGGCCCATCAAAGCACAACCAAATCTGTCCCAAACAACTACCAAAGGTAGCCACCAATATTGACCACATTTTGACCCAAGAAAAGCCCAAAATCAGCCACAAAACTTAACCCTTTTGAGGCCCAAGAAAAGGGTAATTTTGGCCCAAGTTTCTTGACCCATTTTGGCCAAAATATACTCAAAAAAGTCGGCCAAAAAGGTCCCTTAATACAGACCTTTTGTTGATCAATATTTATCACAAAAAGCTGGAAAAAACTTCTCTCTTATCTCCTTTCCTTTGGCAGTCCCCCTCTCCCTTTAGGGTTCTAAGAAGATCAAGATTCATTCAAGCTTAAGGTAAGTTAAACAACTTGTTATATTGGTATTAATGTACTACATATATCTAGGATATCCTATGGTAAGAAAGACATGAACTATGGCAGCCCCTTTCTTAAGATTTAACACATAGAAATTGTGTAACAATTAAGAGATTTCTTCTTCTCTTGTTGGTGTATGTGTAGGGGGTACTTAAGATTTTCAAGGAATCAATAAAAAGAGGATAAAAAAACCCCTTCAAGTGTGGTAAGTACTCTTACCATAATCATATTTTTGGATTGAAGTTCGAATGGACAATTGTTGTTGAATTGTTGTTAAGAGCTCACGGGACGGCGATCGGAAGTCGTGGGTTCAATGTGTTGCTATTGTATTTAGGCATGGTGAGTTGTGTAGGGGCTGTTTGATGTATTTTGTATTATTGGAGGCAGTAGGTTGGGGTGTGTGTGATGTGTATTGGATAGGGGATAAAGGTGCGACGATACACCTTTAATTAATGCAAATTATGTTAATCTGCGCTGAAAATGTTTAGTTATTGTTTTGGGAAAGTTGCATCAGGTTTAAGAGCAAATATTAGCTTAATTATACCCTTGTGTTGTAGATTAACTTAATAAAGTATATTCCAAGTTGTGGTAAGCGCAATCTTCGAAAGGAACGAGGTATGTTAAGGCTTCTTTATTCCTTATCGGCATGAATCTAGAAATAGAACTCTAAATCTCCGAAAGAAGGAATTTGAGTATTCTGTTGTAAGAGAGCTGATTTGGTAACTCAAAAAGTCTTAAGGAACTAAGTTATACATTATGGTGATTCAAGTCGCCTTCTTATAAAAATTTGATTCTTTTTGCACGAAACGTAAGTTATCCTTTTGTCAAGTTTCTTCTTTGTATTGTGATCCCTAATCAAGCTTTAGAAAGTATAAAAGGAAAGTTAGCAAGTCAAATATCCCATTTATATGTGTTTTGTATGTTGAGTCCAACACCTAGTAAGCCAAGGATAAATAAGTTATCGAAATGAACCTTCATAAATAACAAGAACAGCTTTGAAGGTCAATCTAGTAATACACTTATTATGCGTGGTTTGCGTGTTAGTGTGCGCCGAGGTGCTACTGCCATATTGAGGCTATTATATACATAGTGTGCACCAAGGTGCTACTGCCATATTGAGGCCATTATATACATAGTGTGCACCGAGGTGCTACTGCCATATTGAGGCCATTATATACATAGTGTGCGCCGAGGCGCTACTGCCATATTGAGGCATTATATATAGGGTGCGCCGAGGCGCTATTGTGGTTCAGCGTGGTTTATAAAGAGTGATTTGCGGTGTGAGTTAATGCATGTGTTGTGTTCTATAAAGAATAAAGGAGAAAAGAGCTTAACGAGTCTTACCAATTACAGTTTACAAGTTTCATATTGTATCTTGTTCAGATTTACTACTTGCGACTTGCTTTTATGTTTCTACCTTACATGCCAGTACATTATTGTAGAACTGACATCCCCATTTCTTGGGGGTGCTACATTCATGCCTACAGGTCCAGACAGTTACCCAGACAGACCTCTTCAGTAGGAGTTGCAGAGATCAGCCATTTTGGTAAGCTCAATTCTTCCTGGAGCTGACGAGTCAGAGGTCTAGCTTATATTTTGACCAGGTTATATATATGTACAACTTATGGGTAGTCCAGGATTGTCGGCCTTGAGTTGCTTAGCTACTATTGAGCTTTCAGTGTTTCATATTGCTATTCTTAGAGACCTTGTCGGTCTCAGACCCCCAGCAGGTTCAATAGAGATACACTCTATTTTGACACCCTTGAACTTTTGGGGCTCCGGGTATTGGTCATGCCTCCCATGGTTTGGGGCGTGACAAACTTGGTATCAGAGCACGTCGAATCCCAGGGAGTCTACAAGCCGTGTCTAGTCGAGTCTTACTTATGGGTGTGTTGTGCACCATACCAATAATCATGAGGTTACGGGACATTTAGGAATTGTTATCCTTCTTTCATCTGCTAGATCGTGCAATAGAGCGAGGTCATAAGATGTTTGAAGTCTAATTCATGTTTTTCTATTCCTTGTTTACAGAAATGCCTGTGACCAGACAAATGAGTAGCCGACGAGTTGGTACGGATACGGGGGAAGGTACTAGTCATTCCCCACCTATCCTAATGGATAGATTTTAGGCTCAAAGTGAATCACTGACACCAGAGATCCCAGTTCATGAAGTACCTGATGAGACTATAGAGGATCCAGTACCCCTGACCCCACTTGCTCCAGTGGCATCTGAGATGGCTAGAGATGAACCAGCATATGTAGCTCTTCCACCTGAAGCAGAGGACCAGGACATCAAGAGTGTTGTTCAATTATTGACCCAGATAGTAGCCACACAACAACAACAAATTGGGGCATCAGCAAGTGATAGGTCAGGTGGCTCAGAAAGTTTTAGGGCTCGAGAGTTTATCAGCCTAAGTCCTCCTATATTTATAGGCTCTGACCCACGTGAGGATCCTCAGGAGTTTATTGATCAGACTTATTGAGTACTTCGATTCATGCATGCAACAATAGTAGAGGCATTGGAGTTTGCATCTTTTAGGCTACGAGATGTGGCCATTTTATGGTTCGAGGCTTGGGATCGGTCTAGGGGATCAAATGCACCCTCAGCTGAATGGGAGGAATTTGCAGAGCCTTCCTAGCTCACTATCTTCCACAGGAGGTTCGAGAGGCCAGACTTGATCAATTTCTATCCCTTAGGTAGGGCAATATGAGTGTTCAATAGTACAACCTCAGATTTAATTTGCCAGATACGCCCCCGATACTGTGAGTATAATGCGAGCTAGAGTTCATCGATATGTGCGTGGACTTAAGGATGAATTGATTAAGGGATTAACAGTAGAAGCCACACAAGAGGATATGAATATTTCTAAGATACAAGCTATTGCTCAGACTGCAGAGGATCTGGAAGTACAAATTGGAGATAAACAAAGCCGAGAAAGGGATCAAAATAAGAGGGCTAGATCTACTGGGTCCTATAGAGCCACGAGGTAATGTTAGGCCATATTTTAATAGGCGATCACCCCACCCTACTAGTGGTGCCACATATCAGTTGCAAAGGCAGAGGTATGATCATTTTTCTCAGACTGGACCAGGCCACAGTTCAGGTGCATCCAGTTCCTATCGCCAGGGGCATTCAGGCCAGGTGAGGCCACCTTTGCCACCTTGTGTTCAGTGTGGTAGGAAGCATCCTAGGATATGTCACCTGGGTTCAGATACTTGTTATTCGTGTGGGCATCCTGGTAACTTTATGCGAGACTGTCCGAGTAGAGGTAGGGGTGAGATGTCCCAGCCTACATGGTCGATGTCATCTTCTTCATCTACTATTCATCCACCTAGGACAGGCCCACGGGCTGCACCAGGCAATGGTAGAGGTAGAGGAGAAGGAGGAGCATCCAGTTCAGGCGGTGGTCAGAATCACACTTATGCTCTAGCCGGTCGCCAGGACGTGGAATCGTCACCTGATGTTGTTACAGGTACATTGACTATTTTTACTCATGTTGTTTATGCACTTATAGATCCTGGCTCTACTCTTTCATATGTTACCCTGCTTGCTGCTGGTAAGTTGGGGGCAGGCCCTGAGTTGTTGCCTAGACCCTTTGTTGTATCTACGCTAGTTGGTGAATCTATTATAGCTAAACGAGTTTATCGAGATTGTGCAGTGTGGATTTATGACCGTCTCACTTCAGCTGATCTAATCGAATTAGATATGATTGACTTCGATGTCATTATGGGCATGTACTGGTTAGTTGCATGTTATGCTAATATCGATTGTAGAACTAAGGTTGTCAAATTCCATTTTCCGAAAGAGACAATCCTGGAGTGGAAAGGTAATGCTGCCACGCCAAGGGGTAGGTTTATTTCCTACCTTAAGGCCCAGAAAATGATTTATAAAGGCTATATTTATCATTAGTCCAAGTAAGAAGTACAGAGGATGGAACAACGACTCTTCAATCGGTTCCAGTGGTGATTCAGTTTCTAGATGTATTCCCGAATGAGCTTCCAGGAATCCCTCCAGAAAGGGAAATTGAGTTTGCCATTGACCTACTCCCAAATACTCATCCAATATCAATCCCCCCTTACAGGATGGCTATAGCAGAATTAAGAGAGTTAAACGAACAATTAAAGGATCTACTCGAAAAAAAGGTTTCATTAGGCCAAGTACATCGCCATGGGGCGCACCTATTTTGTTTGTTCATAAGAAGGATGGGTCCTTGAGAATGTTTATCAATTACCGACAGCTGAACAAAGTTACAATCAAGAATAAGTATTCGCTTCCAAGGATTGATGACCTTTTTGATCAGTTGCAAGGCGCCAAATGTTTTTCAAAGATTGACTTGCGGTCGGGGTATGGCCACTTTGAATTTCTAGTAATGTCTTTTGGGCTTACTAATGCCCCAACAACTTTTATGGACCTAATGAATCGGGTCTTTAAGCCATTCCTAGATGTATTCGTGATCGTATTTATTGACGATATCCTGATTTACTCGCGGTCCAAAGCCGAACATGCTGATCATCTACGTGCAGTATTGCAAACACTTCAAAATCATAAATTATATGTGAAGTTCTCCAAATGTGAGTTTTGGTTGACTTCAGTGGATTTTATTGGCCATATAATTACAAATGAAGGTATTAGAGTTGACGGCCAAAAGATTGAAGCTGTAAAGAATTGGCTGAGTCCCTTGAATGCTACAAAGATCCGTAGTTTTTTGGGCTTAGCAGGTTACTACCGGAGGTTTATAGAAGGATTTTCTTCTATCTCTGCACCATTGACAAAGTTGACTCATAAAGCTTCCAAGTTCCATTGGTCTGATGCATGTGAGCAAAGTTTTCAGGAGTTGAAGGACAGGCTTACTTCAACACCTATCTTAACTCTGCCAGAGGGCACGGAAGGTTATGTTGTGTATTGTGATGCTTCAATGATTGGGTTGGGCTGCGTTTTAATGCAACATGGTAAAGTTATTGCCTATGCCTCAAGACAACTAAGAAAGCACGAACAAAATTACCCTACTCATGATCTTGAATTGGCAGCAGTTATATTTGCCTTGAAAATTTGGCGCCATTACTTGTTTGGAGTCCATGTAGACGTGTTTACGGACCACAAAAGTCTACAGTATTTATTTAAATAGAAGGATTTAAACCTAAGGCAAAGAAGGTGGCTAGAGTTACTAAAGGATTATGATGTAGATAATTTGTACCATCCAGGTAAGGTCAATGTAGTGGACGATGCACTTACCCGCAAATCCATGGGAAGCTTGAGCCATGTAGAAAATAGAAAGATTGAGATGACAAGAGAATTACATCAGTTAGCTAATTTGCAGGTTCGACTATTAGACCAAGGTAATGGGGGAGTTATTATTAAAAGCACAGCGGAATCCTCACTTATAATAGAGGTAAAGAAACGACAATATGATGATCCAGAATTAGTAAGATTGAGGGAGGAAATTCCACAACAGAAGCAACCACTAATAGAGCTTAAGAAAGATGGGGTTTTGAGATATCAAGGTCGTCTATGTATGCCTAACGTTGGGGAGCTACAGGAGAAAATTTTGGCAGAAGTTCACTATTCCCACTATTCAATCCATCCAGGAGCGACGAAGATGTATCATGATCTTCGACAAATTTATTGGTGGAATAATATGAAGAGAAATATCGCAGTGTTTGTAGCCCAATGCTCGAATTGTCAACAGGTAAAAATTGAACACCAGAGACCCAAAGGTCTAACTCAAAGTATAGTGATACCTACCTGGAAATGGGAGGTGATCAACATGGACTTTATTACAGGCTTACCCCGTACTTATCGGAAGTATGACTCCATATGGGTGATTGTAGATAGACTTACAAAATCAACTAACTTTTTGCCAGTCAGGACAACTTATACTGCTGAAGATTATGCCAAGTTGTATATTAGTGAAATAGTTCGACTTCATGGTGTCCCAATTTCCATCATTTCAGATAGGGGTGCTCAGTTTACAACAAATTTCTGGAGGTCTTTCTAGAGAGGCTTAGGTACTCTAATAAGTCTCAGTACAGCTTTTCATTCACAGACAGATGGACAAGTTGAACGCACTATTCAAATACTCGAAGATATGCTACGAGCTTGTGTACTAGATTTTTAAGGGAGTTGGGATGACCATTTGCCACTAATTGAGTTTGCTTATAATAATAGCTTTCATGCAAGCATTCAAATGGCTCCTTATGAGGCTTTATACGGAAGAAAGTGTAGAACACCGATTGGATGGTTTGAAATTGGATAAACAGGATTATTAGGGCCAGACCTAGTTAATCAGGCAATGGAGAAGGTGAAGCTAATCCGAGAAAGATTACTAACAACCCAGAGTAGGAAGAAATCATATGCAGATGTGCGACGTCAGGATTTGGAATTTAATATTAGTGATTGGGTTTTCCTAAAGGTTTTGCCCATGAAAGGCGTTATGCGATTTGGTAAAAAGGGAAAGCTTAGTCCAAGATATATTGGACCATACAGGATCATTCGGAGGGTAGGAAAAGTGGCATATGAGCTAGATTTACCCACAGAATTGGAGACAGTCCATCCTGTATTTCATGTATCGATGCTTCGAAGGTGCATAGGAGATCCTTCACGTATTATGCCTATCAAAGATGTTCAACTTTCTGAAGACTTATCGTATAAGGAAGTACCAATTTCTATCCTAGATCGTCAAGTTAGGAAGCTCAGAACCAAAGAAGTAGCCTCACTAAAGGTGTTGTGGAGAAATAATAATATCGAGGAAATGACGTGGGAAGTCGAGGAAGAAATGAGGAAAAAGCATCCCCAGTTATTTACAACTTGAAGATAGTATAGAGGTAAGTCATATAATTATGTTCTTGATACTCTTCCTACTATGAAAATATGATCAGGTTTGAACATGTGAAAATGATTACATTTAATTGTATATATTTGTATCACCCTGTGAGGTATCGTGCTGGACATTTGCTGAATTTCAGGTTTTTGGATAGTCCCAATTATAAAGGAAACTCTGTCAAAATTTCTAAAAATCCTAAGGGACTAGAGCTCTATATGCATTACCCTCATTCGAGGACGAATAATTCTAAGGGGGGAAGGATGTAACACCCCGTACCTTTCAAAACCTATGTGACTAAGTAAATATCGATGAAGGTATTTGAGCTCGAGATTGTGAAGGGGTACTTTGGCCTAGAATTTGAAATGGTCAAATGTATATAAGTGTTAAGTTAAAGTATAAGGATGAGGGTTTTGAAAATGAGATAAAACAAGTGAGGTGCTTTCTCAACTTATCTAAGCTTTTAGGTGAAAAGTCGGTGCATCACCTACCTACGCTAACGAACAAAGTTTCGAGGGCCGATTACGGTCAGCAACATCATGGATTATTAGACCTATGGTAGCCCAAATGAAGCTTAAAGTTTGCCCATCAAAGAACAACCAAATCTGTCCCAAACAACTACCAAAGGTAGCCACCAATATTGACCACATTTTGACACAAAAAAAGCCCAAAATCAGCCACAAAACTTAACCCTTTTGAGGCCCAAGCAAAGGGTAATTTTGGCCCGAGTTTCTTGACCCATTTTGGCCCAAATATACTCAAAAAAGTCGGTCAAAAATGTCCCTTTATACAGACCTTTTGTTGATCAATATTGATCACAAGAAGCTGGAAAAATTATCCCTTATCTCCTTTCCTTTGGCAGCCCCTCTCTCCCTTTAGGGTTCTAAGAAGATCAAGATTCGTTCAAGCTTAAGGTGAGTTAAAAAACTTTTTATCTTGGTATTAATATACTACATATAGTTAGGATATCCTATGGTACTAAATACATGAACTATGGCAGCCCCTTTCTTAAGATTTAACACATAGAAATTGTGTAACAATTAAGAGATTTCTTCTTCTCTTGTTGGTGTATGTGTAGGGGGTACTTAAGCTTTTCAAGGCATAAATAAAAAGAGGATAAAAACACCCCTTCAAATGTGGTAAGTAATCTGCCCATAATCATATTTTTGGATTGAAGTTCGGATGGACAATTATTGTTGAATTGTTGTTAAGAGCTCACGGGACGGCGATCGGAAGTCGTGGGTTCAATGCGTTGTTATTGTATTTCGGCATGGTGAGTTGTGTAGCGGATGTTTGATGTGTTTTGTATTATTGGATGCAGTAGGTTGGTGTGTGTGTGATGTGTATTGGATAGGGGAGAAAGGTGCGACGACACACCTTTAATTAATGCAAAATACGTAAATCTGCCCGGGAAATGTTTAGCTACTATTTTGGGAAAGTTGCATCAGGTTTAAGAGATAATATTAGCTTCATTCATTATACCCTTTTGTAGTAGATTAACTTAATAAAGGAAAGTCCAAGTTGTGGTAAGCGCAATCTTTGAGAGGAATGAGGTATGTTAAGGATTCTTTATTCCTTATCGACATGAATCTAGAAATAGAACTCTAAATCTCCGAAAGAAGGAATTTGAGTATTTTGTTGTAAGAGAGCTGATTTGGTAACTCAAAAAGTCTTAAGGAACTAAGTTATACATTATGGTGAGTCAAGTCGCCTTCTTATAAAAATCTGATTCTTTTTGCACGAAACGTAAGTTATCCTTTTGTCAAGTTTCTTCTTTGTATTGTGATCCCTAATCAAGATTTAGAAAGTATAAAAGGAAATTTAGCAAGTCAAATCCTCATTTATATGTGTTTGGTATGTTTAGTCCAACACCTAGTAATCCAAGGCTAAAGAAGTTATCTAAATGAACCTTCATAAATAACAAGAATATCTTTGAAGGTCAATCTAGTAATACACTTATTATGCATGGTTTGCATGTTAGTGTGCACCGAGGTGCTACTTCCATATTGAGGCTATTATATACATAGTGTGCACCGAGGTGCTACTTCCATATTGAGGCCATTATATACATAGTGTGCACCGAGGTGCTACTGCCATATTGAGGCCATTATATACATAGTGTGCGCCGAGGCGCTACTGCATATTGAGGCTATTATATATAGGGTGCGTTGAGGCGCTATTGTGGTTCAGCATGGGTTATAAAGAGTGAGTTGTGGTGTGAGTTAATGCATGTGTTGTGTTCTAAAAACAATAAAGGAGAAAAGAGCTTAACGAGTCTTACAAATTACAGTTTACAAGTTTCATATTATATCTTGTTCAGATTTACTACTTGCGACTTTCTTTTATGTTTCTACCTTACATGCCAGTACATTATTGTCGTACTAACGTCCCCATTGCCTAGGGGTGCTGCATTCATGCCTGCAGGTCCAGACAGATACCCAGACAGACCTCTTAAGTAGGAGTTGCAGAGTTCAGCCATTTTTGTAAGCTCCATTCTTCCTGGAGTTGACGAGTCAGAGGTCTAGCTTATATTTTGACCAGGTTATGTATATGTACATTTTATGGGTAGTCCTGGGCCCTGTCCTGGATATAAGATATTTTACTTACTCCTAGAGGCTTGTAGACGTGTATGTGTATATCAGTGTTGGGTATGGCCTTGTCGGCCTTGTTATTAGCCATCTACTATGATAATAGCCTTGTCAGCCTTGAGTTGCTTAGCTACTATTGAGCTTTCAGTGTTTCAAATTACTATTCTTAGAGACCATGTCGGTCTCAGACCCCCAGCAGGTTCAATAGAGATACACTTTATTTTGACACCCTCGACCTTTTGGGGCTTCGGGTATCGGTCATGCCTCCCATGGTTTGGGGCGTGGCATAAACCAGCAATTGTAGATTTAAAACATGGTGAAATCAGTAGACCCATATCGTATTAGCAATTACAAAAATAAATAAGCAAGACCCATACCCTTTTATCAAGTACATATCATCTACACATCCCTAGACAAGGAAACTTAGACACTCATGCTAAACGAAGAAGAAAATATACCTATAGGGAAATTCAAATTCCTTTTCATTAATTGTAGCAAGAATCCAATATCCAAGCTCAAATTTACAAGCTTAAGGTTGAAGATTGAGAAAATGGATTGAAATCCTCTTTCTTTCCTTGGGAGAGAAACTTGCTTCAAAGGTGATAACTTTTCAAAAACTTTTAAGAACTATCTAAAATTATGCCTAAATTGGGTTTAGAAACATTCCCGAAATGTCATACAAAATTAGACAAAAATGACCTTTGGGGGCTGTGCGATGTGATGTGCGGTTCACACATTGTGAAGTGCGCATCACACAACACTCTTTAGTGGTCAATTGACTTGAGCCTTTATGGGAGCTTCATGCGAAGTGAGGTGCGGTTCGCACCAGGCAGTGTACACATCGCACAGTGACCGCACTACTTAACAGATCCTTCAGCAATTTTGGGGCTTTGTGCGGTAGGAGGTGCGGACCACACCTCGTGTTGTGAATGTCGCATCATGTCCACACCTCTTGGAAGAAACTACATCTAGTTCAATTTTTCACACTTCAACTGTTTTTCAGCTCTTTTGGGTCCAATTCCTTGATTTCCACCTTAGGACAAGAGTATCTGCATTTATGTCAATAAAGTATATAAGGACCTCTAAATATTATCAAAACATAGCAATTATTCATGAACAAAGGCTAAATAAGTTAGTAGATTACCAACTCATCACCTACCTTATATAATAAAAAAATATCAAAATAACTAGACTTACCAACTCTGTTCAAATATTAATAATTTATAAAACACTTATAAAATTGGTACATACAAAAATATATCGTAACTAAAGAATATTTCATAAATATTTAAGATATTTTTAGGAAGGAAATTGTAATGACCCTCGCGGTCATTTTCTTATATTTGTGCATTTTTATCGCTTTGGCCCTTCCCATAGCTTTTTCATAGTTTTTTGAATTACGAGGATGGGTGACATTCTTCTCGAGGCATTCAGTCAAGTTTTAGTCGAGTTACCCTGTTTTGGAACTTTAAAAGTTGATAAGCCTTACTTTGGTCAACTTTCAAAGTAAACAGGGTCGAATGGAAATTTTGTCAGCACTATTAGCTCTAGAACATGGACTTTGGGCTAGGGGGACCTTTGTTTTGGGTCCCAAGGCTTCTGGACTCATTTTGGACACTTCGATAACTTTTAGGTAAAACCAGTAAAGTGTGACTTTGGTCAATATTTCATCAAGACGACCTCTGTTTGTCATTTTTATAATTTCATTGGGTCCAAAATACCATTTCTAATTGGGTATCATGATTGGTTTGTGTTCATGGGGTTTAAAATGAATCCTGAGGGCCCATCCGATGACTTTTTTCCTTGTTTAAAATTGATGGTTTTTGCTATTGCTGGTGCAGGTCAACTTACCATTCGTGTTCATGAGCCCGGGTCTGTGGTGGGGTCTCCGCCTTTGTGGAAAAGGACCCTGACAGATATACAAACATTTCACTTCATTTCTTCACCTTTATTATGAATTCCTCTATTGATATTGAGCTTAGTAGCTGGTTCTGAAGTGTTTGATCACCAGAAGTATTTCCAGTTGGTCGCTGGTTCTGAAGTGTTTGATCACTGAAAGTATTTCCGGTAAGTTCATCTTGTTCCCCCGCTCTTTTTTTGTTGTTTCTTTCGTGAATATCCCTCTAAGTTTCGTAGAGTTTCCTTATTAATCCTCTATGATCAAGTAATGTTTGGGGATGTTTTGTGCCCCCAAAAGAGTCCTGCTTGCACCCATATTTGTGGCATTGGTTTAAAATCCGTTAGGATTGTAACTATGGAATTTGTTTTTGATTCCATGAGCGAGCAGTGATGGTCAATTTCCGACCCAATTTTTGGCTTCAAAATTTCTTTTATCAATATGGGTGTCATTATTTTTTCTTGACATCTAGATTATGTTTATGATAGTGTGGCAGTGTTCTGAGGCTATTCAGAAGGGGAAGACACATGAGTTATGGTTCATACTTGCAGTCCAACACCAAGGTTGGTTACAGTTTACCTCTTTTAGACTTAGTTTGATTAGATTTTATATGTTATAAGTTACATGAACGTTCAAGTAAGTTCTTTGTTAAAATTAGGCTTTAATCATGTTTTCACATATTTTGCCATTTTTGAAAACGTAGAATATAATTATCATATTTGTCCGTAGCCTAGGGTGATGTAGCCTCTTATGTTAGACTAGAATTCTTTAAAATAGGCTTGAGGAGATTTTCATAGTAGGGTAAGCGTTTTATGGTTATTTTTGCTGTATGGTTCTATTTTCCCATATTTATTATTGTTAATGTATAGTTGTAGGCCCGAGGCCATAACTTTGGATTGGATGGAGTTCTAGGTCAGTTGTCTTGTTTAGGAAGGTGCTTTTACCCTGTTTGTTATATATATATATATATTTATGAAATATCTTGTGATGAAACGCATATGCACATACATGCATTCACATGGCTAATGGTACGACTTTGGTAGAAAATATGTGATTTTTGGTTTAGGCATGGGATCGTCTACTTTTACTATGGTTTTCAGGTTTCAGAGAAATACTTCATGTTTTATCACTACTTTTATAAAGAAAAGGATGGTACCACATTTTATACTTAGTCCGAGGGACATTTTCAGACACTTTTCTCCATTTACTTTCTGTTGATAAGTCCGAGGTATGATTTCGAGCAGCCCAAGGAGCACATACTCGAGTTTTACTTTTATTGCATATGTGATGAGCCCTAGGATGGCCTGTGAGATGATTCAGGGATCCTACCGGGCAGCCTGTGAATCGAGTTTTGGGTTTTTAGTTGATTGTATTTGCTATATCCTGCACTATACCATCCCATGATGCATTGCACTCTCCTGTATGCACCTTTGAGTGATTTATAATTTTTTATTATATTATATTCACCACTAGCAGGGTTCTACTTGATTTTAGTCTTCTTGTGATAATCCCGATAGCTAGTTACTTTCCCATCTCTTATATTATATATTATCTGCTAAGCTCGATTGGCCTATGATGCCTACTGATTATCCTGTGTTTTGGTAGTCATACTACATTTTTGCATCTTTTTCTGATACAACACCTAGTAGGAGGCACCCTCACAGGCCATCCACTCATTTGAGGCTAGCTACAATTCGGATCGTGGTGAGCTCCCAACGTCTGGAGATTTTACTGCTTTCTCTCTACTCATATTGTCTATATTATGTATTTTTATAGACAATAGTATCTTATATTGCGTTGTATCTAGACTTAGATGCTCTTGCACATGTGACACCAAGTCCAGGGTTTGGTTCTTGTATATATATATATATCTTGTCTTCCTTGATCTCTTTAGGGCCTGTTGTATATTCTATACGATTTTGTATATATTTATGTTGATGGCCATTATCTGATTACTATCTTGTTTCCGCTTAAGCTATTTTAGCATTTGTTTATAGTACTATTTCTCTTGGATTGGGTTGCCTACAGGGAGGTTCTTAGTAGGCGCCATCATGGCCCGATTTTGAGTCATGAAAGAAATAAGAATATTTTCTTTTATCAAATTAAAATTCAGATAAAATATTCACGAATCAATATACAGTATTATAATAAACTATCAAATTTAAACTCTTAAGCCTTTGGCACGGGATGAAGGATAACCATACATATTCGGGGTGTTACAAATATTTTTCCCACCAATAAATGATAGGGACAGAGAGTTATATGAAGAGTGTAGAAGCATGTTCTCTTGGTTGTGAGTTACACATATCATGATAATATAAGGAATGTGCATACCTGAATGTCATCTTTTGGATAACCAGGTTTCCTATTGACCACTTTTGTGTTGACTTGATGTCCTGACAGAGAAAGTAAGGGTAATATTATTAGACCATTCAGCCAATTCCTCTGTAGTTTTGTGGGAATGTACCTATAATAGAAATTGACTGAGTCATAATTCATTCACTGTTCAATTAATTAAAACACACAAAACATAATTTCTAGCCAAGCTTGGTTGATATCATATTTTTCAGAGTTGGTTGATGAGACCATGTGCTAGGCCTTTTTTCTTAAATTGTTCCCTTCCTAGAGCTTTGATGAATATGTCAGTAACGCAATCATTAGTTTTGCAGAACTTCATGCTTATGAGCCCCTTCTTAATATTTTCTTCGAGAAAGTGATGACGCACATTGATGTGTTTAATTAATTTATGATGAACCAGCTTCATGGCAATTTTAAACACTTATGTCATAATTCATGATAGGTATACACCTAAAGATACCCCAAGGACATGAAGTTACTACTTGATCCACAAAAGTTGGGCACAACATTAGGCAACTACTACATACATTGCTTTATATTCGTGCATTTTTATTGCTTTGGCCCTTCCCATAGCTTTTTCATTGTTTGTTTGAATTGCGAGTATGGGTGGCATGCTTTTTGAGGCATTCGGTCGAGTTTTAGTCGAGTTTCCCTGTTTTGGAACTTTAAAAGTTGAGAAGTTTGACTTTGGTCAACTTTTAGAGTAAACGGAGTTGGATGGAAATTCTTTTATCTCTAGAATATGGACATTGGGATAGTGGGACCTTTGATTTGGTCTTGAGGCTTCTGGACTCATTTTGTGCACTTGGGTAACTTTTAGGCAAAATTGGTAAAGTTTTTACTTCAGTCAACATTTAATCAAGACGACCTCCGTTGGTCATTTTGATAATTTCATTGAGTCTAGAATTCCATTTATAGTTGATTATCATGATTGGTTTGTGTTCATGGGGTTTGGAATAAATCCTGAGGGTCCATCCGGTGACTTTTTCCCTTGTTTGAAATTGCTAGTTTTTTTGGTTGCTGGTGCAGGTCACCTTACCATTCGCGTTCATGAGCCCATTTTACATGGTGGGGTCTCCACCTTTATGAAGAAGGAGCCTGACAGCTATATAAACGTTTTACTTTATTTCTTCACATTTATTATGAATTCCTCCATTCATGTTGAGCTTAGTAGCTGGTTCTAAAGTGTATGATCACCAAAAGTATTTCCGATTAGTAGCTATTTCTGAAGTGTTTCATCAACAAAAGTATTTCGGGTAAGTTCATCTTGTTCCCCCGCTCTTTTTCTGTTGTTTTTTTCGTGAATATCCCTCTCAGTTTTGTAGAGTTTCCTTATTAATCCTCTATGATAAAGTAATGTTTAGGGATGTTTTGGGTCCCGAAAGGAGTCCTGTTTGCACCCAAATTTTTGGCAAGGGTTAAAAAATCCGTTGGGATTGAAACTGTGGAATTTTTTTTGATTCCATGAGCGGGCATTGAGGGTTGATTTCTGACCCAATTTTCGGCTCGAAATTTTGTATATCAATATGGGTGTCATTATTTTTGTCTTGATATCTATATTATGTTTATGATAGTATGGCAGTGTTCTGAGGCTATACGTAAGGGGAAGGCACATGAGTGATGGTTCGTGCTTGTAGTTCGGCCCCGAGGTATGTTACAATTTACCTCTTTTAGACTTAGTTTGATTAGATTTTATATGTTAGAAGTTACATGAATGCTCAAGTAAGTTTTAGGTTAAAATTAGGCTTTAATCCTGTTTTCGCATATTTTGCCATTTCTAGGACCGAAGAATAGAATTATCATATTTGTCCTTAACCTAGGGTGATGTAGCCTCTTATGTTAGACTAGAATTCTATAGTATAGACTTGAGGAGATTTTCATAGTAGGGAAAGCATTTTATGATTATTTCACTGTATTGTTCCATTTACCCATATTTGTTATCGTTACTGTATAGTTGTAGGCCCGAGGCCATAACTTTTTATAGGATGGAGTTCCAGGTCAGTTGTCTTGTTTAGGAAGGTGCTTTTACCCTGTTTGTTATATACATATACATGAAATCTTTTATGATGACACACATATGCACATACATGCATTCACATAGCTAGTGGTACGAGTTTGGAAGAAAATATATGATTTTTGGTTTTCAGGTTTCAGAGAAATACTTCATGATTTATCACTACTTTTGGAAAGGAAAGGAAGGTACCACATTTTATACTTGGTGCGAGGGACATTTTTTGACACTTTTCTACATTTATTTTATGTTGATAAGTCTTGGGTACAATTCCTAGCGGCTCAAGGAGTACATATCTGTGTTTTACTTTTATTTCATATGTGATGATCCCTAGGGTGGACTGTGAGAAGATTCAAGGAGCCTACGGGGCATCTTGTGAATCGTGTTCACCACTAGCCGAGTTCTACTTGCTTTTAGCTTTCCTACAATAATCCCATTGGCTAGTTACTTTCCCGTCTCTTATATTATATATTATCTGTTAAGCACGATTATCCTATGATGCCTACTGATTACCCCATATTTTGTTAGTCATACTATATTTCTGCATCATTTTTTGATACAGCACCTAGTACGAGGCACCCTCGCTTACCATCCACTCGTTTGAGGACAACTACTATTCGAATTGTGGTGAGCTTCATACATCCAGAGATTTTACTGCTTTTTCTTTACTCATACTGTCTTTATTATGTATTTTTGGTAGACAATAGTATCTTATATTGTGCTATATCTGTACTTAGATGCTCTTGTACATGTGATACCAGGTCCAGGGTTTGGTTCTTGTATATATATATTTTGTCTTCCTCGGTCTCTTTAGAGCCTGTTGTATATTTTATACCATTTTGTATATATCTATGATGATGGCCCTTATCTGATTACTATCTTGTTTCTACCTCAGCTATTTTAGCATCTATTTATAGTACTGTTTCTCATGGGTTGGCTTGCCTACTGGGAGGTTCTTAGTAGGCGTCATTGTGGCCCGATTTCGGGTCGTGACACAAATAAGAACATTTCTTTTATCAAATTCAAATTTAGATAAAATATTCGCAAATCAACGTGCAGTATTATAATAAACTCTCAAATTCTGACTTTTAAACCTTTGACACATCACAAAGGATAACCATACATATTTGGGGTATTACAAATATTTTTCCCACCAATGAATGCTGGGGACATGAAGTTATATGAAGAATGTAGAACCATGTTCTCTTGGTTGTGAGATACACATATCATGATAATATAAGGAATGTGCATACCTAAATGTCGTCTTTTGGATAACCAGGTTTCCTATTGACCCCTTTTGTATTGAACTAATGTCCTTACGGAGAATGTAAGGGTAATATTATAAGATTATTATGCCAGTTCCTATGTAGTGTTGTAAGAATGTACCTAAAATAGAATGAGACAGAGTCATAATTATTCATTGTTTATTTAATTAAAACACATAAAACATAATTTCTAGCCAAGCTTGTGTGATATCCATTTTTCAGAGTTTGTTGATGAGACCAAGTGCTAGGCATTTTTTCTCAAATTGTTCCCCACCTAGAGCTTTGATGACGTTGTCAGTAACTCGGTCCTCAGTTTTGCAAAACTTCATGCTTATGATCCCCTTCTTAATACTATCTTTGAGAAAGTGATGACGCACATTAATGTGTTTAGTTAATTTATGATTAATCGGGATCTTGTCCCATGTTTAAACACTTATGTTATAATTAATTATAGATATACACCCTAAATATACCCAAGGTCATGAAGTTACTACTTGATCCATAACTGTTGGGCACAAAATTAGGTAGCTACTACATACATTGCTCTAGCTATAAAAAGTGCTACTGAGTTCTACTCCATGACTGCTGTACTTTTGTGATCTACTAGATATTCAACATAATCTGCATCTGCAAAACCAATTAGGTCAAAGAAGTGATACCAAAGAATCGAGTTTCGTGTGCCTTTCAAATATCACAAGATTCTTTTGACACCTTTGAAATGGGATTCCTTTGGACAAGATTAAAAAAGAGCACATGGTCCCACACTAAGTTCAATATGTAGTGTACTATAATTAGATACAGTAGTGACCCAACCAGGCTTGTGTACTTCATTTCTCAATCTGGTGAACCAGGTTTATCTTTCTCTAGTCTTGTTGTAGTTACATTACAAGTATTGTTTACTTTAGCATTTTCCATGTTGAATTTGTGGAGAAGCTCCTTGATGTACTTATGCTGGTGGATGGATGTCCCAGCAGGTGATTGCTTGATTGGTACTCCAAGAAAGAAGTTTAGTTCCCCCATCATGCTAATTTCAAACTCATTACTCATCAATCTTACAAATTCATTGGATAGAGTTTCATTTGTTGCTCCAAAGATAATGTCATGAACATAAACCTAGACTATGAGAATACTCTTTCCTTACCTTTTAAAAAATAGTGTAATGCCAATATTTCTTCTAGTGTATCTATGATCAAGCAGAAATGTTGACAATTTATTGTACCAAGATCTCAGGGCTTACTTCAACCTATATAGTGCATTTTCAAGTTTGTACACATACTCAGGATGTTCATGACTCTAAAAACCTGGTGGTTGGCACACATATACTTCTTCCTGAAGATAAACATTAAAAAAATCACTCTTGACATCCATCTAATATAGAGTTAACTCCATATGGGCTGTGAAGGCTATAAACATCCTGGTGGCTTCCATCCTAGATACTGGTGCAAATGTTTCATTATAATCAATACCTTTCTCCTGATTATACCCTTGCACCACTAACCTTAATTTTTTTTTTGTGATTGTCCCTTGTTGATCCAACTTGTTTCGGAAAACCCACATGGTACAAATGATTGTTCTATCTGTTTTCTTAGGGACCAGGATACATACTCTACTTCATTTAAAATGGTTTAACTTTTTTTGCATGGCCACTATCTAGTCCGTATCCAATAAGGCTTTTTATGTTCTTTGGCTCTATCATAGAAAGATATGATGAGAAGGCACATAAGTTTCATATTTTTGACCTTGTTTGATTCTTGTTTTCAATGTTGTGACGACGTTATGAACTTGATGTGAGATTTTATGCTTCTAATCGATGGCTTAGATTTCCTGTGGTCTAAGTAAGCTGGAAGAACAAGGTTTAGAGGAAGAGTGATGCTGTGATTTTATGGATTGTTCACATGTTCCCCTTGTCGATGGAATTTCCTACTGACCAGGTTCACCTATGACAGTATCACCTGGGGTCTCTTAATTTTCTTTTACTGCACCAGGTTCTGCAACTGTTGGTTGTTCAGTAGATGAGTCTGGTACTAGTCCAATCCCTTCAGTGTCAACATATAAATTGTTCACGACCCAAAAACTCATGTCATGATGGAACTTACTATAACCCACCAATAGGTAAGCTGAACCATTAGCCCAGAACTATAAGTAGCAGGCTAACAAGAGGAAGAGACAAATACAAGGGATTAAAATGCTAATTAAAGAGAACAAGCGGGACAAGCATATATCAAAGAAAAGGAAAAGGAACAAAAAATACAACATAAACCATAAGACCTGGTATCAATCAGTACAAGAGCTACAACAACATAAGGAGTACTAGATAAGTTTAAATATATACAAACAGTCTCCAAAAATACAAAAGAAGACTAATCCCAAGGTAGATTGAGATAGATCAACTCCGAATGCCAAAATCTCACCCTAAATCTCTGATCTGCAACTCCGCTCGAGGACATCATCAATAGTGATAACTCATACTAGGGTCTGAATCATAGAAAAAGATGCAAAAGTGTAACATGAGTACCAAAAATGTGATACCCCATAGGCATCATAGGCCTACTGAGCTCAAATAATATATAAGTTTAACAAAGTGTAAATATACTAAAGGTAAGAAAAAAGTAGTCGAAAGAGAATAATAGGTCATAACTATATAATACTGAGAAGAATAGAAAATAACTCAGAAAAGAAAGCGTAGTTAGAGTAAAGTAATCTAGCTACATCCTAACCGGACCCCATTATCCCGGAAAGTTAAAACAACAAACTATAAACCCAACCGGACTCCTATAAGCCCAGTGAGTTCAAAAATTGAGATATACTAACTACAACCCAACGTAAGTAAGTAGATAAGGAAGGGTCATGCTATGCAATATAAAATGAGTGAAATAAGAATGTGTGCCAGACTCTAACAGTACTTTTGAGTGTAAATCAGTAACAATGCATGCCCGAACTCGAACAAGCCTTAAATGTAAATATGCATGCCCGGACTCGAACTGAGGCTTAAATATAAATATGCATGTCCGGACTCAAATCATGTCTTAAATATAAATATGTGTGCCCAAACTTAAACCTGAATTAAATATAAATATGTGTGCCCGGACTCAAACCGAGGCTAAAATAAAATATTTTTCCTTCACAAAAACCAAAACCAATTAAATGATCCAAAAATCCCACTTTTTAGTTTAAAACTGAGTTCTATGAAGAACCACCGTAACTCCATTATGAAATAAAGAATAACATGGGTAATAAAGTAAAAATCATACCAATAATCATAATTATGCCCGATCAACCACTATGAAAAAAACCATGGTCCACACACTAATTACGATACCATCCTACCAAAGATACAATTCAAAAAGTGCTAAGCTAGCTATAAGTTCTCAAGGGTCCCCACCTAAGGAAAGAAACTACTCGAGACTAAGCTAAGGTACCCAATAGTAATCCTAAGGATACTACCCCGATGACGCCAATTCTAAAGGGAACAAGGACCAGCCAAGCTAAGGACCCCAACCCCAATTCTATACCAAAGCATCTAAATCGGCTACAAGGATCATAAACACCTAAATAAATTTATCCAAACCACAATATCCCAATGACAATTAGCAAACTACCATACAAATACCTTAAACAAGCTAAGTGTAAAAGTAGGTAAGCTGTAACTTACATAGAGGCCAAACATGTGTTCCCAAACCCGCTATATCATAGCTTTTCCCATTTGAGAAACCTTCGACTGATGCCACGCTATCAAGATAATAATCTACACGTTAAAATGAGAATAATGATACCATATCACGAATTTACCATCCGGGTCAAAAATTGGGTGAAAAATCATTCATGGGGCGTGAATACAAAATTTGAAAATTAAACCCGCAATTATGTCCCTCGTGGGACAAGAGTCACATGCTCAAAATATTGAGCAAGAGCAGCCCCCAAATTGAGCTAAAACAACCCCAACTTGGAGGATCAAAACATCAAATTAAATGGACAATTCAACAGAATAAAAGCGGGGAACTTAAGAAAAAAATCAATGTGAAGATGATCATCGGCAAGCACCAACTGACCCTACGCTATGGAGGATGATTCCTTAGCAAAACCCTAGCTTGGAGATCTATTAATGGAGAATTTTTCGTGAAAGAATGAGTAAAAAATAAGTGGAGGATTTATATATTGCAGGACCACTGCCCTTCGCGAATGCAGGGAGGCCACCATGAACGTGGCCTCACGTACGCGGCCAATTCCTCGTGAACAAGAAGAGAAATAAAGTCAATGCCCAAAGCCCTTTCTCTACAAAAGCAGTGGAGCTTTAGCGTATATGGGGGCTTGCAAATGAGGCCAACCCCTTGCAAACCCAGAGGGTTGGTTTTGGCTGCACTAGCTGAGAAAAACCAGAAACTTCAACTCAAACCAAAAACACAAGAATGGACCCTTGGAATTCATTCAAAATCCCGTGCATGCAAATAAACTATGCTACCCTACAAAAAATTGCATTCCAGACTCAATGAAATAGACAAAATTACCAATGGAAATCATTTCAACGAAAAGTGGGTCGCACACCCAAGATATTTGTTTTAGCCAATAGCTAACCAATAGCCTAAAATGAGTTTGAAAGCCTCAAGACCCAAACCAAAGGTCCAACTAGCCCAAACTCCACGCTCCAAAGCTAACAATGCTGATAAAATTTTCATCCTAAGTCGTTTACTCCAAATGTTGACCAAAGTCAACTCTTTTAACTTGAAGAGTTCAAAATAGGGAAATTAACTTAAAACACAAACAAGTAGCTCGGGAACCCAACAGTCTGTCCTGACAAGTTATAAATGACCTGTAGCCATTGTTGGAAAGCTCAAAATACTAAAAATGCATAAAAATAGAGAAACAGACCTAAAAGGTGATTACAACATCTACTACTAAAAGTAGTTTCATCCTCGAAAGTTAGAAAAAGAGAAGTACATGATTGCTGAAAAAGCAAGGATACTAGGCCTGCATATCCTGTTGGGTCTCCCATGTAGCCTCATTAATGGCATGATGTCTCCACTGCACCTTATCCATTGGAATCTCTCTATACCTCAACCGTCTAACATCTCAAGCTAGAATAGCTACTAGCTCCTCCTCAAAAGTAAAATGGTCATATAACTGAACAAAATCCCATCGAAGCACGTGAGACTTATCTGGAATGTAATGACAAAGCATCAAAACATGGAAAATAGGGTGAATGGCTGAAAAAGCTGGAGGCAAATCTAACTCATAAGCAACATCACCAACTCGCTGAAGATGCTCAAATAGGTTGATATACATGGGGCTAATATTGCCCCTCCTCCCCAATATCATCACGACCTTCATGGGTGACACCCAAACGAATACACGGTTACCATCCCCCAAATTCTAAAGCATGGTGCCTATGGTTAGGATAAATCTTCTATCTACTCTGCACTGCTCGAAATTTATCTTGAATCACCCAAACCTTGTCCAAAGACTCAGGCAACATATCTGTACCCTATGGTCTAGCCTCAAAAGCATCGAACCACTTAATAGGAGACCTAGACTGTCTACCATACAAGGCCGTGAAAGAAGCTATCTGAATACTTGAGTGGTAGCTGTAATTATAAGAAAAATCTACTAAGTCTAGAAACTTGTCTCACTGACCTCCAAAATAAATAACACGAGTGCAAGGCATGTCATTTAGAACCTGAATAGTCTCCTCGAATTGGCCATCAAACTGAGAATGGAACGTTGGGCTAAGGTCAACCTGAGTACCCAACTTCAGCTGAAATTCCCTCTAAAAGTAAGAGGTGAACTGGGTACCTCTATCTAAAATAATGGACACCGGTACACTATAAAGACAGGCTATCGCTCGTGCATAGATCTGAGCCAACCTCTCAGCACTTTAGGAAGAGTGAATGGGTAATAAGTGCACAGACTTGGACAACCAATCCATAATGACCCAAATTCTATTAAAACCTCAAAAAGTACATGGCAAGAAAATCATAAAATCCATAGTAATTTGCTCCTACTTCAACTCAGGAATGCGTAGCCTCTAAAGCAAACCACCATGTCTCAAGTGCTCGGACTTCACCTACTGACAGTTCAAGTACTAAGATATGAACTCTTCTATATTCCTCTTCATCCTGCTCTACTAGTAATGTTGTCTCAAGTCTCTATACATCTTAGCTACCATGGGATGAATTAAATATCTAGAATAATGAGCCTCCCGCAATATTACCTGAATCAAGTCACAAATCCTCGAAACGAAAATACGACACTTGAATCTCAAGACACCTTCTGAATATAAGGCAGCCTTCCTAGCCCCAATGCTTAACACTTGATCTCAAAGCCCACATAATCGATTGTCCTCAAACTGCCACTATCAAATCTGCTCTAACAATGTAGATTATGCCTTAACTCGAGCAACAATCTTTCCAGGGTCAGAAATATCAAGGAGAACTAACATATTGGCTAAGGATAGGATGTCCAAGGACAATGGTCTATCCAAAATTGATAAGAAATCCAAACTCCCCATTCTAACCGCCTTCTTGCTCAAGGTATTCGTTATCATGTTTGCCTTGCTGGGATGGTACAAAATAGAGATATCATACTCCTTCAATAACTCTAGCCACTTGTGCTGTTTTGAATTAAGATCCTTCTGGATTAGAATATACCATAGGCTACGATGGTCGGTGAATATCTCATAATGAATACATAGAGGTAATGTATCCAAATCTTAAGCGCGAAAACTACCACTGCCAACTCCAAGTCATGGGTGGGGTAGTGTCATTCGTGCACCTTTATTTGTCTAGAAGCATATGCTATCTCTCGGTCTTGCTGCATTTGAACATAACCTAAGCCAACACCCAAAGCATCACAATAAACTATAAAACCCTGGTCCTCAACTTAAAGAGTCAAAATCAGAGTTATAGCCAATAAGGCTTTGAGTTTCAGAAAGCTCACCTCACACTCGTTGGATAATTAAAAAGGGACATCCTTCCTAGTCAGTCTAGTCAATGGTGCTGCAATGGAAGAGAATCCCTTTATGAACCATGTTTAGTAACCTTCCAAGCAAATGAAATTACAAAACTTAGTAGGAGAAGTGGGCCTACCCTATTCACAAACTATCTCAATCATCATCGGGTCTACCATAATCCCATCCATGGAAACCACGTACCCCAAGAATGCTACAGACTCAAGCAAGAGCTCACACTTCAAAAACATGGCATAAAGCCGCTGATCTCTCAAAGTCTCGAGAACAATCCTTAAATGCTACTCCTGCTCCTCACTACTCCTCAAAAATATAAGGATGTCATTAATGAACACTATCACAAAGGAGTCCAAATAAGGCCTGAACATGCGATTCATCATGTCCATGAATGCTGTTGGGGCATTAGTCAACCCAAAAGACATCACTAGGAACTCATACTGGCCGTAGCAAGTCCTAAGGGTTGTCTTAGGGATGTACACCACCCAAATGATCAACTGATGGTAGCCAAATCTCAAGTCAATCATAGAAAACACCATTACACCCTGAAGCTTGTAAAATAGAACTTTAATATGCGGCATCGGATACTTATTCTTCATAGTAACCTTATACTACTGCTAGTAATCAATACACATAAACATGGTGCCATCTTTTTTTTAATAAATAGGACAAAAGCCCCCCAAGGAGAAAAACTCAGACAGATGAAACCCATAGCTAAAAGTTCAAGAAGTGGAATATTAAGCTCCTTCAACTCAGCAGAGTCTATGTGATAGGGTGGAATACAAATAGGCTTAGTTCCCATCTTTACATTAATAGAAAAGTCTATATCATGTATAGGCAGGAGGTCAGGTAACTTAGTAGGAAATACATCCACAAACTCATGGACCACAAAAACAGAATCAAGTGAAGGAGTATCAGCACAAACATCATGAACATAAGCAAGATAAGCCAAACACCCCTTCGACATAAAACTTCTATCCTAAATATAAGAAATGATCTTAGTCGGCACGTGACTAATAGAACCATGTTACACAACAAGGGGTATGCTAGGTATTGCTAAAGTAACAGTCTTTGTGAAGCAATCTAAAACCACATGATAAGGGGATAACCATTTCACACTAACAATAGCATCAAAATCCAATATCAAGCACAACAAGATCCGCTCAAGTGTCATACTCTTGAATAATCACCACACAGGATCTAAATACCCAATCAACTCCTAAAGAATCACCTACGGGAGTGGATACATGCAACAACATAGGCAAAGGCTTGATATACAATCCTTAACGAGTACACATACATATACAAATAAGTAGAGCCTGGATAAAATAAGACATATGTTGACTGACAACAAATCGAAATAATACCTATGATTATAGAATCAGAAGACTCCACCTTTGGTCTATAAGGAAGGAAATAAAGTTGTCTACGTCCATCACTAGACTGAGTACCCACATGACCACCATCATAGTAACTCCATTAGAACCTCTACTCCCGGAACACCACCTCAGGCTGATGGCAACGCTACTCTATTGGGTTGTGTAGCTGTTAACGGATCAGTCATCCCTTATCGGGGAGAATCTCTAGCAAAGTGACAAAATTCTCTGCAGTCATAACAACCCTAAGAAGATCTACCCTTATGTGAATTACCTGTCAACCCAGAATGCCACCATGACCTAAAGACCCAAAATGTGAACCTTTTGAATGCTGACTGGAGCTTTGAACACTATACCCAGTGAGGCCTGCAGGGGCCTACTAGGCTAAAAGTACTACTGCTACTGACCCTTAACTTGGAAACCTCTATCTTGGTACTAAGAACCACTGAAACTGCCCTGGTAATGGGGCCTCTTATTGCTACCCCCATGGGCCTCGTATTGAATACTCTCAATGGTGCGGGTGTAATCAGCAACATCTAAGAATGACTAGCATGAACATACCGTGATCTCAGTAGCTAGGTAAAGATAAAGTCTCAACCCTATGATGAAACAACACACTCATTCATGCTCGATAGGTTAAATCATAGTAGCATGTCTGGATAGCTCATGAAATCTTCACTCATACTTAGCCAGTGACATAGAACCATGATCCAACCTCGAAAAAACATCCTGTAATCTCTCACACTCACAGTGAGGCATGTACTTCTCTAAGAAAGCCTCAGAGAACTGTGCCTAAGTCATAGGAAGGGGACTAAATGGTCTACACTCTAAATAAGCCCTCCACCATTATCTTTCCAAACCATCAAGCTGAAAGGTGGTATAATATTCCCCATGAGAATCCACTAGGCCAAGGCTATGCAATCTCTCCCGGCAACTAGTAAGAAACTCATGCACATCCTTTCCTAGGGAACCTAAAAATCTCAGAGGTGCTAATCTAAGAAACTTACCCAACATCTTCTGCTCCTCAGAAATCATGGATACTTGAGCTAGCACTGGTGGAGAAACTAATAGTGCTGGAAGTAGCTCAATATGGGGAGCTGCAGCAACAGGCAGCACTCTTGAACCCTGAATACCCGGGATCGCTCTTTGAGCTAAAGTATGTGGCATACCTCATAAGGCACTCAATAACTGAATTTATAGCGTCCTGGAGTGCGAACAAAGCTTTAAATCTTGATTGACGCTTGGCTAGTCCCTGCCCCACCGGCTACTGAGGTGGTGGATCTTGTAGTACTGTCTCTGGAGCAATCTCCGGTTTTTTTTCATAGCAAGCTCTAGTGATGGCTCTCTAGCCTAGCACCGAGTTGGTACTGCAGCTTGAGCCTGACCTTAATCTCAGGGTCAACCTCTACCTCTTTCCCTATCTAGGACCTAAGCTACCAGCGTGGGGGCCTCACCCAGAACTGCTATAGCCCTCTTCCTAACAATCTGAGAAACAATGAAGCAAATGACATTTAGAAGTTGATCGAGTCAATAATGCATGATAGAGAATCAAAAAGATGGGATTTTCCTAAGAGTGTCCTATAGCCTCCCGGAGATATGGTACGGACATCACCGTATAAATTTGTGAGACTTTACTAGATACTTGCTTATAAACCAACGACACTGGTGAATCTATGCTCTGATACAAATTTGTCATGACCCAAAAACTCATGTCATGATGGCACCTATTATAACCCACCGGTAGGTAAGATGAACCCTTAGCCCGAAATGACAAGTAATAGTCTAACAAGAGAAAGAGACAATTATAAGGGATCAAAACGCTTACTAATAAGAACAAGCAGGACAAGCATATATATGAAGAAAGGGAAAAGGAAAGAAATATAAAACTTAGACCCCAAGACCTAGTATCAGTCAATACAAGAGCTACTACAACATAGGCAGTACTAGATAAGTGTAAATATATACAAATAGTCTCCAAAAACACAAAAGAAGAATAATCCCAAGGTAGATGGAGATAGATCAACTCTGGACACCAAAATCTAACCCCTAAATCTCTAATCCGCAACTCTGCTCGAGGATAATGTTAACAACGATAACCCATACTAGGGTTTGCATCACGAAAAAAATGCAAAAGTGTAGCATGAGTTCCAAAACATGCAGTACCTAGTAGTCATCATATTCCAACTTAACTCAAAAAGATATAAGTATAATAACGTGTGAATTTACTAAAGGTAAGAAAAAAGGAGTCAGAAGAGAATAATAGGTCATAATTAGATAATACTGAGAAGAAAGGAAATAACTCAGAAAAAAAAATGCAGGTAAAGTAAAGTAATCTAGCTATAACCTAACTGAACCCCCATAAGCATGAAAGGTACAAATAATCAATGTTAAATGCAATCAGACCTGTATAAGCTCGGTGAGTACAAATAATGAGATATACTAACTATGATCCAACGTAAGTAAGTAGATACGGAATGGTGCAATGCTATGCCATATGGGATGAGTACAATGATAATGCATGACAAACTCGAACCAGACTTGTAAGTGTAAATCAGTAATAATGCATGCCCAAACTCAAACTAGGGCTTAAATATAAATATGCATGCCCAGACTCAAACCAGGGCTTAAATATAAATATGTGTGTCCAAACATGAACTAGGGCTAAAACAATACATTTTTTCCTTTAGGAAAACCAAAACCATTTAAATGCTCTGAAAATCCCATTTTTTAGCCAAAAACTAAGCTATATGCCATCCCACCATAATGCCATAACAAAATAAATAATAACACAGGTAATAAATTATAAATCACACCAATAATCATGATTAAGCCCAACCAACCACAACGAAGAAAACTACAGCCCACGTACTAAGAAATGATACTATCCTACCAAAATAAGCTATAAGTTCCCAAGGGTCCTCACATAAGGCAAGCAAGTACCTGAGAATAAGCTAAGGTAACCAATAATAATCCTAAGGATACTACCCCAACTACGCCAATTCTAAAGGGAACAAGGACCTCCCAAGCTAAGGACCCCAACCCTAATTTTATACCAAAACACCTAAATCAGCTACAAGGATCATTAAAACCTAAATATATATAATCAAACAACAATTTCCCACCAACAATTAAAAAATCACCATACAAATACCTTAAATAAGCTAAGTGTAAAAGTAGGTAAGTTGTAACCTACCTGGAGGCTGAACACGCACTCTTGAGCCTGCTATACCAGAGCTTTTCCCTTCCGAGATGCCTCTGACTATTTCGATGCTATCAAGATAATAATCTATGCATAAAAAATGATAATAATGATACCCACATCCCGAATTTACCATCCAGGTCAAAAAGTGGGTGGAAAATCACCCATAGGGCCCGGTATACAAAATCCAAAAAATTAAACCCGCAATTGTACCCCTCATGGGACAAGGGTCACATGGTAAAAATATTGAGCAAGAGCAGCCCCAAAATCGATTTAAAATAGCCCCAAATTGAAGGATCAAAACAAGAAATTAACTGGAGAATTCAGTGGATTAAAGGCTGGGAACATACATAATATCAATGGGAAGATTATCATGGTCAAGCACCAACTGACCCTACGCTATGAAGGAGGATTTCTAAGCAAAAATTCAAGCTTGGAGCTCAATTAATGGATAAATCTTCATGGAAGAATGAGTTAAAAATAAAGTAGAGGATTTATATACTTCTAGGATATTGTGCTTCTAAAACACGGGGAGGCCACTATGAATGCAACCTCGTGTATGCGACCCGCACTTCATGAATGCGAAGAGGAAATAGAGTCGGAACCTAGAGCCCCTTCTCTGTAGATGCAATAGAACCACCGTTAATGCAGCCTCGCGAATGCAGTCAACCCCTCGCGTACACGGAGGATTAGGTTTGGTTGCACCATCTGGAAAAAACCAGCAACTTCAACCAAAACAAAAATGCATAGATGGACCCTCGGGATTCATCCGGAATCTTGTGCACCTAAATAAACTACCCACTCTACAAAAAATGGAATTCTAAACTCAACAGAATTGATGAAATTTTAAACAGAGATTGTTTTAATAAAAAGTGGGTCGCACACCCAAGATAGCCATTTTAGCCAAAAGTCCACAAATAGCCCAAAATGAGTCTTGAGCCTCGAGACCTAAACTAAAGTCCCACTAGATCAAAGTCTATGCTCTGTAGCTAACGACACTGATGGAATTCTCATCCGAGGCCATTTTATCTGAATATTGAACAAAGTCAACTCTTTTAACTTTAAAAGTTTAAAATAGGGAAATTGACTTAAAACATAAATGAATAGCTTGAGAACCAAATTGTTAGTTACGGAAAGTTATAAATGACCTGTAGACATTATGGAAAAGCTCAAAGCACCAAAAACACTTCAGAGAAGAGAAAACGACCTAGAGGGTCATTGCAAAATCTTCTTCAACCAAGTGATTAGTTTCATAAAATATAACATGGGAACTTTCTTCCACATAATTTTCTTTTGTTAAAGACCTTATATGCTTTTATTTGAGAGGAGTAGCCAAGAAAAAAATTCATCACCTTTGAAATCAAACTTACCTAAGGATTCTTTTCCATTATTATGGATAAAATATTTGTAACCAAAAGCCCTGAAATATGTAAGATTTGGTTTCCTGCCTTTAGTAATTCATAGGGAGTTTTCTCTAGTATTGGAAAAATCATGCATCTGTTATGAGGTAACAAGCCATATTTACTGCCTCAGCCCAGTAACCTTTTGGTAGACGACTAGCATAAACATAGTTTTTCCATGTCTTATAAAGTGATATTCTTTTGTTCTATAATTGCATTTTGTTGTAGGATTCTAGGAGCTATGAAATTATGATTTATTCTATTTTCAACACAGTAATTTCTAAATTTTGCATTTTTTTTGAGTTTCCATCTAACCTAATGCTTTGAAACGCCCCGAGGCTACCCACTAGACGCAACACGGTGCTTAGTGTCATGAGTGACCCCAAGTTAACCCATGGTCTGGCATGTCTATGCATTTTTAAATCAAATACAATCTGTGCAGAAGCTAAACTGGTTTAAATAAATAGATTGAAAAAAAATCCAAGCATATCTGAATATATATAAATATCTAAGAATGTAGTAAGGCTTAAAGTAAAACTGACAACCCAAAAGTTGATTCTACTTCTATGTCTGAAAGCCTTTAACTGAAGTGAGTTACTGGAACAAGTCCCTAGCTAGCTCTAAAAGTCTAAAAACTTACATATAAGACTGAAATGAATAAGCATAACCATTGTCCTCGAACTATGAGGACTCACCATTGAGCTGCTGAGTGAGGAATGGAAAGTTGCACTAAGAACGGTCTAGCTATTGGACACCTGAACCTACGTCATGATAAGATGTAGCACAAAAGTATGCGTCAGTACTTCGAATATAACGAGCATGCAGGATATATACAAAGCTCTAAAGCATGAATACTGAATAAGGAAATATATACTGAAGCATGAACTGAGAGATAAACTAGATGCAATGACCAAGTAATAAATCATGTACTGTAACATGCTGAACTGAATAACCGAAAGATTGAATACAAGTAATGAATCTAAATTGTGGGATCTACTATTAACTGACATACCCTAAGCTGAGCTTACTATGGGGCCAACCTGTAACCCTGGATCGGAGGGTGTTCATACCTTTCAAAGGGTATAATTAAATTTGACGTGGATCTACTAAACTGATGTCCACAGGGGACAAGGGTGTCATGCCTAATCTGACGGGTGACCCCTTTAGAACCTACGGTAGCCCTGTAGTTTTGGGACTCAGGGAATTCTACTAAAGGTCTCAGCCTAAACTGACTGGTGAGCCTTCATTCCTTCATCCACTTAGTGTTAAGTCTACTCCCAACTGAATATATAAGTAATGAATGCAAAATGAAATACTGGTTAGCTTAAATACTGATATAACTGAGAATGCACGATAATACTGAAAACTGAAGGCATTCAAATCATGAAGCATGACTGACTGAATTATCTGACTAGCAAGTATAAATTATGAGTATTAAAATTAACACATGCTAGGGTTACTAAATTGTATACATATGTCTATCCTCGGTTCCCAAGAAAACATGTAATGAATTTCATACAAAAAATAGAATATCAATGTCAATGATTTCATAAGGTTTAGGAACCGTAGGTCTGAAGAACTAATTGAAAACTGAGGAACCAGACTGAATCTAGGGACTTAATAGTTGAAAGGGGCCCATTGATGAAATCCCACATACCTAGAAGAAGGTTATGGGTGAAAGTGTTGGATGATTTGTAGGAGAATGGGAGATTTAGGTAGTTTTTGACTGATTAATTAGGCTTAGACAAAGAAAAACAACAAAGCTTAGGACTTAAAAGAGATAGGAAAAGTCCAAAACACCCCTAGGAAAATAAAAGAAATCTGCTGAAAAATTCACGACTCGGGTTCCACGGAAAGGTTCTACGATCCATAGATGCTTCTACGGCCCATAGAAACCAAGTCGTGGTTTCTGGCCTTTTTGTTGAGACTCAGGTCTGATTTCCATAAACCGGGTCCATGTCTCGTGGATCATTCCATGGTCCGTTGAACCAGTTCGTGGTTCTCAGAGAAATAGTAGGCCTCAGGTCTGAGTTCCACAGACCTAATCCATGGGTTGTGGATCAATCCATGATCTGTAGACACTGGTTATGGTTCTCAGACCAAATTATCTAGTATCTGATCAAATTCCACGGGCTCAGTCTACAGCTCGTGGACTGTTCCATGACATGTGGATCTGGCTCATCGATCCTGTTTGACACCTAAATAGTTTCACACTTAGGATCTTTGAGCTTGTTCTAGGCTTAGGATTTTGGGGTGTTAAATATCTCTTCCTTGGGATCATTCATCCTCGAATGAAGACTAAATAAGCTGGGTGTGGAATAAGAGAGTTGTTATCCCTACCACTGAGTACTAGAAACTAATATTTGACTGAATTAAGTTCTAAGGATGTGAAAACATGCTGAAAATGCAGGAATAGCTGAGGAAACATAATATTGAGACTGAGGTGCATGAAAAAGCTGAGAAACTGAAGAGGAACTATTACCTCAAGCTGGAGCTGGATCGGAAGGAAACAGGTGAGGGTACTTGGCCATCATGGCTTCTTCTACTTCCAAAGTAGCTCCTTCGACTGACTGATTCCTCCATAAAACTTACATTAAAGCGACTTCCTTATTTCTTAACCTATGAACCTGACGATCAAGAATCTCAACTGGAACCTCTTCGTAGGTGAGGCTATCCTTCACACCAACATTCTCTAAGGGCACAATCGATGTCAAATAACCAACATACTTCTTTAACAATGAAATGTGAAAGACTTGATGAACCGCTGCTAGTCCTGCTAGCAACTCTAACTTATAAGACACATTACCAATCCTTCTCAGAATTGTGTAAGGACCTACCTATAGGGGACTAAGATTCCTTTTATTGCCAAATCTCATCACACCTTTCATAGGTGGAACTTTGATGAAAACCCAATCATCAATCTCAAATTCTAAGTCCCTTCTTCTCATATTTGTGTAGGACTTATGATGACTCTGAGTTGTCTTCAACCTTTCTTTGATGAGATGAACTTTATACATAGCCTAATGAATTTTCTTCACCTACTTCAAACCACCCAACAGGTGATCTGCACCTATGCCCATAAAGTGCATCATACAGGGCCATCCGAATGTTGGAATGGGAGCTGTTGTTGTAGGCGAACTCTATGAGAGGTAAGTGATCATCCCAAATACCCTTGAAATCAATCACACAAGCTCTTAACATGTCCTCTAAGGTCTGAATGATATATTTTTACTGACCATCCACCTGTGGATAAAATGCTTTGCTGAGGTTTACCTAAGTACCAAGACCTTTCTAAAAGGATCTCAAAAAATGAGTTGTAAACTGATTACCCCTATCCGAGATGATAGACAAGGTAATAACATGCAACTTGACTATCTCGTTGATGTAAAGTCTGGCCTAATCTTCTGTTGAATCTGTAGTCTTAACCTCTAAGCAATAGGCTGATTTGGTCACCTTGTCCATAATCACCCAAATGGATTCATGTTTTCTGTGAGTACGAGGTAAGCCTGTAATGAAATCCATGTTGATCACTTCCCACTTCCAAGTAGGAATACTAATCTCTTGGGTCACGTCTCCCGGTCACTGATGTTCTACCTTCACCTATTGACAATTAGGACATTTGGCCATAAAATCAATGATGTCCCTCTTCATGCCATTCAACCAATAGACTTCTCATAGGTCACGGTACATCTTGGTAGCTAGGATGAATAGAATATCTAGAATTATGAGCCTCTATCAATATTCCCTTCCTCAAATCACCCATATTAGGGACACATAAATGACCCGGGTAGTGAAGCACACCATCTCCCTTTAGGGAGAAAACCTCTACCATCTACTGATGGACTACACCTTTTAACTGAGGTAAGATGGGATCACTGTCTTGCTTCTCCTTCACCTCAGCTACTAGAGAAGATTCTGACCCATTCTGAACTACCACACTGTCATTTGTTGCATCCATAAGGCAAACTCCCAGGCGAGAAAGCCTATGAATTTCCTTAGCCAATTCTTTCCTTTCTTCCTCAACATGAGACACACTACCCATAGAAAGTTTGTTGAGGACATCAGCCAGAACATTAGCTTTACTTGGATAGTAGAGCACATTCATATCATAGTCTTTGAGGAATTTGAGCCATCTTCTCTGATGAAGATTCAACTCCTTCTGGGTGAACATATACAGGAGGTATGTGAATACGTCTACATGAACACCATACAAGTAGTGTCTCTAAATTTTTACGGCAAAAACAACTGTTGCAAGCTCAAGGTCATGAGTCAGGTAGTTTTTCTCATGAATATTTGACTGTCTAGAAGAATAAGCTATGACCTTACTATGTTGTATCAAGACACGATCCAAGCCAACTCTGGATGCATCACAGTAAACCACTAAACCATCTAACCTTTCTGGTAGAGTCAAAATTGGAGCTCTAGTCAACCTGTTCTTCAACTCTAAGAAGATTTTCTCACATTCATCCGACCACTGGAACTTGACCTTCTTCTTAGCAAATTTGGTTAATGGGGCAGCTATGGATGAAAATCCTTCAACAAATCTCCTGTAGTAACCAACCAAACCCAAAAAACTCCCGATGTCTATCGGAGAAATAGGTCTAGGCTAGTTCTCAACTGCCTCTATCTTCTGCGAACCAATAGGAATGCCCTCACTAGACACTACATGACCAAGGAAGGCAATTGAATTTAACCAAACACACACACTTACTGAATTTTCGTGAATAACTGACAATCCCTAAGAGTTTGAAGCATAACTCTCAAATGATTTACATGCTCCTCTTCACTTCGAGAATATACAAGTATATCATCAATGAAGACAATGATGAACATGTACAAGTACTGCTTGAACACCCTGTTCATCAAATCCATAAAAGTTGTAGGAGTATTCATTAGTCCAAAAGAGATAACTACAAATTCATAGTGACTATACCGAGTCCTAAAGGATGTCTTCGGGATGTCACTATCTCTGACTCTGAGGTGATGATAACCGGATTTGAGGTTGATCTTAGAGAATCAACTAGCACCCTGAAGCTGGTAGAACAAGTTGCCAACCTTGGGGATATGATACTTATTCTTCATTGTGACCTTTTTCAGCTAACGGTAGTCAATGCACATCCTGAGAGAACCATCTTTTTTACGCACAAAAAATACTGGAGCACCTCATGGAGAGATGTTAGGTCTGATAAAGCCCTTATCTAGAAGGTTTTTCAGTTGTTCCTTCAATTCTTTAAGCTCAACTGGAGCCATTCTTTAAGGAGGAATTGAGATAGGCTGGGTGTCTGGAAGGAGATCTATTCCAAAGTCGATTTCCGTTTTAGGAGTAACTCTGGGAAGATCTTCTAGAAACACCTCTGGGAATTCATTCACCACTGAGACTAACTCAAGAGTTGGGGTCTCAAAAATTTGAATCCTTAACCCTATAAAGATGATAGATATACCCTTTTGTAAATTATTTTTCTGGCCTTAAGTTAAGAGATGAATCGACCTACAGGCACTAAGGTATTACCCCTCAATTCTAGGACTGGTTCATTAGAAAACTGGAATCGAATTATCCTAGTTCTATAATCGACTGAGGCATAACAGGATTGTAACCATTCCATGCCTAGAATAATATCAAATAGTCAGTCATTTCTAACTCTACCAGATCGGTTGAGGTGACTTTCTGGGAAACTGTGATAGGGCAATTTCTGTATACTCGTCTAGCTATAACTAGGTCACCAACTGGAGTAGAGACAAAGAAAGGTTTTGTGAGGGTTTCTGGACTGAGACTGGAATTTACTTCTATATATGGAGTTACAAAAAAAAGTGTAGCCCCAAGGTCTACCAATGCATAAACATCAAGATAAAATACTTGTAACATACTCATGACCACATCAGGAGAATCCTCCTAGTCCTATCGAGTTTGAAGGGCATATAATTTGTTCTCTCTATGACTGCCACCTGCACTAGACGAGTCACCCTGCTGAGTCGGGCGACCTACTGGAGCTGCTGTGGAGTTTGCCTGATTCTATGGGCGAGTATCTCTGCCCTTCTAAGAAGTTATTGGGTACTCTTTCATTCTGTGGCTAGGCTTTCCACACCCAAATAGTTTCCACTACCTGCCATACACTCACCCTGGTGGTTCCTACAACACTTGTTGCAAACTGGATGAGTGCGCCCACTAGTAATGATACCTTGGGACTTAGATCCTGGTGACCTATCTCGCCTATCCTGTCTGAACTTAGGCACGAGAGCACTGGCAGAAGATGGGGCTAGAGCTGAATATTTCTAGTGGAACTTTCCACCATCTTACCTCTGCTGAGAGTAACTGAAGTCAACTGTCCTAGCCCTCTTGTTGTAACATTCCCTTATTTTGATCTTTCCCTCCTAAATCTATTGGGCTTGAGACATTTACCTGGAGATATCCATGTCTTTCACCAGCATAGTAGTCCTACACTCATTGACCATATCATCTGAAAAAGCTGATACAAACTTGCTCATACAGGCCCTGGAGTCAGCAACTATTGCCAAAGCATATCTTGATAGTTGGGTGAACTTAAGAGAGTACTCCTTCACTCTAATATCATTCTGCCTCAAGTTGATGAACTCCTGAACACTTGTTTCTCTGAGTTCAATCGGGAAGAACCTATCTAAAAATGCAGTTTGAAAATAATTCCAATCTATTGGGCCTATATTTTCTCCTCGTGACTCCTTCCATTGTTGATACCACACATGAGCCACTCCCTTCAACTGAAAAAGAGGCTAAGTCTGCACTCTCATCCGGGGTGACACCCATAATCTCTGTTACCCTTTGGATGTCATCCAGGAATTCTTGTGGATCTTCCTCCGACTTTGGAACTATCACGACCCAACCGGTCGTGAGTGGCCCCCACCCAACCTCCGGATGAGCGAACCAATAGAGTTCCACCCTTGCCTAGACTAACATTCTAAAACCAGCAAGCATCAAAGTAAACTAGCAATGAAAATAATATCAACTACTCAAAATACTTATCATAATTAATAATCTGCGGAAAATCCCACTTAGGAACTGAAAGTCATCGTACCAAACATCAATACCAAATCTAGAGTACGGGGATGCAACACCAAATAAAATAAGAGTAGTTTTTAAGTCTGTACAAATGGACGAAAAGCTCTAATGATAATCCCAAGGTAGCTCAAATGACAGCTAACCCTTGAAGATCGGAAACGTCGGTGCTAAATCTGAGGTCTCGTCTCAGCCGCTGGAAGATTTCCTGTACTCACCAAAAGAAAGACAAGTGCAGTAGTACACCACCACTGTGTACTGGTAGGATCATTAGGCAATATTCAAGAAAACAGTATATAAATAGTACACAAAATCCAGTAACAAGTATGGCAAACATGCAACAATATCACAGGCATCTCTAGACTACAGGTCTCTACCTAGATTTTTACCGCATGAATCCATCTCTTACAGTTCTATTCCACCAAAAAGAATAACTATGACCACACCTTACCGTCTAGCCCGGCCCCACCCTGGAATACCCTCTAGACAACTACCACAAGAAGTGATTACCTGGCCTAAACCAAGACCAATTCAACAGTCATACAATAGATCCCGGCCACTCATGGACCACCAATCAATAGCACTTTTCAATAACAACCCGGTCCACTCACGGAACCAATATCAAGTATCGCATTCATTAAAACAACCCGGTCCTCTCACGGAACCAATATCAACCAATGCAATGCAATAATCAATGAAACAGTGCAAGATGCAATAAAGTAAACCAGTACCAGGCGTGGTACCCGTGCCAACCGAATGTTATACCCGTACTAGGCGTGGTACTCGTGACAACCGTGTGTTATACCTATACCAGGTGTGGTACCCGAGCCAACCGAATGTCAACAACCACAGTCAATATATGAATGCACAACCCTTGTAAAGCCAACAAGTTAAAACAATTCAAACATAGATTGTAAACCAAACTTAGACATTCCACACAATTCCCCTAAGCAATGTAATACACACAATTACTTAGACAATGAGTACAATGAATATAAACATTTGCAGAAATACGAAAGCCATCACCTACCTAGAATGTTCCAAGCTCTATTCAACCTAAACTTTCCCGTGTTCTGGATTTCTCTCACGTTCTTGGTCTAAAAATAACACATAATGCATACAATTAACATACAGGCTTGTACATTACCCGGATTATACCAAATCCCCAAACTCCAGGCCACCCATGATAATCCCACCATTTTCCCGGGCTTTTCCACCTTTAATTCTCCTCGTCTTATCATTTTTTACGGATAAAATAGGAAATTAAACAGTCTATGATCATTTTAACGTACCTAAATCAACACCCAAGAATATACATGTTTGGAACCCCTTCTTCCCCGAATTCCATCATCCCTAGGTCATTCCAACCTTCCCTAATTTCCCTCCTAGCAATTCTACCGCATAGGAAACGTAGTACAAAGTGTGGGGAATGAAAACCTTACCTTACGAACGATTTTTGGCAGAGGAATGAAGAAAATTGCCTGAATTCACCCAGCCCTTCTCCCAAAACAAACTTGTGAAATTCTGATGTTTTGAGAGATGTTTCTGTATTAAAAACCCATCGGCCCGCTATAGCGGTCCCAGCTCCGCTATTGTGGTCTAACTATAGCGGTCACCTGCCGCTATAGCGGTCTTAAGTGAGTTGGTCGCCCCTTGACCGCCGCTATAGCGGTAATTTCTACTGCTATAGAGGTGGCCGCTATCACGCATGACAGTGCTCATCATGGGTAGAAAGTCCATAAATTTGCCAGTTTTGTCCATTTCATAACACACTTGGTTCCCCCGACATCCGGAAACAACCCTTTCACGTCAAACGCAATTTCGGGAGGTTTACTTACCCAAATTCGATTCTGAAAAGTCCCCCAGACTCCTTTATGTCTTGTCTACGTGTAAAACTAGCCCAATACAAGACATCTAAACCCATTTTTACCTAGATTTCCCTAGACTCTACCTCGCTCCAAAACCGTAGGCTAGGCTAGCCTAGCCCAGAATTTCAAACTCCCAAACTCGGAGTTTTCTAAATCTAAAACATAGCACGCTTGAACTACTAATAATGACGGACCCGGTTATTACAACAGATACCAATTTACCCATTGTTCATCCCTGAATGATCAAACTCGAAATTATAGAAATAAAATGAAGGAAGTGTAGTACCTGAATCCTCAACCAATTGATGGTACTTGTCCCGCATGTCCTTCTCGATTTCCCAAGTGGCTTCCTCAATCAGATGATGCTTCCACTAAACCTTCACCATATCAGTCAACTTTGTCCTCAACATCTGTACATCCCAAGCAAGAATCAAGACTGGTTCCTCCTAATAATGAAGATCCTTATCAAAAAGTACCTCATCCCAATTGATGATGTAGTCCCTATCCCCATGGTATCGCTTGGGCATTGATACATGGAATACTGGATGGACGCCCAAAAAACTAGGTGGCGGTGCTAACTTGTAAGCCACTGGCCTCTACATCTCAAGGACCTCAAACAGACTGATAAACCGTGGTCTAAGCTTGCCCTTCTTACCAAACTGCATAACCCCTTTCATTGGTGACACTTTTAGAAATACTTGTTCACCAACCTGAAAGTATATTACATATGCTATCAGCATATCCTCCAATACCTGAATCGTCCTATCCGACTGACCATCAGTCTGAGGATGGAAGGTTGTGCTAAAGGTGAGTTGTGTAACCAACTCTTCATGTAACTTGCCCTAGAACTTAGAAGTAATCTGCGTACCCCTATCTGAAATGATTGACAGTGGTAGCCCATGCAGTCTTACAATCTCCTTCACGTAGATCTTGGCCAACTACTGCAAATTGTAAACTACCTTGACCGAAATGAACTGAGCGGACTTGGTCAGCCTGTCAACAATAACCCAAATTGAGTCATACTTCCCCAATGTCTTGGGAAGACCCACCACGAAATCCATGGCTATCCTCTCCCACTTCCACTCTAGAATTGCCATCCTCTGAAGTAGTCCTGCAGGTCTCCGATGATCATATTTTACCTGCTGGCAATTCTGGCACTTTGACACAAAATCAACTATGTCCCTTTTTATCTCGGGCCATCAGTAACGCTGCCTCAAGTTTCTATACATTTTTGTTACACCCCGAAGGATTGAGTAGCGCAAACCATGAGATTCTGTCAGAATTTTTGGAATCATTTCATCAACCCGAGAAACACAAATCCTCTCCCTGAAATGCAATACACCACTAGAGTCTAACATGACATTTTTGGACTCCCTGGATATCACTTTACTCTGTAACTTGCCCAGTTTCGGATCCTGAAACTGTTTTGCCTTTATTTCTTCTATGAAGCTGGCCTTGACCTCAATGAAGGCCAACAACCCACCTTGGTCTGAGACACCCAAGTGCATGAACTTGGCCTCCAGAGCCTGAATTTCCTTAGCTAACGGTCATTTGGACACCCCCAAAAAAGCCAAGCTACCCATGCTAATAGTTTTCGGGCTCAATGCGTCAGTCACCACATTAGCCTTACCCGGATGGTACTGAATGGTCACATCATAATCTTTTAATAACTCCATCCACCTTCTCTGCCTCAGATTCAAATCCTTTTGAGTGAAAACGTGCTACAGACTGTGATCTATGAATAGTTCACACTTGACAACATAAAGGTATTGTCTCCAGATTTCCAAAGCAAAAACCACCACTACCAATTCTAAATCGTGAGTCGGGTAATTCCTCTCATGCACCTTCAACTGCCTGGATGCATAGGCTATCACATTCTTATCCTGCATCAACACAGCACCCAAACCAGAATGTGAAGCATCACAGTAAATAATAAAGTCTTTACCTTCAACCGGCAAGGACAATATAGGAGCCGTGGTCAAAAGTGTCTTCAGATTTTGGAAGCTCTCCTCGAACTTGTTGGACCACACAAATGGTACCTCCTTCTGTGTCAGCCTAGTTAGGTGGGTAGCAATAGAAGCAAAGTCCTTCATAAACCTCCGGTAGTATCTCGCTAGCCCAACAAAACTTCTCACCTTTGTCACAGACCTAGGCCGGACCCAACTCTTAACTTCCTCAATTTTCTGGGTATCCACCATCACCCCATTTTCTGACACCACATGGCCCAAAAATGCCACATAAGTCAACCAAAACTCACACTTAGTGAATTTTTCATAAAGCTTTTGGTGCCTCAAGATGTCCAGCACAATGTGAAGATGATTAACATGCTCCTCCCTACTCTTAGAGTAGATCAAAATATCGCCAATGAACACGATAACAAAAGAATCCAAGTAGGACTTAAACACCCCATTCATCAAACTCATGAATGTTGCCGGTGCATTGGTCAAACTAAACGACATTACTAGAAACTCGTAATGTCCATACCGAGTCAGAAAAGCAGTTTTGAGAATCTCCCTCAGGCCTAATCTTTAGCTGATGGTACCCCGACCTCAAGTCAATTTTCGAAAACACCAATGCACCCTAAAGCTGGTCAAACAAATCATCTATCTGGGGTAAAGGATACTTATTCCAGATGGTCACCTTGTTCAACTGTCTGTAGTCTATGCACATCCGCACACTACCATTCTTCTTTTTCACAAACAAAACCGGAGCCCCCCAAGGTGAAGCACTGGAACGTATAAATACCTTATCTAGGAGTTCCTGCAGCTGAGTCTTAAGTTCCCTTAACTCTACCGGAGCCATCCTATACGGAGGAATATAGATGGGATTAGTGACTGGCTCCAAATTAATAAAAAAATCTATATTCCTGTCTGGAGGCATACCAGGCAAATCCACTGGAAACACCTCTACAAATTTGGACACCACCGGAACTGACTCAATAGATGGGGACTCCACACTGTCATCCCAGAGATGAGCCAAAAAGGTTAGACACCCCTTCCCATTAGCTTCCTAGCCTGAACAAACGATATTATTTTAACTGGCTTAGGCCTGTATACACCTTCCCACTCTAATCTATCCTTACCCAGAATTTTTAGGGTCATAGTTTTGGTGTTACAGTTCAACACAGCATGATAAGGAGATAGCCAGGTCATACCCAAGATAATATCAAAATCAGCCATATCAAGAATAACTAAATCTACCCAAGTACGTAGCCCCACAAATACCACAGAACAATCACTATACACATCAGTCATAATCACTGACTCTCCAACCGGGGTAGATACATGTATAAGGGAATTAAGGATATCGCAATTCAAATTCAAACCCAAAGCAAAACTAACAGACACATAAGAATATGTAGATCCTGGGTCAAATAATACTGAGGACATTTTATCACAGACAAGAATAGTACTTATGATCAATGCATCTACGGATTCCACCTCAGTCCTTACTGGAAAAGCATACCAATATGCCCGATCATCAATCTAGCCAACTTCCCAGGTCGGCTGAACCGCACCCCTGCCTGTGTCGCCATTTCCTCGGTCTCCCCGGCCTTCTTGAAAATTACCTCACCCACCCTATGGACGACCCCTAGCATTACCACCTCTGCCTGCCGGAACTACTGCTCTAGTCTGCTGTTGACCCTGATTACCTGCCTGCCTATGTGGACACTCCCTCTTAAAGTGGCCCAACTCACCACAATGGAAGAAACCACAGTCCAAAGTAGGCCTGCTAACTGATGTATAAGATGCTCCCTGGCCTCTAAAAGCTGAATACTGAGCTCCTTGACGACCACCTGTAGTAGCTGGCAGAGCTGACTGAAAAGTACGGGCTGAGTAAGCCTGCTGATGCTGGCCCCTGGAGTATGAACCACCAAAATTTCCCTCATTCCGGGGCCTTTTGGCTAAAGCTTTAGCCTGCCCCGCTTGCCTAACTCCCTCAATCTTCTTCACATAGTCCACCATATCATTAAAACCCTTGCCTGAAGAAGTCATGTGCACTGACAATACCTGCAGATCACTATTAAGACCCTTGACAAACAACCGGAGCCGTTCCTCCTCGCAACCAAAAATCTGTGTAGCAAAACTAGATAACGCATGAAACTTAGCCTCATAAGCCAAGACTGACATGCCACCCTTATAGTTCAGAAACTCATACTTCTTCCTGTCCCTCAAAGTACGAGGAACATACTTCTCTAGAAACAATGCATGGAACTACTCCCAAGTTAGTGAAGGTAAGATAGATGACCGATACTCAACATGAGACCTCCACCACTGCTTGGTATCACCCTGCAGCTAAAAAATGACAAACTCCACCCCATGCTGACGTACAATACCTAATTTGTGAAACCTCTCATAGCAATCCAGGATTAACTCATAAGCATCCTTCTTGTCTGTACCCTGAAACATTAGAGGTTTCAGTTTAAGGAACTCGGTCAGTATCTCATGCTCATTGTCTGTCATCACTGGGCCTAACATCGGCCTGAGAAGATCATTTGTGCCCGGAGCTGCATCCATCCTTGGTGTAGTAGTAACTACCGGCTGAGTATCCAAGGCTTGATTCGCATAAGCTAAAGGTATGGTTCCAGCACCAACCAACCCACTCAAGATATCCCACGCCTACCTGAAAGCTTTCAGTGTCATAACGGGAAGGCCTGCACCCCACACCGGCGCTGCCTCTTCCTGAGCTCCTCCATCCTCTACCACTACTTCTTCCACATCCTCAGCCACAAGTTCGTAAGGTGGGGGAGGGGTTACCTCACATGCAGCAGCAGCAGCTCGAGCTCCAGCTCGTCCCCTGCCCCTTTCCCTACCTCTGCTGCGAACTATCGGGCCCGCTGCTAGGACCGCTGGCCTTGATCCATTATTCCTTGTAGTAACCATCTGTGGAAAGAAGAGTGAATGGAGTTAGATACCAATTTGTATCACAAGATACATATTGGAATCGAGTTATAGCACGAAGGAGAAGAAGGAAGAGATAGTTTTTTTTCCTAAAGCTTCATAACCTCTCGAAGAAAAGTAAGGACATCTCCGCACCATTCTGCGAGACTCTACTAGACCTATTTGGTACAACAAGATCAACGAACCTAGGCTCTAATACCATCTTTGTCATGACCCAACCCATCGTGAGTGGCACCCACCCAACCCCTCGATGAGCGAACTAATAGAGTTTCACCCTTGCCTAGACTAACAGCCTAAAACCAACAAGCATCAAAGTAAACCAGCAATGAAAATAAGAACAACTACTCAAAATGCTTATCATAATTAATAATCTGTAGAAAATCCCACCTAGGAACTGAAAGTCATCATACCAAACATCAATACCAAATCTATAGTACGGGGATGCAACCCCAAAAAAAATAAGAATAGTTTTTGAGTCCAAACAAATGGACTAAAAACTCTAATGATAATCCCAAGGTAGCTCGAATCGATAGCTCACCCTTGAAGATCGGAAATGTTGGTGCTAAATCTGAGGTCTCGTCTCAGCCGCTGGAAGATTTCCTGTACTCACCAAAAGAAAGACAAGTGCAGTATCAGTACACCACTATTGTGTACTGGTAGGATCATCAGCCAGTATTTAAGAAAACAGTATATAAATAGTACACAAAATCCAGTAACAAGTATGGCAAACATGCAACAATATCACAGCATCTCTAGACTACAGGTCTCTACCTAGTTTGTTACCGCATGAATCCATCTCTTACAGTTCTATTCCACCAACAAGAATAACCATGACCACACCTTACCTTCTATCCTGGACCCACCCTAGAATCCCCTCTAGATAACTACCACAAGAAGTGATTACCCGGCCTATACCAAGACCAATTCAACAGTCATACAACAGTTCCTGGCCACTCATGGACCACCAATCAATAGCACTTTTAAATAACAACTCGGTCCACTCATGGAACCAATATCAAGTATCGTATTCAGTAAAATAACCCGGTCCTCTCACGGAACCAATATCAACCAATGCAATGCAATAATCAATGAAATAGTGCAAGATGCAATAAAGTAAACACATACCAGGCGTGGTACCTGTGCCAACCAAATGTTATACTCGTATCAGGCATGGTACCCGTGCCAATCATGTGTTATACCCATACCAGGCGTAGTACCGGAGCCAACCGAATGTCAACAACCATAGTCAATATATGAATGCATACCCCTTTTAAAGCCAACAAGTAAAAACTATTCAAACATAGACTGTAAACCGAACTTAGAAATTCCACACAATTCCCCTAAGCAATGTAAATACACACAATTACTTAGACAACGAATATATTGAATATACACATTCACAGAAATACAAAAGCTATCACCTACCTGGAATGTTCCAAGCTCTATTCAACTCGAGCTTTCCCGTGTTCGAAATTCCTATCACGTTCTTGGTCTAAAAAATAACACATAATGCATACAATTAACATACAGGAATGTACATTACCCAGATTATACCAAATCCCCAAACCCCAGGTCACCCATGATCATCCCACCCTTTTCTCGGGCTTTTCCACCATTAATTCTCCTAGTCTTATCATTTTTTACGAACAAAATAGGAAATTAAATAGTCTATGATCATTTTAACGTACCTAAATCAACACCCAATTCTACATGTTTGTAACCCCCTTCTTCCCTGAATTCTATCATCCCTAGGTCATTCCAACCATCCCCAATTTCCCTCCTAGCAATTCTACCGCATAGGAAACATAGTAGAAAGTGTGGGGAACGAAAACCTTACCTTAGGAATGATTTTTGGCGGAGGAATGAAGAAAATTGCCTGAATTCGCCCAGCCCTTCTCCCAAAACAAACTTGTGAAATTCTGATGTTTTGAGAGCTGTTTCTGCATTAAAAACCTATTGGCCTACTATAGCGGTCCCCTCTCCACTATAGCATTCTCACTATAGCGGTCACCTGCCGCTATAGCGGTCTTAAATGAGTTGACCGCCCTTTGACCACCGCTATAGCGGTAATTTCTATTGTTATAGCGGTGGCCGCTATCGCGTGTGACAGCGCTCATCACGGGTAGAAAGTCTGTAAATTTGCCAGTTTTGGCCATTTCACAATACACTTGGTTCCCCCGATGTCCCGAAACAACCCTTTTCACGTCAAACCAGATTCTGGGAGTTCTACTTACCCAAATTCGATTAAGAAAAGTCTCTCGGACTCCTTTATGTCTTGGATAAGTGGAAAACTAGCTCAATCTAAGACACCTAAACCCATATTTACTCGGATTTCCCTATACTCTACCTCACTACAAAATCGGTCAAGGCTAGCCTAGCCCAAAATTTCAAACTCCCAAACTCGGAGTTTTCTAACTCTAAAACTTAGAATGATTTAACTACCCAAAATGACGGACCTAGTCGTTATAGGAACCATGGAACTCCGGAGGGTTCATCCAAGTGAAGTCTTAGACCCTAGCTACTATAGAGTTAGTTTATGGCAGGGATGGTGCCATTGCCTTCTGATTGACCTTTGCAGTCATGGCTTGAGCAAGCACCTGAAAGGCAGTTCTGAACTCTGCATGAGTGACTTTCTCATTCAGAGGGTCTACTAGAGGTTGTGGTGCTTGTTGGTTGCCAATTCTATTTATGTTCCCTTTTATGTTCACTCTTCTGGGAGGCATTTTATGTAATGTGTAGAAAAATATTTAGAAGTAGATTAAATAGAGTTCATACTCTATAGAGAGAGACTGAATAGAAAAAAAAGGAAAATTTCCTAAAATTATCTCATAGCCTCTCTCTTATAAGTGTGGCGTGCTTCACACCCATGAAAAAAACTCTACTCGATGTGGCTTTTAGACACCCTATGACACTTGAACCTCATTCTCAAATACCAAATTTTTCATGCCCCGAGGTTACCCACTAGATGCAACATGGTTCTTAGTGTCACGAGTGACCCCAAGCTAACCCATGGTCTGGCATGTCTAGGCATTTTAAAATCAAATACAATCTATATAGAAGCTAAACTAGTTTAAATAATTAGATTGAAAAAAATATCCAAGAATATTTGAATATATATAAATATCTAAGAATGTAGTAAGACTGAAAGTAAAATAGACAACCCAAAAGCTAATTCTAGTTATATGTCTGAAAGCCACTAACTGAAGAGAGTTGTTGGGACAAGCCCCCAGCTAGCTCTAAATGTCTGAAAACTGACATATAAGACTTAAATGAATAAGCATAACCATTCTCCTCGAACTATGAGGACTCACGACTAAGTTGCTGAGAAAGGACTGAAAACTCGTACTATGCGCGGTCTGGATGTTAGGCACCTGAACCTATTTCATTATAATATGTAGCACAAAAGTATGCGTCAGTACTTTGAATATACTTATCATGCGGGATATATGCAAAGTTGTAAAGCATGAATATTGAACAAGGAAATATATACTGAAGCATGAACTGAGAGATAAACTTGATGCAATAACCAAGTATTAAATCTTGTACTGTAACATGTTAAACTGAATAACTGAAAGACTGAATGCAAGGTCAATGCAAGTAATGAATTTGAACTATGGGAGCTACTATTAACCGACATACCCAAGCTGAGCTAACTATGAGGCCAACCTGTAACCCTGGCTGGGAGGGTGTTCATACCTTGCCAAGGGTACAAACAAATCTGACGTGGATCCACTAAATTGATGTCCACAAGGGACAAGGGTGTCATTCCTAATCTGACGGGTGACCCCTTTAGAACCTACTATGGCACCATAGTTTTGGGACTCGGGGACTTTTACTAAAGGTCTCAACATAAACTGATGGGTGAGCCTTCATCCCTTCATTCACTCGTTGCTAAGAATACTCTCAATTTAATATATAAGCAATGAATGCAAACTAAAATACTGTATTGCTCAAATACTGATATAAGTGAGAATGCACAATAATACTGAAAACTGAAAGCATTCAAATCATGAAGCTTGACTGACTGAATTATCTAACTAGAAAGTATAAATTATGAGTACTAAAATTAACACATGCTAGGGTTACTGAATTTTGTACATATAGCTATCCTAGGTTCCCAAGAAAACATGTAATGAATTTCATACAAACAATAGAATCTGAATTGCAATGATTTCATAAGGTTTAGGAACCCTATGTCAGAAGAACTAATTGAAAACTAAAGAACCAAACAGAATTTATGGACTCAATAGGTGAAAAGGACCCATTAATGAAATCCCACATACTTGGAAGAAGGTTTTATAGTGAAACCTTTGGATTTTTGGGGCTGAGCTTGAAGAAAACCTCCTGCTTGTTCTTGAGAGAAACTGTCACTTTATTTCTCTATTTTTCTAAGTGTCAGATAATTTTAGGAGAATGGGAGATTTAGGTAATTTTTTACTTATTAATTAGGCTTAGACTAAGCAAAATGACATAGCTTAGGCCTTAAAAGAGATAGAAAAAGTCCAAAACACCCCTAGGAAAATAAAAGAAATCTGCTGAGAAATGTGTGACTCGGGTTCCACGGACAGGTTCTACAGTCCGTAGATGCTTCTACAGGCCATAGAAACCCTGTCGTGGTTTCTGGCCTTTTTTTTAGTATCAGGTATAATTTACACAAATTGGGTTCACGACTCGTGGATCATTCCACGGTCTGTAGAACCAAATCGTGGTTCTCAGATAAATGATAGGCCTCAAGTCTGAGTTCCATGGACCCAATCCATGGGTCATGCATCAATGCATGATATGTAGACACAGGTCATGGTTCTCAGACCAAATCATCTGGCCTATGATTTGATTCCATGGGCTTACTCCACGGCTCACTCGTGGACTGTTCCACGATTCATGGATCTGGCTCGTGGATCCTGTCTGACACCTAAATAGTTTAACACTTTGGATCTTTGAGCTGGTTCAAGGCTTAGAATTTATAGGGTGTTACATGCTTACTATTTAATATTTTAATTTCTTTTGAACTAGGTTCACAAAGATGATAAACACATCAAAAGTCTCATCTTTATAGATTAGAAACAATGTTCGTGTAAACCTTCTATAGTCATCCACAATAAAAACACATACATTTTTAACCCCTGCTTAGCACTCTAGTGGGTCCACATAGATCTATGTGAAACAAAACTAATGGTTTTAAAGTACTTACCATTTTATTGGCATTGAAGGATGATTTAACATGCATGCCTTTTGCAAATGCAGAACAAATAATGTCTTCATTAGATTTTTTCTTAGGTAGACCAAGCACCATGTCCTTAAACACAAGTTTGTTCAATAGTTGTAAGATTATGTATCCAAGTCTCATGTGCCTAAGTAGTGAGTTATAAGTGAGGGAACTAAGGCATGTCAGCTCTTTTTTTCATGGAGCCATAATATTTGGCTTGTACATATTTTTGTGCTTTTTTCCTCTTCGAACTAGATTCCCATCTTTTGAGTTTGACACCAAGAATTTAGCTGACATAAACATTACAATGTTCCCTTTGTCACACATTTGAGAGATGCTCAGTATGTTGTGTTTCAGTCCCAAGAAATAGTACACATTTTTCTATAGCATGGGAATGTGACTTTCCCACTTTGCTAATACAATTTATTTCACCTTTTTTTCATTCCTAAAGCCTACACTTCTGCCTTAAAAGTCTGTGAGTGTGAGGAAATTTTCTCGTATTTTAGTTATGTGTCTAGAGCAAGCACTGTCAAGATACCATGGTTATACTTTCCTCCCAGCTTCACCTCCATAGGCAATCTAAAGGTTAGTCTTAGGAATCAAGATGGTCCATTTCTATAGGTAAAAAGATGTATCAAATTTTATTTAGCCAGGTTTGGTAATCCAGGTTCCTGTCCCGACCCAATTTCTAGGTCATGATGGCACCTACAACTTTCCAGTAGGCGAACAAATTCATGTAGCCCGGAACGGTCAGTAATGGGCTACTACCTAACCAAAATGTGGAAGAGAAGTTTAAATAGCGGAAGCAAGGGAACACGATGAAAAAATAAGAAACATGATGATAAAAGAAGCTAAACTAACAAGAACTGGTATCATAGTATATATGAGACGGAACTACATATAACAGAATCCAAAATAATATATACATAATGTCTTAGAGTAGTAAGTGAGTACATAATACAAAATATGAACTAAAGCCGAGCCCCGAGCGCCAAGAGCTCAGCCTCAGTCTGGGATGATCATAAATCTCCAAGCACGAGCGTCCATGAGCTAAGGACGATGGACCACACTAGGATCTACACCAGAAGTTGCAGAGTGTAGTATGAGCATCAAATGTGAAGCAAAAGGTACCCAGTAGGTATCATATGCCGACTGGGCATATATAAGATAAAAGAATAGTAACAACCAGTGTAGAAGCAAATAGTCACATAATCAATAAAGAAGTACACAGAAACTAGCCTAGATGGAAGACAGCAGAATACAACATACAAGGCTAGCAAGTAGAATATATATACACAACAGGAATAGGTGAAAGTAAAAAATAATGCAACTGGGGTCCTTGCAATAACAGTATATATAGTAACTTTAAAAGTTGGCGGTATACCGGTAACCTCAAGTACAAGAGAAGGGAGAAGAAGAATAAAGATAGCCATGCTCAGAAACAAAATTCAATAACCAAACTAAGCATACAAATCTCAAGTAAAGAAACTAACAATCTTTCAGTATCCAACCTCATATACAACCATGACAGGGGAATAATATCGCGGTAGGGTAACAAAGTGTCTACCTACAGTCCCCTGGCCACCCATATAACCAAGGAATACAACAAGTGAAAACAAAACCCTCCGACCATCCATACAACCAGAGCGTACACTCAGCAAATAGCAAAAAAGATTGGATCCTCAAACAATGGATGATATGATGCATGATGATCTCTGGGTGGAACAATAACTCTATATGTACCTCCTCCGGTGCCGAACGGGCCCAGAAGGTAGGTTCTATGGAAGGACTCTCTAGGTATACCTCTACTCCACTATATACCCTTCCTCCAGCACACGCATCCCAACTCCCACGGTCTAGAACGACAAGGTCCATGGAGGTCCCGGACCCCATACTATATCTCAATCTCAAAAATAGCATTCGGAGTGGATCTGCATCCATGCTAGTGGCTAAAATATCTAACATGCATGCCCAGACTCTGTCCAGGTATAAAATAGTGGAAAACGTCTCAAAAACCCCACCAAGGGTGCCCGAATATAATAGGGTCTAAAACAGTAGTAAAACATCTCTGATGCTCGGTCCGACCGAGTCTAGTATTATCTCAACTCAGTAAAATAACCCAACAATCACTAAGGCCCTGTCGAGTCTAGCAATAGTAGTAAAACTGTGATAGAAACCATAATTTAACTCTTTTACAACAAGAAGATCCAAAAGTCAAGTCCAAACCATTTCCAAGTCATTTCCCTGTTAAAACAGACCCCAAGGCCATGCACGGTTTAGAAAATCAATTCAAGTAGGCCCGAAACCAAAACAGTAGAAAAATATGGTAAAAATCTTTTTTATATGAATGAAAATGACATGATCAATCACAAATTGAAGCCCAATGGCTCACAACTAACCTATCAACCCTGCATAGGCTCCAATAGCTCTATAACACAAATAACCAGCCTAAAGTCATAATAACAATCTCTGGGACTCACGGACACCCCCGATTAGCCCACCATATATAATCTAGAGTTAAATCAAGGCCACACAGGACCACAAGGGTGATAATACCAATCTATACAAAATACTACACACAACGGAGGAAAGAAATGAGCCAAACATAGAAAAGTGATCAAGGTCTGTGGTGCCAAGCTAATAACCCAACCCAAGGATGCCAATTAGTACAATTTTATCCAATATATGTGAAGTCTAGAGAAGTTAGACTGTAACTGTTATATTCGATAGGACACAACTTCGGGACTCAAAAAATAATAACTAAAAAAATAATATTTAAAAAATATTTAAAGCGAGAAAGAGAGAGTCTCCACCTAATTTTAGGATAATCAGGAAACCTTATTAATAATTGAACAAGTTTTAGTCTACGAAACCAGTTAGATTCTAGGTAAGGGTTTAAGTTATTCCAAAGGGAAGGGTTAGAAATCCTTCAGAATCCACAACGGTGGTTCCCGGCTAAACTCATTTTTTTCAACTGAGGAGGAGATAAAATAAATGTCCTGATTCTTCATAGTTAGAGAAAATGACTATCCAAAACTCAAAAAATATAAAGAAAATGCTTTGTAATGACCCTTCCAGTCATTTACGTGTGTTTGCCTTTCTTGTACCGTTAGAGCTTGCATGTAGCGGCCCCAAGTCATTTATGGCTTGCTGGGACCGGTAGTTCATTGCCCGACCATTCGCTTGGTCTTTTTGGCCATTTCTTATTTTAGAGCTTTTAGCTTTTGAAATCGTTGACTTCAGTCAACATCCTGGGTGTACGTGCTCAGAATCAAATTCCGAAAGTTCCATTAACTCCAGAGCGTGAACTTTGGTCTAGAGGGACCTTTGGTCGGGATCCGGGAGCTTTTTAGCTTGGAATTCTCTCTCGTTCTATGTCTTCAGGCCAGTTGGGCTTGCTTGGTTGACTTTGATCAACATTCGGAGAGGACGGTCTCGTATGGAAATTATGTCAGTGCTTTTAGCTTCAGAATGTCGAGTTTAGGCTAGAAGGACTATTGGTTTGGGTCCCTAGGCTTCCGGACTTGATTTTGGCCATGGGGTTATTTTGGGAATAGTTGGCTAAAGGTTGATTTTGGGCGTGGGGCTCCCTTTTCATTAAATTGACATCCTATGGGATTTTCGTTGATTCCATTGTATCCGGAAACACCATTTCTAGTCAAATAGCTCAAGTCGTTTGTGTTCGCGGGACCCCCCATGCGTTCCCGGGTACCCATCTTGTGAAAATTTGCCTAAGGATTTGTTGCTGGTTGCTGGTGTGGGCAGCACCATGCGCCTGGCTCCTGTGCCCATACGCCCCATGTGCCCTGGCCTCCTGTGCACTGGTGCGCCTGGCCCCTGTGCCCATGCGCCCTGGCCGCCTGTGCCCTGGTGCGCCTGGCCCCTGTGCCCATGCGTCCCATGCGCCCTTGCCGCCTGTGCACTGGTGCGCCTGGCCTCTGTGCCCTGGTGCGCCTAGGCCGCCCTGGCCCCTGGGCGCTGGTAGCTTATATAGCTGGCCAGCCCTCTTTTCCCCTTTATTTCTAAAAACCCAAAAACGATATTCTCCATTAAAACATCTCTCAAAAACCTCCATATAACCATTGTTCATCCCAACTACTTGGAGGATAATATTTTGTCGATCCATGCTCATTTGTGGACTCCTAAATCCGATAAACCCTCTCTTTAAATTCCGAATTATCCATGGATGATGAACCCAAAACCTCCATAAATCACCTAGATCATTACCAACAGCTTAGAGGTTAATATTTGCTGAATCTTGAATGTTTGTTGGATTCTAAATCGGGTAAGTTCTTTCGTGATTTTTCTGATTTCTTCCACGAGTTTCATTCTTTAAATTCCTTGATTTGCGGGTTGTTTTGAGCCCTAATTGTTGTCCGTTTCCGCTCAATTTTTGAGCATGTGCTCCCAGGATGGTAAGGAAAACAGGTGTGTTTTTCATTTCTGGTTTTCGGTGACGGGGCTCATGGGCTCGTTTGTGACCTGGATTTCAACCCGGTTATATTTTTGGCATTATGGGTATCGTTAGTCTTGTTTTAATCTATAAATTGTTGTATCGATAGTGGTTTTGCGATTTGGAGATTCCCAAAGCAGTTCGAGCCTGGACGACGCCGTCCCCGTAGCTATTCGTCGGACGACAGGTAGGTTATGGTTTTCCCCTATCTAGACTCTGCGTATATATGCTATAACTGCATTAATTAGCATCCTTGGATGGGTTGTTATAGGTTGGTACCCCAGACCTTGTACGTCTTTCGTCCGTCTATTTCATACGTTGTTTATAGTATTTGCGTAGTAATGTATATTACCTTTGTGGTCCTGTGTGGCCTTGTATTGACTCTGGAACATAGATGGTGGGCTATTTGGGAATGTCCGCAAGTCCCGGACATATAGATTATCCTTTTAGGCTAGTTATGTCTGCTGAGTAGCTATTGGGCCTGTGCAGGGCTGATAGGAATTATTGTGAGCCGTTGGGCTACTTTTATATTTGTGTGCGAGCACATCATCCATGAAAAAAGTTTTCCCCTGCATGTTTTACTACAGTATTGGCTGTGAGCCACTACTGACAGTTTTCCTAAATTTGTATGGCCTTGGGAGCCCCTTTTTGGTACTGTTGTTGAAAGAAAAGGCGATTTTTGGATGTTTTTGCACTGATTTTATTACTGGTACTAGTCTCTACGGGGAAGAGCACCAGACTTGATTTTATTACTGATACTTGTCTCTGCAGGGTAGAGCACCAGACTTGATTTTATTACTGATACTTGTCTCTGCGGGGTAGAGCACCATACTTGATTTTATTACTGATACTAGTCTCTGCGGGGCAGAGCACCAGACTTGATTTTATTACTGATACTAGTCTCTGCAGGGCGGAGCACTAGACTTGATTTACTACAGTTTTAGACCCGGTTACGCCCGGGCACCCTTGGAGGGGTTTTTGAGGCATTTTCTACTACTTTAGTCCTGGACGGCGTCTGGGCATGCATACTTGAGACTGGGTCTCTAACTTGACCCCAAACTTGCTTCCGGATGACATGTCTTGATACTGAGTTTTAGTATGGGGTCGGGGACCTCCATGGATCTTGCCGCTCTGGGCCTGGGGCTTCGGGCTGCGTATGCCGGAGGGAAGGGTTTACGGTGGAGTAGAGGTATACAGGCTGAGTCCTTCCATGGAACCTGCCTGCTTGTCCTGGTTGGCACCGGAGGAGGTATATACAGAGGTTCTATTTCACATCATATCATATCATGCATTGGATCCCACCCTTGTTTGTTGTGTGTTAAGTGTACGATCCGGTAGTATGGGATGCCGGAGGGTTTGTTTTCACTTGATTGTGTTCCTCGATTGTATGGGCAGCCGTTGGGACTTTAGGTAGACTATATTTACTCCTGTTTTTACTTAGAGCTTATTTTGGCACCCGGTTCTTGAAAGATTAGTGATGCCTAGCCTGTTGAGGCTTTGGTTGTGGGATTTTTGATTATTGAGAGTGCTTTGGAATCCTATCTTATTGAGGCACTTTTGTGTGGCCTTCTGAGCAGAGTGTGAGACTCTGGTTCTATTCTTGTGGGAATCTGAGTGGTATCTCTCGGTTATTATGGCCTAGTTATTTTATCCTAGGGTTGTACTTGTGAGGTGATTCCCTGGTTATGCTATCATGTGATTGGATTGGTGTTATGACTTCCTTATACTGGTTGATTCCATTTTGAGTACGTTAGACTGCTCTCCATCTTTTCCTTCCACTTGAGGTTACCAGTATACCGCTATTTTCTCAACTCTCTCTCTACTTACTTATATTGTTGTGCAAGGAGTCCAGGTGCGTTCTCCTTTCCTTCACCTGTGATTCTGCGTAATTGTATTCATGTGCTAGCATGTGTTACTTGAAGCTCTTGGTTATAGATGATCTGTGCTAGCTCCTTTTGCCTTGCTTATTGCCTCAGTGACTGCTTTCTTGCTATCTGTTACTTACTGCTTTTATATCTTATATGCGGTCAGTCGGCCTATGATACCTACTGAGTACCTATGGTTTTAGTGCTCATGCTACACTTCTACACTTTTTTGTGCAGATATTAGCTGAGCTTTCGCCGTTGATCACGTTGGAGACTCGTGCAGCTTTTTGATCTTTGAGACTAGGGTGAGCGCCTGACGATCGGGGCTTGTCTACATCTCATCTGTTGTATTGTTGCTCCTTGTACTTTCGGAGGCAATTTATGTTGTATTTTGTTACTACTAGCACGTGTATGCTATTAGAAGCTTATGTACTATTGATACCAAGTCTTGGGGTTGGTGTAGTTTCCTTTATGTATTTATATTCGAGTTTTGCTTTCGCTTATTTCTGCTTGCTGGTGCATTTTGGTTAGGTAGTAGCCCATTACTAACCGTTTTGGGCTACGAGAATTAGTTCGCCTACTGGGGATTGTAGGTGCCATCATGACTTGAGAAATCGGGTCGTGACAACTTGGTATCAGCGCTCTATGTTCACCAGTGTCATGGTACAGAAGCAAGTGTCTAGGTAGAGTCTCCCGGATCGGTACGATGACGTCCGTATCCTATCTGTGGGAGGCTACAGGGCATTGTTAGGAAATATTTCATCTTCTTGGCTCCTCATCGTGCGTTCCTGACTCTATTGACTTTTAAACTTCGGTTGTTCATTCATTCTCGAATTCCTCAGATGAATGCGATAGCGGTTGGTGCCGAGGCTTCTGTGCCTGTTGCTTCAGTGCTTCCACTAGCGCCAGGACTTCAGAGTGAGGGTTTACTACACTAGATAGGGGTGTGGGGTCAAACCAACCTCCGACTGGATTTATAGCGACCTCGGTGCTTCTGGACATCGTGGCTAGGATTCTGAGTCCTCCGGTGAGTGTTTCAGTACCTAGTTCTATGAGTGGTGCTTCAGTTATAGTTGAGCTTCTAGTTCTTCAGCAGGGTTGTGTGTCGGTATTGGAGTACGAGGCGAGATTTTCTCGTCGGATTTCATCTGGTATAGGCTATTTTTGGTGTGGTGAGCATGGGCACTTTGCTAGGAATTGCCCCAGGATTGTGTATCCCAGACAGGCTGGTTGTTATCATTGTGGAGAGATTGGTAACCTTTATAGATATTGTCCCCGGCGAGGGCCGGTTAGGCCTTTAGTTTTGACTACTCAGTCTAGAGTTAGATTACGTCAGCTTGATGCTCCTCTTGGTGGGCCAGAGGTAGAGGTTCCTGATATTATTGTTGCAGGTTAGGATTTTTCTACCTTTGACTTATGTTAGTCCCGTTCGTATTGCGACTCTATCCCTTCTGTCGTGTAATTGCTTATATGCCTACCTGCTATTTGTTTAAGTTGTTTGGCTACCCGAATTGTAGTACTGATATGTTATTTTATTGGTAGTTTATTTTTTAGTAGTGGATGGGGGTAAGTTAGCCTTGAGAGGTGTTTTCCCGGAGTTGTATCTCGTGGGTAGTTCTTGTTATTCTTTTTCTAGTTGGGTTACCCCAGTTTCATTGTGATTCTGGACTTTTGGTTGGGTTTCCCTTGTTGAGCGGTCCTAGATGGTTGTTGCCTAGGCCGTTATCTAGCGTGGCTAGAGATCCGTGTGATGTTTTGATGTATTACCGGTAGTTGGGCCGGAGTTAAGATTTTGCCTCAGTTGGGAGATATTGGTTATGCTAGTGTGCATAGATTGGTTTGGTCTCCCGAGTGTCTAGAGTCGACCCTCTTTGTTGATTAGTTAAGGAGGTTGGTAGGTATGCGGGTTGTTCCCATATTCTCCTCCACTTCCTGGTCTGTTGGGTGTTTTGTTGTATCCCTAGCTCCAGTTGGAATGAATCTTGATCGTAGTTCTTTCGATGAGCTCTGGATGTTGGCATCGTGATTGGGTCTTGACTTTAAGCACTTCCGACTTAGTGTTGATCGTAACCTCGTGGTTAGGTTGTATTTGTAAGCATTTCGGGTGAGTTGGGCATCCGACCCATTCTTCTCCTTTCTTATTGAATTTGACGTGTAGCTATGAGTAGTAAGGTAATGGCTTCAGGTTCTTATTGGAGAAAGGATTTTTAAGGTTTAGTATGTGCTAAGGAAGCATTTTTGTTTAGTTGAAAAAGAAGGGAGATGACTCTTTGTTTGTGTTTAAGTGTCCTCGTAGTTTCCTGAAGTGGCGATGAAGGTTTGCTTTGGGATTGTGTGTTGGTGATTCGATCCAACCGTCTACATATTGTCGTGGGTTTTCCATCGATTGGTTTTTGTTTCAGTAGCAGCTGCGGTGTTGGCAACTTGTATTTTCAGGCCTAGTTGGCTTGGGTTCTTAAGGGTTCATTGGCAGCATAAAGGTTCGAGCAAGGCTTTGGTCGGCAGTTTTGAAAGTTGGTGTTCAGAATCATAACTTGGCAGGTTACATCGGATGGTTTGTGGCAGTTTCGATTTGGTTGCAGCATCCTAGTGCCAGAAGGTAGTGGGTGCGGGGAACTTAGCTTCTTTTACTTCAGTTGTGGATGCGGCTATTGGCCTTGGACACCTAGTCCTTGGCTAACCTCTGCAAGAGGCGAGATATTCTAGATTTCAGCAGTGTTCTAGTTAGTACGAGGTTCTTCTGCCATGGTTGGACAAACTCAGCGGCGTAAGTTTGAGCTTCCACAGTGATGTATGCTTTATGTGGTCAGCTTGTCCTGGTTAAGACTAGCAAGGCTATTTTAAGCTCTGATGATATGTAGAGACTGATAATAGCCATTCGTTTGCCCAGGATTTGAAAGCTTATTCAGTTAGTTCTTTTGGGTTGTTATTTATGTGGGGTCCCAGTGTTGGTTAGACTCAGCCAGTATGGACTAAAAGTTCGGTATGATATATGCTTCGAAATAGTTGGTTGTGTTCAGATTCGGTAGAGCGGTTGATTCGAGCCAAAGGGTTGAGTTGAAGTTATATGCAAATTTCCATGTCTAGATGGCAACTTTGAACCCCAAAAACCCTTTCCTTTCATACGGGGAGTTCTGGCTTGATATTCTCAGCGTGGTTGATTTCTTCATAAGTTGAGATTAGTAAAGTGATTTTAGAATTTATGCAGTGTTCGAGTGTTTGGAGCTTAGTTGGTGGTTACAGACCTCGTGGTAGGCTTACCACACTTCTTGCAGAGGCTTTGTTTTGGTTTTGGGTTTGTTGGGCAGGTTTTCCTTGTTCATTCGCTTCAAGTTAACTCAGACTTGGCATGGTGCAGCAGTTGGGTTCATTCTACAGTTTGGAAGTTCTCCGTCAACACAAGGTGTCCACATGTGCCTTTCCTAACTTTGGTGTGCAAAGTTCAGTCGGGTTCAGATGGTTGGTTCAGCTGGGTTCAATTATCGAGTTTGATGTTAGCAAAAGTGTCCGTTCATTTGTTGATGGTCAGTCAGGGAAGGTAACTACAACTTTTGACGATATGCTTTGGATTGTTATTTTGGATGTCAAAGGCTAGTAGACTATAGCTTGACTTCGATATAACTTGAGTATAAAATGTGAATTCGTTTGTGATAGAGTATAAGCATGAGCTATGGATCTCCAGTGTGTCAGTTGATGTTTCGATAGTGGCTCGAATGTTCAGCTTTTATAAAGTTTTATGATTATGGAACAGAAGGATTTGGCTCAGAATAAAAGGGTTTTGCTGATCAGCGGGTTCTTGAGTTAGAGTTTTGGTTGATGGCTTTTTCGGCAAACTTGGTTGTGGTTTCGAAGATTCGAGTTCTATGTGTTGATCGCCTTGCTTCTCTGGTTTCAGTGTTGTATCAATGCTTTCCGGTTGAGGTTCTCGAGGTTCAGTTTAGGTTGGCAGACCCTTTAAATTTTGGACTTTAAGTTTGGGTTCTAGCTTGGCTAGTAAGGAGTTAGGCTAGGTTGCTTTTCATTGGTTCTGTTTTGTTGGGTGTCGTCCAGCCGAGGAGGCTACCCGGGTGTCCGAGAGAGTAGTGCGGGCCTTGTACCCGTTGTTCTTTTGATCTCAAGTCTTTCCTTCTTTCCTGACTTTCGGGGATGAAAGTCTTTTTAGTAGTGGATGATGTAATGACCCTTCCAGTCATTTACGCTTGTTTGCCTTTCTTGTACCGTTAGAGCTTGCATGTAGCGGCCCTAAGTCATTTATGGCTTGCTGGGACCTGTAGTTCAGTGCCCAACCATTCGCTTGGTCTTTTTGGCCATTCCTTGTTTTAGAGCTTTTAGCTTTTGAAATCGTTGACTTCAGTCAATATCCTAGGTGTACGTGCTCATAATCGAATTCTGATAGTTCCATTAGCTCCGGAGCGTGAACTTTGGTCTAGAGGAACCTTTGGTCGGGATCCGGGAGCTTTTTAGCTTGGAATTCTCTCTCATTCTGTGTTTTCAGGCCAGTTGGCTTGCTTGGTTGACTTTGATCAACATTTGGAGAGGAAGGTCTCAGATGGAAATTCTGTCAGTGCTTTTAGCTCCGGAATGTCAAGTTTAGGCTAGAGGGACTATTGGTTTGGGTCCCTAGGCTTCCGGACTTGATTTTGGCCATTGTGTTCCATTTTGGGAATAGTTGGCTAAAGGTTGATTTTGGGTGTGGGGCCCACTTCTCATTAAATTGACATCCTATGGGATTTTTGTCGATTCCATTGGATCCGAAACGCCGTTTCTAGTCGAATAGCTCAAGTCATTTGTGTTCTCGGGACCCCGGATGCGTTACCGGGGACCCATCTTGTGAAAATTTGCCTAAGGATTGGTTGTTGGTTGCTGATGTGGCCAACACCATGCGCCTGACCCCTGTGCCCATGCGCCCCATGCGCCCTGGACGCCTGTGCCCTGGTGCGCCTGGCCCCTGTGCCTATGCGCCCCATGCGCCCTGGCCGCCTGTGCCCTGGTGCGCTTGCCCCTGTGCCCATGCGCCCCATGCGCCCTGGCCGCCTGTGCCCTGGTGCGCCTGGGCCGCCCTGGCCCCTGGGCGCTGGCAGCTTATATAGCTGGCCAACCCTATTTTCCCCTTTATTTTTAAAAACCCAAAAACGATATTCTCCGTTAAAACATCTCTCAAAAACCTCCATATAACCATTGTTCATCCCAACTACTTGGAGGATAAAATTTTGTCGATCCAAGCTCGTTTGTGGACTCCTAAATCCGATAAACCCTCTCTTTAAATTCTGAATTCTCCATGGATAATGAACCCAAAACCTCCATAAATCACCTTGATCATTACCAACAGCTTGGAGGTTATTATTTGCTGAATCTTGAGCGTTTGTTGGATTCTAAATCGGGTAAGTTCTTTTGTGATTTTTCCGATTTCTTCCACGAGTTTCATTCTTTAAATTTCTTGATTTGCGGGGTGTTTTGAGCCCTAATTGTTGTCCGTTTCCGCTCAATTTTTGAGCATTTGCTCCTGGGATGGTAAGGAACATAGGTGTGTTTTTCATTTCTGGTTTTGGGTTACGGGGCCCACGGGCCCGTTTGTGACCCGGATTTCAACCCGGTTATATTTTTGGCATTATGGGTATCGTTAGTCTTGTTTTAATCTGTAGATTGTTGTATTGATAGTGCTTTTGTGATTTGGAGCTTCCCAGAGCAGTTCAAGCCTGGACGACGTTGTCCCCGCAGCTATTCGTCAGACGACAGGTAGGTGATGGTTTTCCCCTATCTAGACTCTGCGTATATAGGCTATAACTGCATTAATTAACATCCTTGGATGGGTTGTTATAGGTTAGTACCCCAGACCCTGTCCGTCTTTCGTCCGTCTATTTCATACGTTGTTTGTAGTATTCGCGTAGTAATGTATATTACCTTTGTGGTCCTGTGTGGCCTTGTATTGACTCTGGAACATAGATGGTGGGCTATTTGGGAATGTCCGCGAGTCCCAAACATATAGATTATCCTTTTAGGCTGGTTATGTCTGCTGAGTAGCTATTGGGCCTGTGCAGGGCTGATAGGAATTGTTGTGAGCCATTGGGCTACTTTTATATTTGTGTGCGAGCATATCATCCATGAAAAAGGTTTTCCCCTGCATGTTTTGCAACAGTTTTGGCTGTGAGCCACTACTGACAGTTTTCCTAAATTTTGTATGGCCCTGGGGGCCTGTTTTTGGTACTGTTGTTGATAGAAAAGGGGATTTTTGGATGTTTTTGCACTGATTTTATTACTGGTACTAGTCTCTGCGGGGAAGAGCACTAGACTTGATTTTATTACTGATACTTCTCTCTGCGGGGCAGAGCACCAGACTTGATTTTATTACTGATACTAGTCTCTGCGGGGCAGAGCACCAAACTTAATTTTATTACTGATACTAGTCTCTGCAGGGCGGAGCACTAGACTTGATTTACTACAGTTTTAGACCCGGTTACGCCCGGGCACCCTTGGAGGGGTTTTTGAGGCATTTTCTGCTACTTTAGTCCTGGACGGGGTCTGGGCATGCATACTTGAGACTGGGTCTCTATCTTGATCCCGGACTTGCTTCCGGATGACATGTCTTGATACTGAGTTTTAGTATGGGGTCGGGGACCTCCATGGACCTTGCCGCTCCGGGCCTGGGGCTTTGTGTTACTCGGTTGTATGGGCGGCCGTTGGGACTGTAGGTAGACTATATTTACTCTTGTTTTTACTTAGAGCTTATTTTGGCACCCGGTTCTTGAAAGATTAGTGATGCCTAGCCTGTTGAGGCTTTGGTTGTGGGATTTTTTATTATTGAGAGGGCTTTGGAGTCCTATCTTATTGAGGCACTTTTGTGTGGCCTTCTGAGCAGAGTGTGAGACTCTGGTTCTATTCTTGTGGGAAGCTGAGTGGTATCTCTCGGTTATTGTGGCCTAGTTATTTCATCCTAGGGTTGTACTTGTGAGGTGATTCCTTGGTTATGCTATCATGTGATTGGATTGGTGTTATTACTTCCTTATACTGGTTGATTCAATTTTGAGTATGTTAGACTGCTCTCCGTCTTTTCCTTTCACTTGAGGTTACCGGTATACCGCTATTTTGTCAACTCTCTCTCTACTTACTTATATTGTTTTGCAAGGAGTCCAGGTGCGTTCTCCTTTCCTTTACTTGTGATTCTGTGTAATTGTATCCCTGTGCTAGCATGTGTACTTGAAGCTCTTGGTTATAGATGATCTGTGCTAGCTCCTTTTGCCTTGCTTATTTCCTCAGTGACTGCTTTCTTGCTATCTGTCACTTACTGCTTTTATATCTTATATGCGCTCAGTCGGCCTATGATACCTACTGAGTACCCGTGGTTTTGGTGCTCATGCTACACTTCTGCACTTTTTTGTGTAGATATTAGCTGAGCTTTCGCCGTTGATCACGTTGGAGACTCGTGCAGCTTTTGGATCTTTGAGACTAGGGTGAGCGCCTGACGGTAGGGGCTTGTCTATATCTCATCTGTTGTACTGTTGCTCCTTGTACTTTAGGAGGCAATTTATGTTGTATTTTGTTACTACTAGCACGTGTATCCTATTAGAAGCTTCTGTACTATTGATACCAAGTCTTGGGGTTGGTGTAGTTTCCCTTATGTATTTATATTCGAGTTTTGCTTTCGCTTATTTCTGCTTGTTGGTGCGTTTTGGTTAGGTAGTAGCTCATTACTAACCGTTCTGGGCTATGGGAATTGATTCGCCTACTGGGGATTGTAGGTGCCATCATGACTTGAGAAATCGGGTCGTGACATGCTTTTACGAAATGGCCTAATATTTTTCTATCGTTAGCTAAAAATAAATAAATCCAATAAAGAATATTATAATATCTTTGAATTTTAATTCAAATATCTTCTTCGGAAAGCATTTTCGTGTACCTTTAAACACACTTAGTAAAAGTGTTAGTAATGAACAAAAAATAATCAAAAAGAATTAAATAAATGATAACTAAAAATAAACTCGTCTTATATACATTGGAGGCCTTGGAAATCGAAGAAAATTTCTTCATCGGCCAATAAATTGATATTTGATATAAAATAATTAAACTCAAAATAACATGCATCTTTTATTTTGGGAAGGCCTCAAAAATCCAACGAAGAGATTCTTTCATTGGCCAATTAAATTCGTTAATGTCATACAATAACAAACCAAGAAAAATATAATTGATGTAGTCTAATTTGAACCCAAAATAAAAAAATATTATTTCCAGAACCTAAAAATAATACTAATAGTAGTGAATCAAAAGAATTAAAAATAAAATAAAATAATCATGAAAAAGACTATACTGAATCAAAATCAACAACAAAAATAATAATCATGACCAAAGGTTAACAAAATGAAAAGAAACAGAACAAAGTGAACGAGAAAAATAATACCATAAAATGCACAAAATTAATTTAATCTACAGCAAACACATAAAAATGAATGGACCAGTAATAGCAGATCAATATTAAATTGAACGGAGCAATGATACCAAATCTAAGGAGAGAGACGATGGGAGGAGCTGGTTCGCCAGAACTTTTATAGCAGCAAGCAACGATAGAGAATAAATAATAACTTCGGACGGTTCGTCGGAGATGTGTTTGAATACTTGCAAAACAGAAAAATATTGAAAGGGGAAAAAGGAAAGGGATCGAGCTTGTGGGTCTATTTGTTTTGGAGAACAAAAACGGTTCGTTGGTTGTTGGGGTGAGATAAATTTCACCGGAAACGGGGTAACAACATTTGTGGTGGTGACTGATTTTGGTGGGGATTTACCGGAACTTGAAGCTTGTGGTATTTTTGGTGGTGTGTAGTTTTGGTTGGGGTTTCACCGGAAAGTAACAGCAAACAGAGAGACAGGGCATTGGGTAGTGGTGAGTGAGCTGCTCCAGTTCATCGGAGTCGGAGATCCTTGCAGGAGTTGGAGAGAAAACAGAGAGACGGGGGTGAGATAAGTGAGAAGGAAAGGGGGTCGGAGGTTACTGTTTGTTGTGTGGTCAGAAAGGGGTTTGTTGGTGTGTGATGGTGTGTGACTATGTGGACGTCGGGGTAGAGAACGACGGTGAAAACAATGAGATTTTGGTTGATCGGTGCTCCGACAAGGGTGGTGGTGGCCGGAAAAATGAAGAGGGAAAGGTCGGTTGTTTCAGGTAAAGAAAGAGAGGACATTCTTTTATGATTTTTACCCAATTTGAAAATTTCCACCACCAAGGAATGTGTTGAGTGTATGAGACACTTTATAGAAAAACTTTAACACCCTAAACCATCTAGGTGGCAAAACCATTTATCAAAAAACCATGTGCTATCAAAATAGTGTGCTTAAAACCATGGTTATCAGAAACTATGTGCTATTTAATTATCTGTGTAAAGAATATCTTCTCCGACTTATGCATTAATAGACTGTGTTAAAAATAATAAAAAATATATTTAATAACATTTAAAAAATGTGATTTGAACAAAGATAACTATGATTTAACAAAATTGAAACAACATTTGTTTACGTGCAAATGATTGCGATAAAAATTAATAATAATTAAAATCAATTAAAATAATAAAAAATAGATAAAAATTTCAATATTTTCAAAAATGAGAATAATTGTTAATAAATTGTATTAACAATGAAAAGTATGATAAAATTATCTCCTGTGCAATTTAACAAAATAAAATATTTTAAAATATTAATTTAAAAAATGTCAGTTTAAAATTGGGTGTCAACAACTGTCCCTCTTCGTTCGGAGATGAAGAAAAAATCTTTGAACAAAGACGTTGACATGTAGTCAATTTTGACTTGACAAAGAAAAAGAATAACATATGCACAGAGTGATGCCAGACTTTGATAGAGCTTTGAAAATACTCTTCGTCTGCTGGTGAGGTTGAATTATTTTAAATGAAAGACGATAAACAAGGAAAACATATTGTAGGATGAAAAGTAATCGTGTACCTTCGAAATTGTTTTCCAAAATAAGCCAGTGTCAAATTATGAGACGCTGGGGATACAAAGTTGTGCACCTGTCTCGTTAAAATACGGATGACCCAACTTGTCTCGTTGAAAGGCGGATGACCCAATTTTGTTCTTTGAACGCCGAATAACCCATTTGATATGTCACTTTGAATGAGGTGACAACCCAACATGTCTTATTGAAAGGCGGACGACCCAATCTGAATTTGATATGTCACTTTGAACGAGGTGACAACCCAACGTGTCTCATTAAAAGGCGGATGACCCAACTTGAATTTGATGTTTCACTTTGAATGAGGTGACAACCAAACGTGTCTAATTGAAAGGTGGACAACCCAACTTGAATTTTATATGTCATTTTGAATGAGGTGACAACCTAACGTGTCTCATTGAAAAGGCGGATGACCCAAGCTGAATTTGATATGTTACTTTGAATGAGGTGACAACCCAACATGTCTCATTGAAAGGCGGACAACCCAACCTGTATTTGATATGATATTGAACTAGGTGACAACCCAACGTGTCTCCTTGAAAGGCGGATGACTCAACTTGAATATGTGGAGTCACCTTGACACCATTTTGGATTGAGTTGAGTCACCTTGACGCCGATCTGGAAAAATGGTTATCACCTTGACAACAATCTAAAAAATGGAGTCACTTTGATGCCGATTTGAATAAATGACCGCCACATTGACGATCTGGATAACTGGGCATCACCTTGCTGACGGTCTGAAAAGTGAGGTCACGTTGATGCCAGTTTAAATGTCACATGTCACTTGAATGGGGTGACTTTCCCAACATCTCAAAATCATCTACACAAAACTTATTAGTAACAAATATAATATTTCACAATGAAAGAGGTGACGATTCAACATAACATGTCATAAATACAGAAGTGACGATTCAATTTAAAAATGCATCATTTTGATGGGGACGATAATTCAATTTTAAAAAATGTGTCAATTTGACAAGATAACAACTCAACATGTCGGTTTAACATACAAACAATAACACAGGAAGATAACAACTCAACATGTAAGTTTAACAAATAAACAATAACACAAGAAAATAAAATATCACTTTGACATGAATTAGAAAGGTGGGTGCTTGCCCAAATTTTATTTTGAACAAAAAAGCATGTGAAGAAAGAATCAAATCTCGACTGCAGTTGGTACCAACAATCAATATTGCATGAAAATATTTCTCAATTTATTCTCCTTTAACAAAGATTGTCTTCAAGGTAATTCTTATAGCTTCAAGTGGTACCTCAAACATACCTAAGTATCAATAAGATTTGTTCGTCTTGCTTCAATCAAAGGTTATGAACTATACTTATCCTCATGTTTCAAGTTTCCTCACCATAAGAAAATTCTCATTTGCACACATTTGAAGTATCTTGATTTGGGAACATTTTCAAAGTACACTCACACTCAGAAAAATGTTCAATGCGTGCAATTGTGATGCCATATGCTTGACCTTAATGTAAATCTCCACTAATGTGAGAACATTTGAAATGAGATCATGTAGGGCTTGTAATCGACTTGTAATGTAGGCTTAGGGATAGGTAGGATATTCATTTGAGATAAAAGTGACTTAATCCCTCCTTGAGCATTGAACTGAATTTGTGCTTTTGTTGCACTTTTGGTGCTTGAACTTCTCGTTATCCCTTTATTTTGTTTTGACTTCTTTTGAATCTTTGCTTATTAAAGTTTTCTCTTCCTTTCTAATGTCTCCTTTTTTTCAACTTCTCCATTATTATTGGAGTGCTTTTCTTCGCTATTTCTCCTTGTCTTGACCTCGTGGAGAGTTTTTGACTCTTTTTTTTCTTTTAAAGTCATTTTGTATCCTTGACTTTCAGGGATGCAACATTTTTTGTTTTTGACAGCTTGAATCTCCTTCTGTAATTTGCACATCTTTAGTGCGCTCAAGGAGGTGGGGGCAAGAGAGAGATAGTGCATGTAAGCACTCAGAAGGTTATCTGCTAAGATGTGGTTGTCCAAATAAGAGGCTTCAGGCTCAAATAGGGACATGCTAAGGATTAATGTCATTTGGTAGGCAATGAAAGGCACAAACGGATCAAAAAAGGCCTACGATCATTCCTCAAATCAAATATTGCTCAGGATTTGGCCTCAACAAACATTCAAGACAACTTCTAGATCAATAATGCATTGCATTTAAATTTCATCTAAGATCACATCACACAATGTACATGAAACAATGATGTTGGTTTTATCCTTATATTTGATGCATGGAAGAGAATATTTTCTAGTGTCACAAAGATATAACTAAGAGGTACCAAAAGAATCTATGGTTCACCCAAAGTCAACATTCTCAATCAATTATTCTGCACATTTCTAATTGTTTTGGCACCAACCAAGTCAAATATATGATTCTAAAAAAAAATGAATAAGGGATGCCGAACCCAAAAGGGATGCCTACGTATCTCACCCTGAGGAATGAGAATCAGGTTTGCGTAGTTCGTGTAGATATGACATAAAATGTATCATCTTTGAAAGAATGTCAGATATATGCATAAAAAATAATGCAAAAAAATGAATGAAAACAGAATAGTCATAAAAAAAATGGAGTGTCACAACTCAATCAAAAGCTCTCCTGATTTGTCTGTTTGACGCTTCATGGAGTTTAACATAAGATTTTGATCTCTTTGCTGTTCTTGTTGAATTTTTAGGACCTTACTCAAAAATTCTGCCCTAGTTTCGACCTTAACAAATTTGTGTATTCAATCTTGTAGCAAATATCATTTTCTGTAGAATTTTTGAGACCTTCTCAAAAAAATTGCCCCAGTTTCCTTTGCAAATGATTGGAAATCTTACGGGGAATATGACCGAGCCTGTAAGGCGCCTACGTATCCTGTGGAGACAGGAATTAGGTCAAACGTAGTTCCAACCTTTGGAATAAATAATCATATCTACAGTAAAATATGTACACAAAATCAAATAAATATGGACAAAATAAATTAGGTAGCATTTAGCACATAAACAATGCATGACGCGTCCTAGTATACATGTGACCTTTTAAGCCAAAGGTGAGCCTAACGATTGAAGAATGGGTATGTCATTTGTGAAATGCTCCATTGCCCCAAAAAATATATTTATATATATTTATGAATAAATTAAATGGGAACACCAAATGTGGGAGGAATGTAAAAGTAAATATCAATCCCTCGCAGGGGTACAACCTAAACTAAGCCACCTTGGAGGTCCTCCAATCTTGAATCTCTTGACATCTCTGAACACCTTTCGGATGAAAATTTTCTTTTGATTACAATAACAGAAACTATCTATAAAAATAACAAATTTCCAAACTCGAGGGACAATGGTTCGTACAACTTGACATACACATTCTTCAAGTTCAAACTAATAGTTGGATGATTGTCCTTTTAGGCTGTGTGACTATTTGTACACAAGGTGGTCTCACTAATGGACTCAACACCGCTTGAGTATCGAGTCAACTTAGGTCAATGCTTAATTGAAGGATTTGGCTTAGCTCTACGCTAGGTGTCTAAGAGTTGGTTTATTGAAATTGACCGCAAACCCACGAGGACAACCGCGGGCTAAAATAACAAGCGACCGTTAACAAAATGCGGGTCACCTACTTCACTCGTCTGTTTTGAGAAAAATATTTTTTTAGTGAAGGACGACTGCGAAGACTCGCATAATCGCCCTTTTTTTCCTAATGCAAACTACTGCTTTGCCAGGGAGGAAAAAGATGTCATGAAAATGCAACAATAATAATATAAGTAAACAAATAATTAATGAATAATTATGTAAAGTAAAGAATATACAATTTACAAATAACCAACAAAATATACAAGGTGTAAATAAAGAATTAATTAAATAATGAGCAAAAAATTTTAAAAAATAAAAATTCCTCAATTGAAAAAATGAATCCATAATTGTTAAAAACTTTTAATCCCCAGCGGAGTTGCCATTCTGTTATATCCGGTAGGACACAACATTGGGACTCAAAAAATAATTAAATAAAAAATAAGTTTTAAAATATAATTTAGAGAGAGAAAGAGAGAGTCGCCAACTGTTTTTAGGATAATTAGGAAACCTTATTAATAATTGAACAAGTTTTAATCTACGAAACCAGTTAGATTCTAGGTAAGTGTTCAAGTTATTCTGAAGGGAAGGGGTTAGGGATCCTTCAGAATCTACAATGGTGGTTCTCGGCTTAACTCATTTTTTCAATGAGGAGCAGATAAAATAATTGTCCCGATTCTTCATAGTTAGAGAAAATGACTCTCCAAATCTCAAAGAATATAAGGAAAAAAGCTCTTTGTATTGACCCTCCAGGTTATTTTTCCATTTTTCGTGTTTTTTTTGCTTTTCGAGCTTTCCCTCAGTGGCTACAGGTCATTTATGACTTATCGGGGCTGACGGTTCGGTGCTCAGGCCGTTCATTAGGTCATTATGACCATTTCCCTATTTTAGAACTTAAAGTTGGAAAATCTTTGACTTTGCTAAACTTTCTTAGTTAACGCACTCAGAATAAAATTTCGACAGTTCTGTTGGCTCCAGAACGGGGATTTTGGTCTAGTGGGACCATTGGTTTGGGTCTAGGTGCTTTCGGTTTGGTTTTGTGTTTCGAAGTCAGTTTGGCTGGTAGGGTTGACTTTGGTCAACTCTCGGGGAAGATGGCCTCAGATAGGAGTTCCATCAGCGTCGTTATCTCCAGAATGTTGACTTTGGGCTAGGGGGACCTTTTGTTTGGGTCTCGAGGATTTCGGGCTCATTTTTGGGTTTTGAGTTTTGAGTTGGATTTGGGCATGGGGCCCACTTTTCATGAAACAATCTCTGTTGGGAGTTACTTTGATTCCATTGAGTCTGGAATGCCATTTCTGGTAGTGTAGCATGGTTGGTTTGTGTTCATAGGATTCCGGATGAATCCCGAGGGTCCGTTGGAAGATTTTTGGACTTCGAATTTGGTGGTTGGTGCACTAAGTTGCAGACCTCTGTTACTCTTCGTGATTGCGAGGATCTCATCGCGTTCGCCATGGTCTGGTTTCTTGACCATCGCATTCGCGATGGGTTTATTGCGTTCGCGATATAGCCGGCTGGGACCCGGCTTGGCTTCTTCTTTGCAAACGCGGCCTGGGCCTCATGTTCGCGGCCTGGGCCATTGTGTTCGCGATGGTTGGGCCGGCTCTTCTCCGTGAACGCGGGGGTCCTATCACAATCGCGATGAAGGTCCCCTAGCAGTTATATTAAGTCCCAACTTTATTTTCTTCTCCACAAAACTAAAGAACTCCATTTGTAGACTCCCAAGCTCAACATTCCCAGCTTTTCTGCATATTTTTCTTCACCCTGTAAGTTACCTCGTCACCCCTCTCCCTTTTTCGTGTCATTTTTTGTATTTCTTCCGCTAAATTCCTTTGTTGCTAAATTCTTAGAGTTGGGGGAAAATCTTGTGGAATATGATAGTTAGGGGATTGCGTACTCCCAAACTCGTGCAACTCAGCTCCATAGTATGTTCTCCTTGTCGAGGTTGGTTTCCATTTTTAGATTCTGGACTTTTCCGCCTTAAATCCCTTGAATTAGTAGTACTACAGGGTTGTTTTGGGCCCCGAATCGAACTCCGTTCACACCCAAACTTTGGGCATGGGTTTCTTAATCAACCGCGAGAATAATTATGAATTTTTTTTTCTGTTTCATTACGCTGGCCCCGAGGGTCATTTTTCTGACCCAATTTTTGGCCTGATTTTCCATATATCAATATGGGTGTCATTCTTCTCATATTGACACCTTGGTTATGTTCTTGATAGCGTGTCAGCTTTCTGAGGCCGTTCAGAAGGGGAAGGCACATGAGTGACAGTTCGTGCTTGTAGTTCAGCCCTGAGGTAGGTTAGGGTTTACCTTTTAGACTGAATTAGTTAGGTTATATATATTTATATGTTACTGGAATGCTAGGTTGGATTTTAGATAGACTTTAGGCTTTAATCTTGTTTATCATGTTAATTGGCCATTTCAGGTTTTAAGTTTAAGATTGCATGTTATCCTTAGCCTAGGAGCTTGTTTTCTTCTTTGTGAATAGTCTAAGATCCTTAGAATGCTTTTAGGAGGCTTTAGAGGTAGAATAGAGCTTTCCCGTCATTTTCCACTTTTATTTTCCCGCTTTACCGCTTTATTTTCTAATTGTGTGTAACTGTGGGCCCGAGGCCATGGCTAGGATTTGGATGGATTCCAGGTCAGTTTCTCTTAGTTTGAAGGGTACTTTGCCCTGTTTGATCTAATGGTGTGATTATTCCTCTGCTTATGAGCATTCATACTCTTATCGCATGGCATATCATTGGTACGGTATGGAAATGGTTTTTCAAAGGCTTTTGGGTTTGAAAAGGGGGTTTTCTAATGTTGTGATGAATTTTGGACTAAATCGAGTTATTTTTGAGTATCACCTTCGTTTTTGTGAGGGAAAGAGGAACTACTATTTTCTGTATATATATATTTATAGTCTGATGCGATATTCCGGACCCCCGATGCATTATTCCAGGTATTTTAATCTCTCATTTATATACATATTAGTCCAATGCGGTATTCCGAACCCCTGATGCATTATTCCGGGTATTTTATTATCTCATATATATGCATAGTCTAATGAGGTATTCCGGGCACCCGATGCAGTATTCCAGGTTTATATTATATTGCATACATATATGCATCATCGTACATCACATTGCATTTGCCTTGGCACGTGGATTGACTCTGGTGTGGCTTATTGTTGTTTTCCTTTATCTTTTGATTTATCAGCTTGTCTTCGGTTTTATAACTAGATTTAAGTTGATCGTTGTATAGTTAGTTGCTTTCCTGTAATATATATCTATATATTATCTTTCTGAGCTCGGTCGGCCTATGATGCCTACTGAGTACATGTTGTCTTGGTACTCATACTACACTTTGCATCTCTTTTTCAGATGCAGCACCTAGTACGAGCCACCCTTGGTGATATTCTGTCGTTCGAGGCCCGTCGTTGTTCGGATTGCGATGAGCTCCCGGCGCTTTTGGAGACTTTACTTGCTTTCCATATTGTATATCCTGTCTATATTTTGTATTTTGGATAGACAGAGGTTGTTGTATAGCTACTCCTTGGTTAGTCGCTCTTGTACTAGTGACACCAGGTCCGGGTTGGTGTTCGGATCATTTTGTCTTTCGGTCACTTTAGGGCCATCTTTTGTATATTTTGTACGCTGGTATGAATATATGATTTTGGCCCTATCCCGTGTTTATATCTTTTACTTCTCTTTTGTTAAGCTATTATTTACTGCTTTCCGCATGTTTGGGTTAGGCTTGTCTACTGAGGGATTATGTAGATGCCATCATGTCCTAATTTTGGTTCATGACAGAGTGGTATCAGAGCATTAGGTTCACTGGTACAAGAGCAAGTGTCTAGTAGAGCCTCATGGATAAGGTATGATGACATATGTATCCTATCTGCGAGTGGCTATAGGGCATTCCTTAGGAAAGGCTTCATTTTGTTTGATTCTTTATTGTGGTTACTTGATTTGATCAACTCCTAAGTATATTTGTTTCACTCCTTCTCAGATGGTTCGGACGAGATCTTCAGTGGGTGAGGACGAGGCCCCTGCCCCTGCAATTAGAACCCCAGCCAGGGGATGGGGCAGAGGTCGACCCAAAGGTTGAGGTAGGGCACGGGCTGTGGCACCGGCTCGGGATCGGGATAGATCACCAACACTAGAACCTGAGGTTAGAGCGGATGAGGTTCAGTATGAGCCGGAGCATGTGGGGCTAGCCCAGCATCCGAAAGGTTTTGTAGCTACTCTAGTATTACAGGACACCTTGGTCCAATTGTTGAGGTTTCTTGAGGGTATGACTCCGCTAGATGCTTTGCCGAGCACTCTGATTGGTTCTCAGGTTCGAGGTGAGGCTCAGACTTCAGCTCAGGCAGTAGCATAGGGTTCAGTAGTGCATCCTATTGCTGCGGCTCCTAGATTTGAGGTACTACCGGTCCCTGCAGTTTCTCCCCCTCTTCCAGTCATGCCAGTTATGTCTTCTGAGGAGCAGAAGATGCTGGGTAGGTTCTTGAGATTGGGTCCTCCGAGGTTTTTGGGTGCTTCTAGGGAGGATGCACACGAGTTTTTGATTAGCTGCCAGGAGAGGTTACATAATTTGGGGTTAGTTGAGTCTCACGGAGCTGATTACACCGCATTTCAGCTGGATGGTCCAGGAAAATAGTGGTGGAGGTCATATATTGCTTGTAGACAGGCCAGGTCGCATCCGCTTACTTGGGATCAATTCTCTGCGGCTTTTCTGGAGAAGTATGTACCGCGTAGCAAGAGGGAGTGTCTAATGGATCAGTTTACTGGGTTGGAGGAGTGATCCATCACATTGTCTAAGTATGAGGTTCATTTCCACCATCTGTCCAGGCACGCCACTATGATTCTGCCCACCGAGCATGAGAGAGTACGCCAGTTTGTTGGGGGTTTCACCTTGCACCTCCGCTTGACCACCGAGGGTATGGTAGCATTGGGTCAGTCTTTTCTAGAGATAGTTGATCATGCCCATACTATTGAGGGCATAGTTCACGAGGCCCAAGGGGACATCGATAAGAGGCCCCATCATCAGGGCAGTTTCAGTGGTTCTTAGGGCCATGGTAGGGGCTATTATGGTAGAGGTAAGCACCAGCAACACTTCCAGTCGAGCTGGCCTATTCAGGCGGCATTACAGACTACTGAGGGTCAGAGTAGCCAGAGTCTTATTCCTGCTCCCCGAGGTGGTCATTCAGGGTCTACAGGTCGTGGTGGTCATTCTGATTCAGTCGGGTCTTCACAGCGGATTCACATGGTCGGGGTTGCTACGAGTGTGGAGAGATAGGCCACTTTGCTAGAGAATTCCCGTCGATAGAGCATCCTAGGCAATAAGATCCGTTAGTTCAGGACCCCAGGGCTCTAGCACCTCCAACTAGAGGCGGTTCACAGGCTAGTAGGGGTGGTCCCTAAGGCACTAGAGGTGGTCCTCAGTCTGGTAGGTCAGGTGGTCGTGATGGTCGGGGCCACATGTATGTAATTTTGGGCCAGACAGAGGCCGAGCCTTCAGATGTTGTGATCACAGGTATGATCTTTGTTTTTCATCAGTCTGTTTCTTTTTTGTTTGATCTGGGGTCTACATTCTAGTATGTATCTGCTTATTATGCTACTCGTCTGGGGTCTGCTTGTGAGTCCTTGCATGTGCCTTTGTGTGTGTCTACTCCCATAGGTGATTCTTTAGTAGTGCATCAGGTGTATCGGGCTTGTGTGGTGACTATCTTAAAGTATGACACCTAGGTTGACTTGGTTGTCCTTGATATGGTCGATTTTGATGTGATCTTGGGCATGGATTAGTTGTCTCCTTATCATGCGGTCTTGGATTGCTTCACCAAGACTGTTACTATTTGGATGCCTTGTATCCCTATTATCATATGGAAAGGAGTTGATTGCCACATGCCGAGGGGAGTTATATCTTTCCTAAGCGCCCAGCGGTTGGTTGGGAAGGGGTGATTAGCTTATCTTGCCTACGTCCTTGATACTAGTGCCATCACACCTCCTCTTGAGTCGGTTCCTGTGATTTGCGAGTAATCAGATGTGTTTCCATCCGATCTTCCGGGTTTTTCTCCTGATCGTGACATTAATTTTGGTATCGATGTCGAGACGAGCACCAATCCCATTTCTATTCCGCCATATTAGATGGCACATGCTGATTTAAGGGAGCTTAAGGATCAGCTCCAGGATCTGTTGAGCTGAGGTTTTATCCGGCCTAGTGTGTCTCCATGTGGTGCTCTGGTTCTGTTTGTGAAGAAGAAGGACGGGACTGTGCATATATGTATCGACTACAGGTAGTTAAATAAGGTGACAGTTATGAACAAATATTTGATGCCATGTATTGATGACTTGTTTGAGTAGCTACAGGGTGCAGCCGTGTTTTCTAAGATAGATTTGAGGTTCGGTTATCACCAGTTGAGGATTAGGGCTGAGGACATCCTTAAGACTGCATTTAGGACTCGATACAACCATTATGAGTTCCTAGTCATGTCTTTTGGGTTGACTAATGCCCCAGCAGCATTTATGGAGTTGATGAACTGTGTGTTCAGTGTCTACTTGGATTCGTTCGTGATTGTGTTCATCGACGACATTCTAATTTATTCGACGAGTAAAGAGGAGCATGAGCAATATCTTAGATTGGCACTTCAGGGCTTGAGAGACCATCAGTTGTATGCCAAATTCACTAAGTGTGAATTTTGGCTTGAGTCTATAGCATTCTTGGGGCACGCGGTGTCCAAGGATGGGATTATGGTAGATCGGGGAAGATTGCAGCAGTTCTTGATTGGGCTAGGCCTACTTCTCCTACTGAGGTTCGCAGTTTCATCGGGTTAGCAGGTTATTACAGATGGTTTATGTAGGGATTTTCTTCGATAGCAGCTTCTTTGACTAGATTGACTCAGAAGAATGTTCCCTTCTAGTAGTCAGATGAGTGCGAGGTGAGTTTTCTGAAGCTCAAGGCCTTATTGACTTAAGCTCCAATTCTTACTCTTACGGTCAAGGGTCAAGGTTTCATCATATATTGTGATATGTCAGGTATCGGTTTGGGTTGTATGTTGATGTTGCAGGGTCAGGTTATCGCATATGCTTCCAAACAGTTGAAGATTCACAAGAGGAACTACCCCATACATGACTTGGAGTTAGCAGCGGTAGCCTTCGCATTGAAGATATGGAGGCTTTATCTTTATGGCGTACATTGTGAGATCTTTACTGACCATCATAGTCTTCAGTAAATTTTTAGCCAGAAGGATCTAAATTTGAGGCAACGTAGGTGGTTGGAGTTACTGAAGGACTATGACATTTCTATTCTCAATCATCCGGGCAAGGCAAACGTGGTAGCTGATACCTTGAGCCGAAAGGCGGTGAGTATGGGTAGCTTGGCTTTCTTAGCTACGGAGGAATGACCTTTAGCTTGGGACATCCAGTCCTTGGCTAATAGGTTGGTTCGACTTGACATTTCTGAGCTGGGCCTATTCTTACTTGTGTTGAGGCTAGGTCTTCCTTGTTGGAGCAGATTCGAGCACAAAAGTTTGATGATGTGGATTGAGGATCATTCGTGACAAGGTGTCGAGTGGTGAGACTAGGAAGGCGACTTTAGATTCAGAGGGTGTTCTGAGGATCGAGGGTCGTATTTGCGTTCCTAGAGTTGGTGACTTTGTCAGATTGATATTGGAGGAGGCCCACTATTCTAGATATTACAGTCATCCCGGGGAAGCTGAGATGTATCGTGACTTGAGGCAGCACTATTGGTGGTGTGGGATGAAGAGGGATATCTCAGCTTTCATATCCAGGTGCTTGAAATGTCAACAGGTAAAGTTCGAGCAACAGAGGCCAGGTGGTCTATCAAAGAGATACCCATTCCAAAGTTGAAATGGGAGCGTGTATCCATGGACTTTGTAGTCGTATTTCCATGTACCTTGTGGAGATTTGATGCTATTTGGGTTAACGTGGATAGGTTCACAAAGTCTTCTACCTTTCTGCCAGTTCAAACTTTTTACAGCTCTGAGAGGTTGGCCCTGATCTATATTCAAGAGATTGTCTGTTTACATAGGGTGCTAGTTTCTATAATTTTTGACTGAGGCACTCAGTTCACTTCGCACTTTTGGCGGTCTATTCAGAGAGAGTTGGGTACTAGAGTTGAGCTTAGCACTGCCTTTCATCCGCAGATAGACGGCCAGTCAGAGCGTACCATTCAGGTTCTGGAGGATATGTTATGAGCCTGTGTTATTGATTTCAGGGGTCAGTGGGACCAGTGTTTGGCCTTGGCAGAGTTTTCATATAATAAGAGTTACCATTCCAGCATCCAGATGGCTCTGTTCGAGGCTTTGTATGGTAGGAAGTGAAGATCTCCGGTGTGTTTGTTGATGCTTTTGAGGTTAGGCCGTGGAGTACTGATTTGCTTCGTGATTCTATGGATAGAGTTCGGGTTATTCAGGAGAGGCTTCATACTGAACAGAGTAGGCAGAAGAGTTATGCTTTCTGGAGAGTTCAAGATCTCGAGTTTATGGTTAGTGACAGTGTGTTCCTTCAGGTATCGCCCATGAAGGGCGTGATGTGGTTTGGGAGGAAGGGTAAGCTCAGTCCGAGGTTCATTGGTCCATTCGATATCCTTCGCTGTATTGGAGAGGTTGCTTATGAGTTGGCCTTGCCTCCTGCTTTTTCTAGTGTTCATCCGGTGTTTCATGTTTCTATGCTGCGGCAGTACATTCCAGATCAGTCTCATGTACTTCAGTGGGAGTCGGTTTAGTTGGATGAGTCCTTAGCCTTTAAGGAGGAGCTTTTTGCTATTTTGGACCGGCAGGTTAGGAAGTTGAGGTCCAAGGAGATTCCATCATATAAGGTTCAGTGGAGGCATCGTCCTATCGAGGAGGCTACTTGGGAGGTCGAGACCGATATACGGACCCATTATCCTCGTCTGTTTGAGTCTTCAGGTACTATCCTTATTCTAACTTTTGCGGACGAAAGTTCTTTTAGTAGTAGATCTTGTAATAACCCTCCAGGTCATTTTTCCATTTTCCATGCTTTTTCTGCATTTCAAGCTTTCCTCAGAGACTACACATTATTTATGACTTGTCGGGGCTGACGATTCGGTGCCCGTGCCATTCTTTAGGTCGTTATGATCGTTTTTCTATTTTAGAACTTAAAGTTAGAAAATCTTTGACTTTGGTTAATGCGCTCAGAATCGAATTTCGACAGTTCAGTTGGCTCCGGAATCGGGATTTTGGTCTAGTGGGACTATTGGTTTGGGTCTGGGTGCTTTCGGTTTGGTTTTGTATGGCTTTGTTTGTTTTGAAGTCAGTTTAGCTGGTAGGGTTGAGTTTGGTCAACATTTGGGGAAAATGGCCTCGGATGGGAATTCCATCAGCGCTTTTAGCTCTGGAATGTCGACTTTGGGCTAAGGGGACCTTTGGTTCGGGTCCCGAGGCTTCCGGGCTAATTTTTGGGTTTTGAGTTTCGAGTTAGTTTTGGATGTGGGCCCCACTATTTATTAAAATGATCTCCATTAGGAGTTTCATCGATTTCATTGAGTCCGGAATACCGTTTCTGGTAGGGTAGCATGGTTGGTTTGTGTTCACGGGGTTCGGGATGAATCCCGAGGGTCCGTCGAAAGATTTTTAGACTTGGAATTTGCTGGTTGTTGTACTAAGTTGCAGACCTCTGTTGCTCTTTGCGATCGCGAGGATCTTATCACGTTCGCGATAGTCTAGTTTCCTGACCATCGCGTTCGCGATGGGTCCATTGAATTCGCGATGTAGCTAGCTAGGACCCAACTTGGCTTCTACTTCACGAACGCGGCCTGGGTCATCGCGTTCGCAATGGTTGGGTTGGCTCTTCTCCGCGAACACCGGGGTCCTGTCTCGATCGCGATGAAGGACCCCTGGCAGTTATATTAAGTCCCAACTTCATTTTCTTCTCCACAAAACCTAAGAACATTTGTAGACTCCCAAGCTCAACATTCCCAGCTTCCCTGCATATTTTCCTTCACCCGGTAAGTTCCCTCGTCTCCACTTTCCCTTTTTCGTGTCAATTTTCGTATTTCTTCCGCTAAATTCCTTTGTTGCTAAATTCTTAGAGTTGGGGAAAAATCTTATGGAATCTGATCATTTAGGGACTGCATACTCCCAAACTCGTGCAACTCAGCTCCGTAGCGTGCTCTCCTTGTCGAGGTTGGTTTCTGTTTTTAGATTTCGGACTTTTCCACCTTAAATCCCGTGAATTAGTAGCACTTCAGGGCTTTTTTGGGCCTCAAATCGAGCTCCGTTCACACCCAAACTTTGGACATGGGTTCCTTAACACACCGCAAGCATAATTGTGAATTTCGTTTTCTGTTTTGTTGCACGGGCCCCGAGGGTCATTTTTCCGACCCAATTTTTGGCCTGATTTTCCATATATCAATATGGGTGTCATTCTTCTCATATTGACACCTTGGTTATGTTCTTGATAGCGTGTCAGCTTTCTGAGGCCGTTCAGAAGGGGAAGGCACATGAGTGACAGTTCGTGCTTGTAGTTCAGCCCTGAGGTAGGTTAGGGTTTACCTTTTAGACTGAATTAGTTAGGTTATATATATTTATATGTTACTGGAATGCTAGGTTGGATTTTAGATAGACTTTAGGCTTTAATCTTGTTTATCATGTTAATTGGCCATTTCAAGTTTTAAGTTTAAGATTGCATGTTATCCTTAGCCTAGGAGCTTGTTTTCTTCTTTGTGAATAGTCTAAGATCCTTAGAATGCTTTTAGGAGGCTTTAGAGGTAGAATAGAGCTTTCCCGTCATTTTCCACTTTTATTTTCCCGCTTTACCGCTTTATTTTCTAATTGTGTGTAACTGTGGGCCCGAGGCCATGGCTAGGATTTGGACGGATTCCAGGTCAGTTTATCTTGGTTTGAAGGGTACTTTACCCTATTTGATCTGATGGTATGATTATTCCTCTGCTTGCGAGCATTCATACTTATATTGCATGGCATATCATTGTTACGGTACGAAAAATAGTTTTTCAAAGGCTTTTGGGTTTGAAAAGAGGTTTTTTTACTGTTGTGATGAATTTTGGACTAAATCGAGCTATTTTGAGTATCACCTTGGTTTTTGAGAGGGAAAAAGAAGTACTATTTTTTGTATATAAATTTATAGTCCGATTCGATATTCTGAAACCCCGATGCATTATTCTGGGTATTTTACTTTCTCATTTATATACATATTAGTACAATGCGGTATTCCAGACCCCCGATGCGTTATTCCGGGTATTTTATTATCTCATATGTATGCATAGTCCAATGAGGTATTCCGAGCGCTCGAGGCGGTATTCTAGGTTTATATTATATTGCATACATATATGCATTATCGTGCATCACATTGCATTTGCCTTGGCACGTGGATTGACTCTGGTGTGGCTTATTGTTGTTTTCCTTTATCTTTTGATTTAGCGGCTTGTCTTTGGTTTTATAACTAGATTTAGGTGGATCCCTGTATAGTTAGCTGCTTTCCTGTAATCTATATCTATATATTATCTTTTTGAGCTCGGTCGACCTATGATGCCTACTGAGTACCCATTGTCTTGGTACTCATACTACACTCTGCATCTCTTTTACTGATGCAACAACTAGTACGAGCCACCCTCGCTGATCTCCTGTCGTTCGAGGCCCGTTGTTGTTCGGATCGCGGTGTACTCCCGGCGCTTTTGGAGACTTTACTTGGTTTCCATCTTGTATATCCTGTCTATATTTTATATTTTGGATAGACAGAGGTTGTTGTATAGCTACTCCTTGCTTAGTCGCTCTTGTACTAGTGACACCAGGTCCGGGTTGGTGTTCGGATCATTTTGTCTTTCGGTCACTTTAGCGCCATCTTTTGTATATTTTGTACGCTGGTATGTATATATGATTTTGGCCCTATCCCTTGTTTATATCTTCCGCTTCTCTTTAGTTAAGTTAGTATTTACTACTTTCCGCATGTTTGAGTTAGGCTTGTCTACTGGGGGGTTATGTAGACGCCATCATGACCCGATTTTGGGTCGTGACACTTTTACAAAATGGCCTAATATTTGCCTATCGATAGCTAAAAATGAATAAATACAATAAAGAATATTACAATATTTTTGAATTTTAATTTGAATATCTTCTTCGGAAAGCATTTTCGTGTGCCTGTAAACATACTTAGCAAAAGTGTTAGTAATGAATGAAAATTAATCAAATAGAATTAAATAAATGATAACTAAAAATAAAGCCGTCTTATATACATTGGAGGCTTTGAAAATCGACAAAATTTTTTTCATCGGCCAATAAATTGATATTCGATATAAAATAATCGAACACAAAATAATATCCGTCTTTTATTATGGGGCCTCAAAAATCCGACGGAGAGATTCTTTCATTGGCCAATTAAATTTGTTAATGTCATACAATAACAAACCAAGAAAAATATAATTGATGTAGTCAAATTTGAACCCAAAATAAAAAATGTTATTTCTAGAACCTAAAAACAATACTAATAGTAGTGAATCAAAATAAATTAAAAAAATAATAAATAATCATGGAAAAGACTACATTAAATCAAAATCAACAACAAAAAAAATAACCATGACCATAGGTTAACAAAAAGAAAAGAAACAGAACAAAGTGAACGAGAAAAATAATAAATCATAAAATACACAAAATTAATTTAATTTACAACAAACACACAAAAATGAACGGACCAGTAATAGCAGATCAATATTAAAAGTGAATGGAGAAATGATACCAGATCTGAGGAGAGAGACGACGGGAGGAGCTGGTTCGCTAGCACTTTAATATCAGCAAGCAACGATGGAGAAGAAATATTAACTTCGGGCAGTTCGTCGGAGGTGTGTTGGAATACTTGCAAAACAGAAAAATATTGAAAGGGGAAAATGAGAGGGATTGAGCTTGTGGGTCTATCTGTTCTGGAGAACAAAAAGGCTTCGTTGTTTGTTGGGGTGAGTTCAATTTCACCGGAAACGGGATAACAACGTTTGTGGTGGTGAGTGATTTTGGTGGGGATTCGCCGGAACTCGAGGCTCGTGATATTTTTGGTGGTGGTGTGGTTTTGGTTGGGGTTTCACTGAAAAGTAACAGCAAACAGAGAGACAATGCATTGGGTAGTAGTGAGTGAGTTTCTCCAGTTCATCGGATTAGGAGATCCTCACCGGAGCTGGAGAGAAAACAGCGAGACAAGGGTGAGATAAGGGAGAAGGAGAGGGGGATCTCATAGTATATGCCCGACTTTGACCCAGGTCTAAATAAGTAGTAGTTATCTCAAAAGACCCTCCTCAAGGGTGCCCAATGTATATCCGAGTCTAAAATTAGTAATAAGCCTTAATAACCCTTTCAAAGGGGTGCCCGGAGCATAGCCGGGTCTAAATCAAAATCAAGTCTCAAATCCCTAAACATGGTGCCCAGCGTGTGTCCGGGTCTAAATCTGTAGAAGATCATGTCTAGTGCTACAACCCTGCCAAGCCTAGTATCAGTAGGAAAACCAGTTTGAAATCATCCAAATTTTGTTTTACTATCAATTATACCAAAAATTCTCCCCCGAGGCCATGCAAAGTTTTGAAAAATAGTGATAGTCGGCCCAAAGCCAAAATAGTAGTAAAACATGCAGAAAATCCCTTTTCATGAATGAATATGCTCGCATATAATAATTTTAGCTCAAAGTGGCTCACAAACATTTCTATCAGCCCTGCACAGGCACAATCGATTCTATAACACAGATAACCAAACTATTAAGGTCACAATGTTCGGGACTCGCAAACAGTCCCAAATATCCCATCGTCTATGGTCCAGAGTCAATACAAGGTCGCACATGACTATAAGGGTAATATACAATAATACACGAATACTACAAACAACCTATGAAATAACAGACAGAAAAGGGGGACAAAGTCTGAGGGTACCAGCCTACAACAAACAACGCAAGGATGCTAATTGGTGCAATTATAGTCTATATACGTAGAGTCTAGATAGGGGAAACCATAACCTACCTGTCGTTCGATGACTAGTTGTGAGAACAACTTCTTCCAAGCGCGAACTGCTCTGAGAAGCTCCAAATCGTGAAACCACTATCAACACAATAATCTAGGCATTAAAACAAGACTATCGATACCCATAATGCTATAAACCTAATCGGGTCGAAATCTAGGTCATAAACGGGCCCGTGGGCCTCACGACCTGAAACATAAAACAAAAAACACCACATTGTTCCTTACAATCTCGGGGGCACATGCTTAAAAATTTGAGCAGAAATATACTGCAGTTGGGGCATCAAAGTAGCCCACTAAGTAGGGAATTTAAAGATGTAATTTCGAGAATAAACCAAAAATTAATGCAAGAAACCACGTACCACGATGAGATGAAAAACGCCAAGGATGAGAAATCGAGGAACTCACGGAACATGCAACTCCAAGGGGTAGATTCTTCAATAAAACCATTTTAGAATTATAGCCATGGAAGTTTAACAATGGAGGAAAGGAGAACTTTTGGGGAAGAAGGACTTACCAAATTAGCAAGGAAGCAAGATTTCTCCTCAATATAATGGATTACCAAGGCTAGAAACTGTTTTGAACACTTTGGTGGAGAGAAACTTGAGTTTTAGACATGGAAAAATGATGGAATAAGGCTGGAAAATCAAAATACTAAGAAATATATAGCTGATGGATGTTGGTCAGCGCTATCACGCTAAACCAACATTATCATACTAACGGGAGCCAGGCGCCTTCGCACTGGCCAAAAAAATGCGCACGAGCGTGATCGTGCTAGGCTAGCACCGTTGGCGCTAAAGAGCGGCCTGCAACAGATAATCTGCAATTTTCAAAAACTCAATGGAAAATACTGGGCACAATTGGAACCTAATATTTAAAAACCAATACTGCTAATATAGTAGAAATGACATTCCAGACTCAAAGAAATCAACAAAACTTCCATACGAGGTTGTTTCAAAGAAATATTGACCCAAGTAAACACTAGCTAATGCCAACCGAACATCCAAAATGAGCCCGGCTCACTTGAGACCCAAACTAATGGTTCCTCTAGCCTAAACCTGATATATCAGAGCTAACAGTGCTGACGGAATTTCCATCCAAGGCCGTCCTCTCTAAATGTTGACCGAAGTAAACTAAACAAGCCCAACTGGCATGAAAACACAAAATCAGAGAGAATTACAAGCTGAATAGATCCCAAATCCTGACAAATGTTCTCCTAGACCAAAGTCCACCCTCTAGAGCTAACATAACTGTCAGAATTTGATTTCGAGCACGATAGCTAAGAATGTTGACTAAAGTCAATGATTTCCAAAGTTGAAGCTCTAAAATAAGAAATTAGCCAGAAAGACTAAAAAGACGGCCCGGGCACCGGACTACCAGCCCCACCAAGTCATAAATAACTTTGGGACACTACATGCAAGCTCTAACAGTACAATAAAGGCAAAAATACGAGAATGACCGGAAGGGTCATTACAATCAATGAAGAGAATAAATATTATTAGAATATGAAATGAGTTAAGATACCATTCTAAATCAATTAAACATATCCAATGTGATATTATTTAATACTTTTTTTCTATTGGAACCTCCTATTTATTTTGGATAAAAATAAGATCTCTTGACCACTTATAAATTGAATAGGAGAAAATGGTCTTTTTTTAGTTTCTTATGTGTAAAAATAAAAATCTCTTATAAAAAGACCATAAAACTAAAACAACTAGTAAATGACTTACAAAATCAATTCTCCATAAGATATCATAACTTGAAGATAAATTATCACTAAGAATTGATGAATATTGTTACCACCATCTCCTACATATGTAAATGAATGACTTTAAAGAAATTAATAGGGATTTAAGAAAAATATTTCATGTTATAGGGATTTAAAAGTTTTACCATATGTAAATGAATGACTTTAAAGGAACTAATACACAAATTCTTACTTATAAATAAATAAAGATTTAATAGCTATAACTTTATTTAATTTCAAAGTTATAATATAAGGATAATAATTAAATAAAAATTATTTGAGAAGAATTGTATGAAAATTTTGTCTATTGTAGAGTCTTTTACTGAAGGCAAAAAATTCGATCAATATTTCTATGAACTTTTGTGCTTTTAATATAACTAGTTAAGTGTACGTGCTTTGCACATGTATATCGCATTAATTAACAATAAATATACATAAAAAAATTATTGTGGGTACCTAACATAGAATTTTTAAGTTAAAAAATGTACTTACTTAAAGGAGCCAAATCTGAAGAAAAGACACAAGATAGTAAAGAGTTCTCTCTTTTATATTCTTAACTTTGTTCTAATGTCTAGGACTTATTTTTTTCTTAATAATGCCTATGAATTCAAATTCCATTAGTGAATTCTCTAGAACACATTAGGTTTGCTCAAACTACCTTACATTTATATCCAAACCATAATTGAGAAGAAAAGTTAACAATTGTAATATTATTCATAAGCAATGTAAAATTATTCTTATTTCTAGACTGAGAAAGAATTTTAAAATCTTTATTCATTCATTATGTATATTCACTGTATATCATTTATCTATAAAAAGTTTAACTTAATGTGCCTCCGAAGTAATGTAATGTCATTGTAAGACTTGTAATGACCCTCTAGGTTATTTTTTAAAAAATTTATGCTTTTTCTGCATTTTGAGCTTTTTCATAGCGGCTATGGGTTATTTATGACTTACCGAGACTGACATTTTGGTTCTCGGGAAGTTTTTTTGTGTTTTAAGCTCATTTCCCTATTTTGCAACTCTTAAGGCTAGTAGAGTTGACTTTGGTCAAACATTCGAAGAAGACGACCTCGGATGAAAATTCCGTTAATGATATTAGCTCCTGAACATTGACTTTAGGTTAGAGGGACCTTTGGTTTGGGTCGCGGGGCTTCTGAACTCATTTTGGGCTATAGGATTTTATTTTGGTATAAGTTGGTTTTTATGCGTGGGGCCCACTTTTTGTTAAAACTATCTCTGTTAGGATTTTTGTCAGTTCCTTGAGTTTGGAATGCCATTTTTTATAAGGTAACATAGTTCATTTGTAGAGCGATACCTCAAATGAATCTCGAGGGTCCATCCGGTGACATTTTTGAGTTTCCAAAATTGTTGTTGGCTAGTTGCAATTGCAGCACTAGCCAACCTTTCTCCAATACGGAGAGTGGTCGCATGCTCAAAAAAGAGAAACTGGCCGTGCCCCTTTTGACCTTCGCCCATGCGGGGCCTTGGATGTGCACGCATCGCCCGCTTGTGCGCTTAACTGGCACCTGGGATACCTCCACCTACCTTGTGTGGGCACATGTGCCAGCCGCGTGCACGAGGTCGCGTGTGCAGTGGCCTTGCCGCGTATGCACATGCTTGGCCTGGAAGCTATATATGATTGAAACATCATTTTCTCCTCCATTTTACAAAAAATCCTCCCTAGTTTTGAGCTCCTAAGGCTGGTCTAATCTCACATTTCCATCCCTCTTGGTCTGATAAGTTCTCCTTATTCCCTACTCCACTACAACATTTTAGGCTTTTAGGCACCCCTGTAAAGTGTGGCCTAAAGTAGAAAAAAGTATGGCCTTTGATCAAAGGCTACGTTTTTTTACTTTAGGCTACGCTTTTTCGGGGGTGGCCTAAAGAGGCGTAACCCTTGACTTTAGGCCACACTTTTTAAGTGGTGCTATAGCATCTACGCTTAAAAAGCGTAGCCGATGAGGTACAAAGGCAACGCTTTGTAACATCCCATCAGAAATAATTTTATTTGATTAAACTACACTTTAAAGCGTTGCCTTTGCTTTATTATTGGCCACACTTTAAAAACGTAGCATTTTATACCTCCTCTACAACAACACTTATAAAGTGTAACCTTTTCTTATTTACAAGAAATGAGCAAATGAAGGAAGGAAAACAATGTTGTGTTGGTGAAAAGAAGAGGTTCTCCATTGTTACCTAAAAATGGACATAGTAATTCACATAGTTTACTCAACACAAGTTACTATATCACTTTCCACATATATTGAAACTTTTGTTAAAACATATAATCTTATTCCCCAGCAAACTTTGGTCTATCAATTCAATAGACTATCATGTTAAACCATGTTGTCAAGTGATCATTTGATCTCTAATCCTCCTTAGGTTAAGATTAGAGCCATTAGGCGCTGCAACATAGTTAAACTGACCATTTGCTGGCAACCATGATATATAAGACGCATATAATCCAATAGCTAGAGCTGCACAATCAAACAGCATATGAAAAGCATCTGAAGAAAATGGATCCAAATTCCTTATATAAATCTATAGTAACCAACAATAGTCACTAACAATATCTATAGTGACCAAAAGTAGTCACTAACAAAAAAGTCACTAAGTGCTAGAACTACCTAACATATTACACATCATTACAGTAGTGTGTGTGTACACTCCCCCAGCCTCTTCAGTATTCATATGACAAATTACTGAATGCTAACTATCATATGAAAAATTACTGATTTTTTCCTAACTATGATCATATCTTTTCCTAGCAAATAGTCCAGCAAAGAAGAAGAATAAAGAAGAAGAAAAAGAAAGAATGTAGCACGAAAAATGACTTACTATTACAATTTGGCTATCGACTTGAACTTCTTTCCCCGTCTTTGTACGAGTTGAAATAAACATTTCAGACTGTGATGGTTCTTCATTGTTTTCTTTGGTTGCACGCTACAAATTATATCAAAATAAAGTAAAAATAGACATCAATACATTTTGATAAAGTACTTTAAAAGAATAAAAGTCAGATTTTTTACAGTATGTGTACTAAATATTACCAATGCTATGTGTACTCTTGCAAAACTAATAGGTCCCATCTGATGCCTCCACTTTTTTTTTCTATTTTGAGAATTTACCTCACTCAGGGCCTAAAAGTTTGGTAAGAAGAGATATATTAATTAATAAATCGAAAATAAAGAATAGAAATGCATTGTTTTAGTCTCACTTGAACAGTTGGATGTTTCCAATACTCTATCAACTAGAGCAAATGAACTTCTCATAAGTTGTTGGGATGTTTTGCTAGCATTTCTTCATCAGTAATTTCCTTATTAAAACATCTCTGTTTAATACTTCTCTTGCGTCGCCTCCAAGCATCACGAAGACCATCCATCACCCAGTTCTCTCCTTCTTCTGGAATTAGGAATTTCGACTATGCAAAATAAAATATATTTAGCTTGAGTTAGTAATAAACATAAAATAAATATACAATCTCAAATATTGATATTTCTTACATTGACATATTCTCACATGCATTTTTTATTTTCCTTTGGCACAGCATGCCAACTAGTGTACATCAAGGTGATAAATCTAGGATTCCTTGCAATTGTTCCTATGAAGCTGCTTAAATCAGAAACTGTCTTGCTAGTTGGACCCACTGCTCATCCTTTGTAAAATATTACCTCCTCTCTTTCATCTAAATTTCTTGTGTGAATTTTCTTACATGTTGTTTGTCCTCGAACTTTTTTCTTCTCCGATATCCCTGGATTTATGTAAGAGCCAATAAATAAGGAAAAAATTACAATGAGTAATAAACTTAGAAGTTTTAAGACATACCATTTGTACTAGAATCAATGTCCATATCCTCATTTCTAGCACACCCATCCTCACCAATTTCTTCTTGTTCCGCAAGATCATCCAATCCTTTATTATGTTCATCAACAAAAGAAGTGGGCAAATTAACAGTTGTGTGAATATCATGTTGTTTTTCACCACTTGTATGTATCCCTTGTTTTTCTAGAAACTGATCAAGAGCAGTTGCTGGTAAGACTGACTTCCTCTTCACCTTTTTACAGTTTTGTAGCTCTTTAATAGCATGTTGTTTCTCTTCTTCACCTTGTGTTCTTCCAATGATATGTGAAGTATTAACATCCACCTTTGAAGAAGCTTGGAACATGAAGTTGTGCATAGGTAATTCCATTCCTTTCTTTTTACTAGACTCTCCAAATTGAGATTGAAATAACCTCTGTGTGCTTAGTCCTTTTCCTGTAATCATATGTGAAGTATTAATCTCTTCCCTTGAGGATGATTGGATCATTGACTTGTGCCCATACAATATACTCTTTCCTTGTTGTGGAGTAGATCCCTCAGGATTCTTTCTTTTTTGCACCATTGGTGGCTGATCTTTCTTAGGTTTATCATTGTGTTCTTTTGCAAGCTGTTCTCTCTTAATCTTATATTCCCTAGACAATTCAGTACTTGATCGATATTGAATTCCAGAATTCATATTCTTCATAGGACTTTGGGCTTTATTCGGATTCAGGACTTTTTTCTTTAAAGCTGCTATTTGATTCATTATTCTCGCCTTCTTCTAATCTCTCTGTTATAAATATACAACATCACAGGCCAAATGCTAACACTAGTCTAGTATAAACAAATGTCATTTTATTGGATACACATATATATGTGATACTCTTAAGGTGAACAAACCTAGAAGAGTAAACTACATATATGACTAAATTAGTGAAGTATGAACGACACATACCCAAAAATTTACTTTTTTTTTGGATTCAGATGTACAGAGATCACCTCAAAGATGGTTCATACATTGCTATCAGATACCTGAAAATGAAATGAAACAATAGTAGTCAAAGAAGTTGGATCTCTAGTAATTATTTAACAAGTATTTATACAAAAATAATGTGCTTAGCCGATCAACACAAGGAATTTGATGTTCTCTCTTTCATGCCATCCAATTTATAAATACACATGCTAAACGAAGACTAGAGTAGACACAACGTATAGCAGCTGCTATAGGAGTAGAAAAGGGAATACAATTTCTATATACTGGAATTGTTACCTAGTATGTTTTCAAATAACATAAAGATAACATATATCATATTAGATCAGAACTTTGTAATTTGATATAATAAACTTCAACCCTTTTCATATTGGAATCTTGAAAAGTATTTCATAAACAAAGAACACCTCAACCAAATGTACCAAACCCCACCTTACACATCCAAAATAAAGGTCCATGCTTATCCATTTCTGTATTAAGAAATGGTCAATTTTCAAGGTAAAATCTTCATTTTACTCTTCTTGGCATCTCAAATCATAGGTTCATATACCAAATTTTCATAAATGAGAACATGAACAGATTATAAGTAAATGAAAAAAAGTAATTGAGCAAATTCAACTGAGTATCTAAAATTTAAAGAGAAACACAAAATCAGAAGCTGCTCATACTCAATTCCCAGATCTAAAATCCTTAAAACAGTCAATCAACTGAAAAACAGATAAAAAGATGATCTTTGATCCAAATTTGACAAACCCATTTTCCAAATCTATAGATCTAACCAACCTATTTATCAAGAAGCAACTCACTTTCTTTTGACCTTACAATGTCTACTTCCCCCAATTCGCCCATTCTCATGATCGTATAGTATGAGGGCTCACAACTATGGGGTCTTTCTAGACTAAAACTTGTTACCATTCTACAGAGAACAAAACATGCTAGCTGATAGATTAACTCATATGGCCACTACCACTGGGGACAACTCTACTACTACTACTTTGTCAATGTAGCTAAACCATTAGAAGGGTAACTGCTTCATGTATAAACCCTGCCTAAATACAGCAATATAGAAGCCATTTACAAAAGCAATGGTTCCAAAACAAACACACATTTGAAATAGTTTAAATGGTATAAAATCCAAATATAGACTATATAATATAGTGCAATAGTCATTTGGCCTCAAATCTGCCTAAATACAGCAATATAGAAGTTATTTATCAAGCAACAACTCAAATGAGCAGCCACTGTTTCATCAGTGGAGACACCTAATTTCCCTCCTGATTAGATTACTGTAATTACTATATTGCACCAATATCTCATATACCAAAATAGTACTACTAGTTAATATCTAGAAACAGATGAAAATACTTAAAAACACTACCAAAATTTTGATATTATAGTGAAAAATTGACATAGAAAGCTAACCCTAAATCAGTAAAGCATGAATAATGTGTATGGTGAGGTGACAACTTAAACTTACAAGCAAAACTTGACAGGTTTCTCAATTAAATGAGAGCTCTAAATCAGATGAACTTTCATAAACGAGTATAATGTGGGCTCTAAACATGCTCAAGATTGCAGACATTACATAAGATCATATGAGCTTTCAATATAATTCAAAGAGCAAAAAATCCAGCAAAATATGATTGACATCTATGCTAGCCATTTAGAATAGTACTACTGATTGACATCTATGCTAGCCATTTAGAATAGTACTACTGATATGAGATCGAGAAGGAATATTACCCCAACTCATAGTCCGGCGGCTATGGTTCCAGCGCCACCGTGATGAATCTGCAAGTAGGTATTTCCCACAAGCACATCAGAAGATAACATTTTTCAATATCTAGATATCAGGAAAAGTAGCAGACTTACAATATAGTGCAGCAGTCATTTGGCTTCAAATCTGCCTAAATACAACAATATAGACTATATGAAATATGAGCTTTTTGGGGATAATTTTAGTTGTTTCTCTTTTCCTGTAGGTTCTAAAGGTGGCTCGCCCATGAGTCCCATCAAGAATATGCTGAGTTTCAAGACGGAAAATTTAGGACCTAATTCTCCTTATTCCCCTTTGGTTTTGGGGCACACAGACAGTTCCCTTTCTAACGAGGTTTGTACCCCTCCTAAACCCCCCAGGAAAAAGCCTAAGACACCCCACAAGGTATATGCTTTTTGTATCAAGTCACAAGGAGTTCATTTTCTGTTTACTTGCATAGTTTCTTATTTTCCTACAATTTCTTGCAGGTTATGGATGCACCAACACTTCAAGATGACTTCTACATGAACCTAGTTGATTGGTCCTCTTAGAATGTCCTTGTTGTTGGGCTAGGAACTTGTATTTATTTATGTACAGCCTCAAATAGAAGAGTGAGTATAAAATGCTTTTTCTACTTGTATCATATATAGTCAACAAATCCATACCAATCACGTTAAACTCAAAAAATCCATACCAGAACATTTAAGATTCATCTTGTGTCTGCAAATATAGAATTCATATAAGAACGTGAAAAAGGTCTGAAATGAAACATTCATAATAATTTGAAGCAATAACATCATTACTAATTTTAGCAGCTTTTGAGTTACTACTTTAGAGGAGACGCCATTCCAAGCAAATGGTATTATCATCTACTACTAACACTAACGTTTGGAAAATAGGCATGAGAACTTATATGAGTAAGGAATTTACAATTTGAAACCAATTTTCATGCCTAAAAAATGAGATGAAGATTCATGGCTTAATGCTTCATATTCACTCCATTCTATAATATCATTGTTCACTTTTACGCTTTTTAGGAGTCAACTGACCTTTTTTTAGTAAGATTTATGTTGAATTTCACACTTTCTTCTCATAATTCGACTATAGTTATTGAGAATGCAACAAAGAAAGAAAGTTTTCGAACAAATCTTTAGCTATTGAGAATGCAACAAAGCCAAGAGATTCTCCAGGTTACCACTGAATTCAAGAGTAGCTAAGCCAACTTCAAATTTACCATAGAGGTATTCCAGTGATGAATCTACTTATACACCAAACCAACAAAAATAATTTCAACAACACAAGCAAAAAATAGACAAAAATACACTCTATTCCAACAAGAAATAAACCCAGATTTTAAAAGATAAAAATTTCTACATGATAAACTTTATTCCAACAAAACCCTTTTGATTTGTACTAAACCCAGATGAAGCTTCTGAATAGAGATGAGACGAGATGAGAACTTCTAGTTCAGTGAATAGAAATGAGACGAGAACTTCTGATTTCTAAAAAAACTTTCTGATTTCTACAAAACCCTTCTGACTTTAAAAAATTTCATTGTTCATCGATTGTGCGATTTGTTGTGTAACAGAGAAATTTCATTGTTTGTTCTCGATGGTTTGTTCATTGTTCATCAATTTTACATCGAGAGTTTTTTGATTTGGGAAAAAGAGATTTGGGCATCGAGGGCTTTTTGATTTGTGAGAGACGTACTTTGGCATCGAGAGTTTTGGTTGTAATTGTTCTTCTTTTTTACCAATTAGAAATTGGTGGGAGAGCTGAATATGTTGGAGGGAATAAAATATTTTAGTGAATTACAAGGCCACATTTGTAAAGTGTTGTATTTACAATTATAAAAATAGTACACTTTAAAAGTGTAGTCATAGGTGTAAATAGGCATTGCCAATTATATTATGATGTGGCAAAGCTTATAATGTATAGATTATACCACTAAAGAGCATGATTTATAAGTGTTGCCAAATATACCATGGTCAAAAGCTGAAAACTAACGCTACACTTTAAAAACGTACCCAAAAATATTTAAGGCAATACTTTACAAGAGTTGTCCAGATTTAGTGTGGCCTTAGGCCTAAAATGTTGTAGTGCTCCTTTTCCTTCACTTAAATTAATGTCGTTTCCATTCCTTTTTCGTTAAAATTCCTTGTTTTAATTCTAGATCATGGTGGACTTCAGAGATTTTTTGGGCCCCGAAATGAGTTTTCGTTCGAGCTCAAATTTTATGCATGAGTTTATAAACCTGCTATGAACATAATTGTGATTTTTGTTTTTTGTTTCTTTGCAAGAATACCAAGGGTTATTTTCCAACCTGATTTCCAGCCTGAATTTCCATATAGTAATATGGGTGTCATTCTTCTAGTCTTGACACTTGGATTATGTTCTTAATAGTATTGTAGCATTCTGAGGCTGTTCAGAAGTGGAAGGCACATGAGTGACAGTTCATACTTGCAGTTCAGCCCTGAGGTAGGTTACAATTTACTTATCTTAGAATTGGCTCAGTTAGGTCTTTTATTTTATGAGTTGCATGAACATTAGGTTAGGTTTTGGGTTAGAAGTAGGCTTAAATCCTATTTCCTATTTATTTTGGCCATTTTGGGGACTGTAGAATAGTATTATCATGTTATCCTTAGTTTAGGAGCCCGTAGTCTGTTGTGGCTACGCTATTATCCTTAGAATGATTTAGGGAGGTTTAAGAGGCAGAGAAGGTGTTTTTACTTGTTTTCCTGCTTATTTTCAATTTTCTGCTCGTCTGTTATTGTATTTGTGTATTTGTGGGCCCGAGGCAATAGTGTGGACTGGATGGAGTGCTAGGTCAGTTACCTTGTTTGAAGGGTGTTTCATCGTGATTGAATTGATATTCTCTTAACATGCTATCATATCTTATTAATGCATTGCATGGCTATTGCTTTTGGAAATGAAAGAAACACAGGATGTTTGGGTTCAAACTCAGGATTTTACTTAACCACTAGTTTTTGAAAGAAAGAAAACTACCACTATCATGCGGGTCTGAGGGACGTTTCCATACCCTTTATCTATTTTGAAAAACAGTGAGAGTCGGCCCATAGCCAAAATAGTAGTAAAGCATGCAGAAAATCCTTTTTCATGAATGAATATGCTCGTAGACAATAATTTTAGCCCAAAGTGGTTCACAAACATTTCTATCGGCCCTGCATAGGCACAATCCGTTCTACAGAACAGATAACCAACCTATTAAGGTCACAATGTCTGGGATTCGCGGATATTCCCAAATATCCCACCGTCTATGGTCTAGAGTCAATACAAGGCCGTACAGGACCACAAGGGTAATATACAATACTATACGAATACTACAAATAACGTATGAAATAACGGACATAATAGGCAAACAAGGTCTGAGGGTACCAACCTATAACAACCCACTCAAGAATGCTAATTAGTGCAGTTATAGTCTATATACGCAGATCTAGATAGGAAAAACCATAACCTATATGTCGTCCGACGACTAGCTGTGGGAATGGAACCACGAACTGCTCCGAGAAGCTCCAAATTGCAAAACCACTATCAACACAATAATCAAGGCATTAAAATAAGACTATCGGTACCCATAATACTATAAACATAACCGAGTCAAAATCCAGGTCACAAATGGGATCGTGGGCCTCATGACCAGAAACTGAAAACGAAAAATACCACGGTGTTCCTTACAATCCCGGGGGAACATGCTCAAAAATATGAGCAGAAATGGACCGTAGTTGGGGCATCAAAGATGCCCACCAATTAGGGAATTTAAAGAAGAATTTTTGAGAATAAACCAAAAATTAATGCAAGAAACCACGTACCACGATGAGATGAAATACACCAAGGAAGCGAAATTGAGGAATTCATGGAACATGCCACTCCAAGGGGACAGATTCTTCAAGAAAACCAAGCTTTTAAAATAATAGCCATGGAGGATCAACAATGGAGGAAAGAGAAATTTTGGGGAAGAAGGACTTACAAAATTAGCAAGGAAGCACGATTTCTCCTCAATACAATGAATTACCAAGGCTAGGAACTGTTTTGAACACTTTGGGGGAGAGAAAGTTGAGTTTAAAACTAGGAAAAATGAAGGAATAAGGCTGGAAAATCGAAATACCAAGAAATATATAGCTGATGGTCGCTGTCAGCGCTATCGCCCTAAACCATCGCCATCGCCCTAAAGGGAGCCAGGCACCATCGGGCTACAACAACACTATGGCGCTGGCTAGCAAAATATGCACGACCGCGATCGGGCTAGGCTAGCATCGTTGGCGCTGAAGTGTTGCCTGCAACAGAAAATTTGCAATTTTCAAAAAATCAATTGGGAATTCCAGGCACAATAAAAACCCGATATTCAAAAACCATTTATGCTAATAGAGTGAAAATGACGTTCTGGACTCAAAGGAATCAATAAAACTTCCATACGAGTTCATTTCAGAGAAATGTTGACCCAAGTCAACATTAGCTGATGCCAACCGAACATCCAAAATGAGCCCGGCTCACCCGAGACCCAAACCAATAGTCCTTCTAGCCTAAACTCAACATTTCATAGCTAACAACGCTGACAGAATTTCCATCTGAGACCGTCCTCTCAAAATTTTGACCAAAGTCAACTAAACAAGCCTAACTGGCCTGAAAACACAGAACGAGAGAAAATTACAGGCTGAAAAGCTCCAAAATCCTGACAAAAGGTTCTCCTAGACCAAAGTCCATGCTCCGGAGCTAATGAAACTATCGGAATTCAATTCTGAGCTTGATAGCTAAGAATTTTGACTAAAGTCAATGATTTCTAAAGTTAAAGCTCTAAAATAAGGAATCATCCAGAAAGACCAAATAGACAGCCGGGGCAGTAGACTACCGGCCCCAGCAAGTCATAATTGACTTAACGCCGCTATAGGCATGCTCTAAAAGTACAAGAAATGTAAAAATACGAGAATGACCGTAAGGGTCATTACATCATCCACTACTAAAAAGGACTTTTGTCCTCAAAAGTCAAGAAAGAAGGGAAGAGAAGAAGCTTAACAACAGTGGATATAAATCCTGCACTACTCTCTCTGACAACTCGGGTTGTCTCTTCGACTGGACGGCACCCAACAGAGCAGAGCCAACGAAGGAAACTAAGCCTTAACTCCTTACTAGCCAAGATAGATTCCAAACTTAAACTCCAAAACTCCAAGGGTCTGCCAACCCAAACTGAACATCGAGAATCATAACCAGAAAGCATAGATGCAACACCAAAACCAAGAAGAACCACGACAAATGGCACAAAGAACTCAAAACCTTGATACTATAACCAAGATCACCCATAAAGCCACCAACCAAAACTCTAACTCATGACCCTGCTGATCTGTAAAACTCTTTATTCTAATCTGAATCCTTTGTACTATGATTACGAAGCTTCATGTCAATCCAAAACTCGAGCCACTCTCGAAAGCACCAACTAAAGCTTGTACACCAAGGTTAGTAAAAGCATGTAGGAACACCCTTTGTGGACGGAGAAACTTCCAAACTATAAAACAAACCCAACCTTGCTGAACTGTGCCAAGTCTGAATCAACTGGAAGTGAAACCAGAATAACCTTTCCCAAAAGACCCAAACCAAGACCAAGCCTCTGCAAGGAGGGCGGTAAGCCTACCACGAAGTCTGTAACCATCAGCTAAGCTCCAAACTCAATGAAGTACTACTACTACTCTGAATACTCAAAAACCATTCGAATTTAAAATAGCCTTACTAATATCACCTCGTGAAGAAGTCCACCATGCCACAAATATCAAGACAAAACATGACAAACACTTAGGAACTAGAGTTAGCTAAACTCTAAACATACCATTTCCCAAACCATAACTGCTACGGAATACTTAGGAACGGAAAAGCCACTGCTAATTAAAGTTTGGTCAAAGAAAGTCACCAATATCCAAGCCAGAGCAAACTCTCAATCGTCACCTCAGCTAGCCTACTAAAACACATAAGCATGAGCAAGGAGTCATTACCCTCATTTGCAACCCAACAAACCCCTTTCCTAGGAAACACCAAACCTAACAAGCTCTCTCTTAAATGTACCCTGGAGCTATTCCCTTAGCTTCCATAACTCCTACCGGCAACAATCGATATGACGGAATAAGGGTAGGCCTAATACCTAACTCAACCAAAAATGCTTTAATAAAATATCCAACTAGAAAGCCACAATTCCACAGTCAACCTCAACAACGATGCTATAATCAACACTTAACTAGAACTTCTATAGCCAAATACTCGATTACAATGCCATAATCAAACTTGATCCTATCAACTACAACTGGAGAGAGAAAGAAAGTAACTCAACCAGACTTACAACAGAAAAAAAACACGAGAGCAACCCATACCTGCTAACCTACCAAACCCAACAACTAAGGAAGGCCAACTCAAACCACCCGAGAAAACCAAAACTGACCAATGCTCACCAGTATAACCAACACTTCTCGAATTAACACAGGGATTCAAACTCTTGCACAACCACCGGTATTACATCGAACCAATACAAGGATCTCTAGCCATGCTAGTTAACAGCCTAGGCAACAACCATCTAGGACCGCTAGAAAGGAAGACCTAAGAAATACCAGAACTACAACAAACAGGAAGCAAGCTTAAGCAAGACAAACCCACGAGCTACAACTACGGGAAAACACCTCTCAAGGATAACTCACCCCATCCACTACTAAAAAGAAATAATCTACAGAGAAACACACGAATAAAACTACAAGCTTAAATAGTAAAATGACTAAACAAGTAAAGTAGCAAGGCATATAAGAAAACACACAAAAAAGGGAGAATTCACAACACGAGCGAGGCTATCACCAACCGAAGGTAAACAGAGTTGTACCAGGAGAAATAACATCAAGAAGATCTACCTCTGGCCCACCAAGAGGGGCATCAGACTGACGGTGCCTATCACTGGCCGGAGTAGTCAAAGCTTAAGGCTCTGCCATCCCTCTTCGAGGACAGCTCTATAAAGGTGACCAACCTCTCCACAATCATAACAACTAGGTGAGATGAGATACAAAATAATAGGGAAATTCCTAGCAAAGTGCCCATGCTCCCACACCGATAACAAGCTCTACCAAGAGAAGTTTGACGGGAAGATCTCACTGAACCTGATCGGCCACCACAGCCTACACACTCTAAAGGAAAATCCCAAAGAATTTGACTAGTACCCTATCTACTCTACTCAACCTGCCCTACATAAACACCCCTTGGAACTTGTGGAGCAACTAAAATCGGCTTGCTAGATAAGAAGCAAATGTACCGAGCTCTTGTAGAGAATTCCCTACCTCGAGTATGAGAGCCTCAAAACCTATCCTAACAATGATGCTTCTTACTACTACCTCCATATGCCTGGTGACATAAACCTTCAACAGCCCAAGCATGATCCACTACCTGAAGGAACGTCATCCCAACTTTAATTAGGTTCTTGGTCACCAAACGGAGTGGTGAAATCAAACCTCCCATAAAACTCTGAACCCTCTCATACTCTAAAGGCACAACCCTAGCAGTACGTCTGACCATCTCATGAAATCTCGCCTCATAGTCTAGATCAAAAATACTACCCTACTGAAGAACTAGAATCTCAACCCTAGTTGAAGTACTGCTCATAGAACTAGGTACTGAAACACCCACCAGAGGACTCAGAGTCCTAGCCATGGTGTCCAAAAGAACTAGGGTATCCTAAACCCTACTAGAGGCTGGGCTGAACCCACACCCCCTATCTGATGTAATCTTCTCTTGCCCTCAAGTACTAGCACTGACGAAAGCACTGAAGCAATAGGCACAGAGGCCTCAATATCACCCGCTATCGCACTCATCTTAGTCATCAGAGAATGAATGAAATAATCGAAGTTTAGAAGTAAATAGAGCTAGGAACGCATGATAAGGAGACAAGAAGATAGAACTTTTCCTAAAAATGCCCTGCACCCTCCCGCAGATAGAATACGAATGTCATCGTACTGATCCATGAGACTCTACTTAGACACTTGCTTCTGTACTATGACACCGGTGAACCTAGGCTCTGATACCAAGTTGTCACGGCCTGATTTCTTAGGTCATGATGGCACCTACAACCCCCTAGTAGGTGAACCAATCCCTGTAGCCCAAAACAATTAGTAATGGGCTACTACCTAACCAATATGCACTACAAGCAGAAATTAGTGAAAGAAGAATATAAAGATAGACAAAGTGAAAGCAATAAATTGAATACATACAAAAAAATAAAATGCACCAACCCCAAGACTTGGTATCGATAGTACATAAGTTTTTAATAGAATACAATTGCTGGAAGTAACAAAATGATATGTACAACTATATTTGAATATACAAAGATTAATAGTCAAAAGATGAGATATGGTCAAACCCCGACCGTCAGGTGCGCACCCTAGTCTCGAATATCCAAAAGCTTCATGAGTCTCCACCGCGATCAACAATGAAAGCTCAACTAATATCTACACCAAAAAGATGTAAAAGTGTAGTGTGAGCACCAATTACTAAGCAACAGGTACCCAGTAGTCATCATCGGCCGACTGAGTGCATATAAAATATAAAACAATAATAAGTAGAATACAAGGAAATAGTTCACAAACAACAAGGAGGAAACGCAAGAAATCTAACACAAGATTAATTCATCCATCAGTACAAGTATACATGCTAGCACCAAAGATATAGACATACAGATACACAGGTGAAAGAAGGAAGACGGAAGCACCTGGGATCCTTGCAACAATAATATATATAAAGAATATTTAATGAGATAGGCAGTATACCGGTAATCTCAAAAATAACGTGTAAGAAGGAAAACAAACCAACAATCGAACCATAAATTACATAATGATATAAACATGCCTAAGACATCAAAGACCAAGATAAAATAGACAAAAACCACTTACAACTCAAGCCTAGGATGGAATAACTAACCCACAAGTATCCAGATATGCTAATCAAACTAGGACAAGAACAAAAGTCAAATATCCCACAACCATTCAGAAGGCTACACGATTAGAATCTAAGCAATGCAATCCCTACTGGCTTCTCAATACTCATATTCCCAAAAGTGGTGCCTCAACATGGTAAAACCACTCATCCAATTGGTACCAAGGGTTAATATTAGCTCTATAAAAATGAAAGAAGAAATATAATCTACCTACAGTCCCAACGGCCTCCCAAACAACGGAGGAACACAATCAAGTTAAAGCAAATCCTCTGACCGCCCATACAACCCGAGCGTACACTGAGCACATAGCAAACAAGGGTGGAATCAAAATACCAAATGCATGATGATGATATGATGTGCAAGTAAATCGTATGTTCCCTCCTCAGGTACCCAAAGGCCCATATAGAGGCGGGACCCATGGAAAGACTCTACACGTGTACCTCTACTCCATCGTACACCCCTCCTCTTGACATGTTGCATTGGCCCATATCCTGTGGCCTAAGAATGGTAGGGTACATAGAGGTATACTCATAGACCATATAGAAAATTGCGCAATCTCAAGTGTAGCTCAAAACTCAAAATCTCGTAGTACATGCCCGGCTTTGACCCAGGTCTAAATCAGTAGTAGTAATCTCAAAAGACCCTCCTCAAGGGTGCCCAAAGTATATTTGGGTCTAAAATCAGTAATAAACCTCAATAACCCTATCAAAGGGGTACCCGAAGCATAGCCAGGTATAAATCAGAATGAAGTCTCAAATCCCTAAACAGGGTGCCCGACGTGTGTCCGAGTCTAAATTTGTAAAAGATCATATCTACTGCTATAGCCCCGTCGAGCCTAGTATCAGTAGGAAAACTAGTGTGAAATCATCAAAATCTCATTTTACCATTAATTATACCAAAAATGGGCCCCCGAGGCCAAGTAAAATTTTGAAAATTAGTGATAGTCGTCCTGAATCCAAAATAATAGTATAACATGCAAAAAAAGTCCTTTTTTATGAATGAATATGCTCGCAGACAATAAGTTTAGCCCAAAGTGGCTCACAAATATTTCTATTGGCCCCGCACAGGCACAATCGGTTCTACAACACAGATAACCAACCTATTAAGGTCACAATATCTGGGACTTGCGAACATTCCCAAATATCCCACCGTCTATGGTCCAGAGTCAATACAAGGCCGCACATAACTATAAGGTAATATACAATACTACAGGAATACTACAAACAACGTATGAAATAACAGACAAAAAAGAGGGGCCAAGGTCTGAGGGTACCAACCTATAACAAACAACCCAAAGATGCTAATTGGTGCAGCTATAGTCTATATACATAGAGTCTAGATAGGGAAAACCATAAATTACATATCGTCCAATGACTAGATGTGAGAATGACTTCATCCAAGCATGAACTGCTCTGATAAGCTCCAAATCATGAAACCCCTATCAACAGAATAATCTAGGCATTAAAACAAGACTATCGATACCCATATTGCTAGAAACCTAACCGGGTCAAAATATGGGTCATAAATGGGCCCGTGGGCCTCATGACCTGAAACTTAAACAAAAAAACACCATGGTGTTCCTTATAATCCTGGGGGCACATGCTCAAAAATTTGAGCAGAAACAGACCACAGTTGGGGCATCAAATAAGCCCACTAATTGTAACACCCCAGAAATTCTAAGCCAAATCAGAATCGTTCTTCATGTGTTATTAGACTCAAACTAGATAATTTTTCTATGTATCTAAGTATTAAGACTTATTTTGAAGTTTTAAAGGTGTATTATATATGAATTAGGGTCATAAAGAACCTCTAGCTGAAAGTTGAGTTGAAAGCTTCCTTACCGATTGAGTTTTAGTGTAAGATTTGTTCAAGGGTCAACTTCAAACAATCATAACTCCTAGAATATAAAGAGTTAGGTGGACTAGTACCTACCAAATTAAATTTATTTGAATCTTCTTTCCAACACCACCAACCTTTCCTTAATACGAGTCCGGAGTAAAAAGTTATCAGTGTTTTACTAAAGGGTGTATGTCTGTCCAAATGACATACAACAACCACGAGAAGGTTCCATGAGTCGTGGAAGTTTCCAAGGGTCGTGAAACCAACTCATGGAAATCAGTTTTTTAACTGAAAACCACGAGGAGGTTCCATGAGTCAAGGAAGTTTTCACGGGTTGTGAAACAAACTCGTGGAATCAGTCTAGAAGCTTAAAAGAGGCCTGATAACCACGATGAGGTTCCACGAGTCGTGGAAGATTCCCCGGGTCGTGAAACAAACTCATGGAAATCAGTCCAGAGGCAAGAAACTTTGCCCAGGAACCATGAACCCTCTCCACGAACCGTGATTCATTTCCATAGAAGCCTGTGACAAAATTTTCAGCAGTTTTTCAGACTCTTTTCCTTGGGGTATTTTTATAATTTCTCGCTCTTTTAACTCCTAAGTTAAGTCATTTTTGGCAAATTAGAAGGGGTTTTATTCCCACTTGGCCTAAGTTCTCTCCCATTCTTTCAATCAACTTCCAAAAGAAGAAAAGGAGTTTCATCTTCTCAAGCTTCAAGTTAGGGTTTCAAGCTCCAAGTCTCAAGCTCCAAGTTCAAGCCTCCTAAGTCTCTTCAATTCAAGTGGGTTAGCTTCAATCAAGTTATGTGGGTAATCAACAATGGGGTCCTTTTACCCTTGTACCCAAAACCCCTAATTCAAATTTTGATTTCATGATCTTCAAATTAATGTTCTTATCCAATTCTTATGGGTTTTTGCTAAATATGGTCTTCTCATGATTTGATTATTAAATTACTATTAAATTACATGATTTTGCATGGATTTTTACACATGAACTTTTATTTCATGAATTCAAGCTTAATCATGGAAATTTCCGTATGCATGAAATTGATTTGAGTAAATTGGGTTTGATAGCATGTCTCACATGGATTTTCAAGCATGTGCATGCCTAGTTCCTATGTTCTATGAAAGTATATGTTTTATGAAATTGAACTAGAGCCATGCAAAGTTTTACAAGTCATGAAGTATGCAAGTTTTCTATGTTAAGAAGTATTACGCAAGATAAGACACCCGGTGTTCCATCAATGCTCATGAGTCATTTTCTAAGCTAAAACTCATGAGTAGTATGATGATCCGAGTTATTAACAAGTATGAACAAGTTATGAACAAATTTGACATCAAATATGTCACAAGTTATGAACAAGTTGGCATCAGATATGCCATATGTATGTGAGAATATGTTATTATTATGTTTTGGAGTAGTATTTATCACCGAGAGATGAGGGTTCCGATAACCCAAGTCCAAAACTACGTTGCCACCATAGGTTGCCCGTGTTGAGTCTTATTATGACAGGATCCTGGTATGAAATGGTTCTAACCTTGGCCGGTTAGGACAACTCTTTCAGTGTAGGTGTAGGACACTGAACTCCATATCACTCAGCATGGTTTAATGTCGGTTAAGAGAAACTCCCAATGTTTATTTTCAAGCTATGAAGTTATATGACTCTATATTATGAAACTTAAGCTTTATTTCATGTTCTATGTTTTATACCTTGATATTTATTTATGGTCTTTCTTTAAGTAACAAGTTCATTCTTAAGCATGTTTTTAAATTGTTTTATCATGATTCATGCATCGATCTCATACTCAGTACATTCCATAGTACTGACGCATATTTTGCATTGCATCCTTTGATGATGCAGATTTAGGTATCCTTTCTCAGATTCATGGATACAATTCCCTGGCCACTCTCCCAGTCAGCTATTGGTGAGTCCTCTTAGGTCGAAGGATAGTTATATTCTTAGTTTATGTTAGCTTTTATTTTCGTACTTCAAGTTAGCTAGGGTCTTGTCCTAGCAACTCTTTACGTCATGAGTAGAGGCTTTTCAGACATAGACAATATTTGAGTCTTCTTATGAATCTTGTATTCCTATTTGACTTGATTATCCATTATTGCTATTCTGACTTTATCTATTATTCTTTTGCTTATCTTTTGTTATGCTTGGGAATGCTATGACCAAGGATTAGCTTGGGGCACTTGTGGTGGAAAGTCCCTTGTTACATCTAGGGGTAACCTCGGGGCGTGATAAACTTGGTATCTGAGCCTCAGGTTCAAGAGTCCTAGGGTGTCTAAAAGCTGCACTAAGTAGAGCCTCTTTCATTGGTGTGAAGTGCGCCACACTGATAAGAGAGAGGATACAAGGTGTTTTAGGAAAAACTTCACTTCTTCATGTTCACTATCGTGCAATAGAGTTTGAATCTACTTACCGTTCTAATCCATTCAGTATGCATTTCAGATAATGTCTTCATGAAGAAACCCCACGAGGAATGCTAATCTGATCACTCTATATCATGAGGTTATGAATGTGGAGTTTCATGAAGCCATCTGTATGTTGGCTCAAGCCATGACTACTCAGTTGAATGAGAAAGAGAAACTGGAGAAGAGGAAGAGGAAGAACAAGAAGACCGGAATATGGAACCAATTGTCTTCTCAGCAGAGGTCATCTGGACCAATCCCATATTTAGTTAGCACACCTGCCCTCGATTTTCAGTCTTATCACCATAAGGCTCCGAAGACCTTGGGGTACCCTCGTTGTAGTAGATGCGGTAAGTTTCATCTAGGAGAGTGTCTTGCTGGAAAAGGGAGGTGTTTTGGGTGTGGGCAGTTAGGCCATACGATCAGGGATTGCCCCTCATCTAAGTGGAGCAACGGTGGTGTTCAGCTCCAAAGCCAATTCCTTTCATTGCCTAGCCAGTCAGGTCAGAGTATTCCTCCAAAAGTTAAATCAGGTACGTCACTAGATTTTCTTCCTTTATGCATCCATAGCCCCCGGACCCCTATTCTTATTTGGTTTCGAATGGGCTTGACCTAGAATAGAGTGGGGATAGAAGGTTGAGGCTTAGACTTGTAGTCGAAGGAGAATCTTAGACTATAGGAAGAAGTTGGTATTCGTGCTAGATTCTGGAGTAATGTATGTTCTGTTAGAGTAAAATGATCATAGTTCCTTTAAGAGATGGGTGAAAGGTCTATAGACTTAGATGGGTAGCATTAATCTAAGGGGGAGATGGTGGGATGTTAAATCAGTCAGATTTTGGAGGCCCAGGTAGTGATATTGTTGGGTGTTAGAATAAAGTAAGGAGAGGAGGCATAAGCTTATTTCCATCCTAGCATCCTTAGTATTCTTCTGCCATCAAGATACCATTTTGAATGCCTTGTGTTTCATCTCCATAGTCCTATTTCAATTTACAAACTCCATCAAGGTTCACGCTCATATTCGGCTTCTAGAATGACAAGTGATTACTTCAGACAACAATTTTACTCTTATTGTGGGATTTTATAAAACCCAGCTTTATGCCTTGAGACTCGTTATCTATGCAAACTCATGTCTCTCAGTATGCTCAGTCCTATTTGCTCAATTCATTCTGCAGACATGCCTTAATGGAAAATCAACTCATGCTACGTCTTGTATATGCTCAGACCTGATTATTGAGATGATTTGCGCTTATGATTTCCTTACTCTAAAGCCCTTGACCCTTGCCTTTAATGACGAGGGGTGGTGATCCCTACTATTCATGTCTTATATGCCCAGTATGTGAAGTGCTCATGCCTATTTTGCTCGAGTTCCCCAAGCTTCACCTTGAGTGTCTAGATCACGCTAAGTGTAAGTCAAAACTGATTAGTATTCCTTCATTCATGATGTTCATGCTCCCACCCTATTCTCTTAGTGATCTTGGCTTGTGTTTTCATAGTTGTTAGTAGTGGAGGCTAAGTAGTAGCCTGGATATAAAGTAGGAGGTTGTAAGCTCGGAAGTAAAGTTAGGTGAGGATTATTCATGTGAAATAGTTATATGAGGAATTTTGGTATGTCCCTTTGTAGAAGTTCTTCAAGTTACAGCTCCTAGATATGCTAGGAAGAGAGGAAGAGTCTTGGATAGTATGAGCTATAAACCATAGGGTGATCATACTGATAAGATTAAAAGTCGTGATGAAATACATGTGGGCTTTCGCTTCGTGTGCATAGTGACCCATTGATTAGAGCTCAAGCTTAGTTGATTTTTGTGATAAGGATAAATATGATTCTTGGTAGGTAACTCTGGATATAAGATATTTAGTCAAGATAGGCTTGAACATAGTGAAAGTAGGTAGTTAGACTCAGACCTTAGTATTCAGAGGGTTTAGTGTAGTTGAAAGGTGTTTCTAAACTTAAGAGTTGTCAACCGTAGTAATTAAGGCAAGAATAGTCTTTTCTTACTCCTAGCCCAGGGTGCCCATATCTTAGGTCCAGTAGCTTTAACTTAGAAGAATACTAGACTCCTCATATCATATTAGTTCCGACCTATCGCTAATCATTCCTAAGGCTAGAAGGCCATAAATTCAGTTTAGTCCAAGGTAGTGAGTTATATTTAAAGGAGAATGATTTCCTCATATAGTTACCCCTCTCAGTTTGACGTCCTTTTAAGTTATCATGTTAGCCATTCAGTTTTAAGTATCATTCTTAAGCATGTATTTAAACTATTTTATCATGATTCATGCATCGCTCTCATACTCAGTATATTCTATAGTACTGACGCATATTTTGCATCGCATCCTTTGATGATGCAGATTCAGGTGTCCTTTCTCAGATTCATGGCTAGAGTTCCCTGGCCACTCTCCCAGTCAGCTGTTGGTGAGTCCTCTTAGGTCAGGGTTAGTTATGTTCTTAGTTTATGTTAGCTTTTATTTTCGAACTTCGAGTTAGCTAGGGTCTTGTCCTAGCAACTCTTTACGTCATGAGTAGAGGCATTTCAGACATAGACAATATTTAAGTCTTCTTATAGATCTTGTATTCCTATTTGACTTGATTATCCATTATTGCTATTCTGACTGTATCTATTATGCTTTTGCTTATCTTTTGTTATGCTTGGGAATGCTATGACCAAGGATTAACTTGGGGCACTTGTGGTCCAAAGTCCCGTGTTACATCTAGGGGTAACCTCGGGGTATGACAAACTTGGTATCAAAGCGTCACGTTCAAGAGTCCTAGGGTGTCTAAAATCCGTACTAAGTTGAGTCTCTTTCATGGGTGTGAAGTTCGCCACACTGATAAGAGAGAGGCTATGAGGTATTTTAGGAAAAACTTCACTTCTTCATGTTCACTATCGTGCGATAGAGTTTGACTCTACTTACCCTTCTAATCCATTTCGTATATATTTCAGAAAATGTCTCCATGAAGAAACCCCACGAGGAATACTAATATGATCACTCTGTATCATGAGGTTATGAATGCAGAGTTTCATGAAGCCATCTATATGTTGGGTCAAGATATGATTACTCAGTTGAATGAGAAAGAGAAACTGAAGAAGAGGAAGAGAAATAACAAGAAGACCGGAACATGGAACCAATTGTCTCCTCAGCAGAGGTCATCCAGACCAATCCCATATTTAGTTAGCACACCTGCCCTCGATTCTCAGTCTTGTAACCATAAGGATCCGAAGACCTTGGGGTACCCTTGTTGTAGTAGATGCAGTAAGTTTCATCTACGTGAGTGTCTTACTGGCAAAGGGAGGTGTTTTGGGTGTGGACTATTAGGACATAGGATCAGGGATTGCCCCTCATCTAAGAGGAGCAACGGTGGTGTTCAGCTCCAAAGCCTATTCCTTTCATTGCCTAGCGAGTCGGGTAAGAGTATTCCTCCAGAAGTTGAATCAGGTACGTCACTAGATTTTCTTCCTTCATGAATCCATAGACCCCGGACCCCTATTCTTTTTTGGTTGTGAGTGGTCTTGACCTAGAATAGAGTGAGGATAGAAGGCTGAGGCCTAAAATTTTAGGTGAAAGAGAATCTTAGACTATAGGAGGAAGTGGGTATTCGTGCTAGATTCTGGAGTAATGTATGTTCTGTTAGGGTAAAATGATCATAGTTCCTTTAAGAGATGGGTGAAAGGTCCATATACTTAGATGGGTAGCATGAATCTAAGGGGGAGATGGTGGGATGTTGAATCGGTCAGATTTTGGAGGCCCATGTAGTGATGTTGTTGGGTGTTAGAATAAAGTTAGGAGAGGAGGCAGAAGCTTATTTCTATCCTAGAGTTGTTTGTATACTTCTGCCATCACGATACAATTTTGCATGCCTTGTGTGTTAGCGCCATGGTCCTATTACAATTTACACACTCCATCAAAGTTCACGCTCATATTCAGCTTCTAGAATGACAAGTGATTACTTCAGACATCGATTCTACTCTTACTCTACAATTCTAAAAATCCCAGCTTTATGCCCAGAGACTCGTTATTTATGCGAACTCATGTCTCTCAGTATGCTCAGTCCTATTTACTCAGTCCATTCTTCATACATGCCTTAATGGCAAATCAACTCATGCTAAGTCTTGTATATGCTCAGACCTGATTATTGAGATGATTCACGCTTATGATTTCCTTACTCTAAAGCCCTTGACCCTTGAATTTAATGACGAGGGGGATGATCCCCACTATTCATGTCTTACGTGCCCAGTATGTGAAGTGATCATACCCATTGCGCTTGATTTCCCCAAGCCTCACCTTGAGTGTCTAGATCATGCTAAGTGTAAGTCAAAACTGATCAGTATTCCTTCATTCATGATGTTCATGCTACCACCCTATTCTCTTAGTGATCTTGGCTTGTGTTTCGATAGTTGTTAGTAGAGGAGGCTAAGTAATAGTCTGCATATGAAGTAGTAGGTTGTAAGCTCGGAAGTAAAGTTAGGTGAGGATTATTCATGTGAAATAGTTAGATGAGGAATTTTGGTATGTCCCTTTGTAGAAGTTCTTCAAGTTACAGCTCCTAGATATGCTAGGAAGAGAGGATGAGTCTTGGATAGTATGAGCTACAAACCATAGGGTGATCATACTGCTAGGATTAAAAGTCGTGATGAAATACATGTGGGCTTTCGCTTCGTGTGCATAGTGACCCATTGATTAGAGCTCAAGCTTAGTTAATTTTCGTGATAAGGATAAATATCATTCTTGGTAGGTAACTCTGGATATAAGATATTTAGTCAAGATAGGCTGAACATAGTGAAAGTAGGTAGTTAGACTCAGACTTTAGTATTCAGAGGGTTTAGTGTAGTTGAAAGGTGTTTCTAAACTTAAGAGTTGTCAACCGTAGTAATTAAGGCAAGAATAGTCTTTTCTTACTCCTAGCCCAGAGTGCCCATATCTTAGGTCCAGTAGCTTTAACTTACAAGAATACTAGACTCCTCATATCATATTAGTTCCGACCTATCGCTAATCATTCCTAAGGCTAGAAGGCCATAAATTCAGTTTAGTCCAAGGTAGTGAGTTATGTTTAAAGGAGAATGGTTTCCTCGTATAGTTACCCCTCTCAGTTTGACGTCCTTTTCAGTTATCATGTTAGCCATTCAGTTTTAAGTATCATTCTTAAGCATGTTTTTAAACTATTTTATCATGATTCATGCATCGCTCTCATACTCAGTACATTCTATAGTACTGACGCATATTTTCCATTGCATCCTTTGATGATGCAGATTCAAGTGTCCTTTCTCAGATTCATGGCTAGAGTTCCCTGGCCACTCTCCCAGTCAGCTGTTGGTGAGTCCTCTTAGGTCAGGGTTAGTTATGTTCTTAGTTTATGTTAGCTTTTATTTCCGTACTTCGAGTTAGCTAGGGTCTTGTCCTAGCAACTCTTTACGTCATGAGTTGAGGCATTTCAGACATAGATAATATTTAAGTCTTCTTATGGATCTTGTATTCCTATTTGACTTGATTATCCATTATTGCTATTCTGACTTTATCTATTATGCTTTTGCTTATCTTTTGTTATGCTTGGGAATGCTATGACCAAGGGTTAACTTGGGGCACTTATGGTCCCAAGTCCCGTGTTACATCTAGGGGTAACCTCGGGGTGTGCCAAACTTGGTATCAAAGTGTCACGTTCAAGAGTCCTAGGGTGTCTAAAAGCCGTACTAAGTAAAGTCTCTTTCATGGGTGTGAAGTGCGCCACACTGATAAGAGAGATGCTATGAGGTATTTTAGGAAAAACTTCACTTCTTCATGTTCACTATCGTGCGATAGAGTTTGACTCTACTTACCCTTCTAATCCATTTCGTATGCATTTCAGAAAATGTCTCCATGAAGAAACCCCACGAGGAATGCTAATATGATCACTCTGTATCATGAGGTTATGAATGCGGAGTTTCATGAAGCCATCTATATGTTGGCTCAAGCTATGATTACTCAGTTGAATGAGAAAGAGAAACTGAAGAAGAGGAAGAGAAATAACAAAAAGACCGGAACATGGAACCAATTGTCTTCTCAGCAGAGGTCATCCAGACCAATCCCATATTTAGTTAGCACACCTGCCCTCGATTCTTAGTCTTGTAACCATAAGGCTCCGAAGACCTTGGGGTACCCTTGTTGTAGTAGATGCAGTAAGTTTCATCTACGTGAGTGTCTTACTGGCAAAGGGAGGTGTTTTGGGTGTTGGCTGTTAGGACATAGGATCAGGGATTGCCCCTCATCTAAGCGGAGCAACGGTGGTGTTCAGCTCCAAAGCCAATTCCTTTCATTGCCTAGCGAGTCGGGTAAGAGTATTCCTCCAGAAGTTGAATTAGGTACGTCACTAGATTTTCTTCCTTTATGAATCCATAGACCCCGGACCCCTATTCTTGTTTGGTTGTGAGTGGTCTTGACCTAGAATAGAGTGAGGATAGAAGGCTGAGGCCTAAACTTTTAGGCAAAAGCGAATCTTAGACTATAGGAGGAAGTGGGTATTCGTGCTAGATTCTGGAGTAATGTATGTTCTGTTAGGGTAAAATGATCATAGTTCCTTTAAGAGATGGGTGAAAGGTCCATATACTTAGATGGGTAGCATGAATCTAAGGGGGAGATGGTGGGATTTTGAATCGGTCAGATTTTGGAGGCCCATGTAGTGATGTTGTTGGGTGTTGGAATAAAGTTAGGAGAGGAGGCAGAAGTTTATTTCCATCCTAGAGTCGTTTGTATACTTCTGCCATCACGATACAATTTTGCATGCCTTGTGTGTTAGCGCCATGGTCCTATTACAATTTACACACTCCATCAAGGTTCACGCTCATATTCAGCTTCTAGAATGACAAGTGATTACTTCAGACATCGATTCTACTCTTACTCTGCAATTCTAAAAACCCAGCTTTATGCCCAGAGACTCGTTATTTATGCGAACTCATGTCTCTCAGTATGCTCAGTCCTATTTACTCAGTTCATTCTTCATACATGCCTTAATGGCAAATCAACTCATGCTAAGTCTTGTATATGCTCAGACCTGATTATTGAGATGATTCGCACTTATGATTTCCTTACTCTAAAGCCCTTGACCCTTGAATTTAATGACGAGGGGGGTGATCCCCACTATTCATGTCTTACGTGCCCAGTATGTGAAGTGCTCATACCTATTGCGCTCGATTTCCCCAAGCCTCACCTTGAGTGTCTAGATCATGCTAAGTATAAGTCAAAACTGATCAGTATTATTCATTCATGGTGTCCATGCTACCACCCTATTCTCTTAGTGATCTTGGCTTGTGTTTCCATAGTTGTTAGTAGAGGAGGCTAAGTAATAACCTGCATATGAAGTAGTAGGTTGTAAGCTCGGAAGTAAAGTTAGGTGAGGATTATTCATGTGAAATAGTTAGATGAGGAATTTTGGTATGTCCCTTTGTAGAAGTTCTTCAAGTTATAACTCCTAGATATGCTAGGAAGAGAGGAGGAGTCTTGGATAGTATGATATACAAACTATAGGGTGATCATACTGATAGGATTAAAAGTTGTGATGAAATACATGTGGGCTTTCGCTTCGTGTGCATAGTGACCCATTGATTAGAGCTCAAGCTTAGTTAATTTTCGTGATAAGGATAAATATCATTCTTGGTAGGTAACTCTGGATATAAGATATTTAGTCAAGATAGGTTAAACATAGTGAAAGTAGGTAGTTAGACTCAGACTTTAGTATTCAGAGGGTTTAGTGTAGTTTAAAGGTGTTTCTAAACTTAAAAGTTGTCAACCGTAGTAATTAAGGCAAGAATAGTCTTTTCTTACTCCTAGCCCAGGGTGCCCATATCTTAGGTCCAGTAGCTTTAACTTACAAGAATACTAGACTCCTCATATCATATTAGTTCCGACCTATCGCTAATCATTCCTAAGGCTAGAAGGCCATAAATTAAGTTTAGTCCAAGGTAGTGAGTTATGTTTAAAGGAGAATGGTTTCCTCGTATAGTTACCCCTCTCAGTTTGACGTCCTTTTCAGTTATCATGTTAGCCATTCAGTTTTAAGTATCATTCTTAAGCATGTTTTTAAACTATTTTATCATGATTCATGCATCGCTCTCATACTCAGTACATTCTATAGTACTGACGCATATTTTCCATTGCATCCTTTGATGATGCAGATTCAAGTGTCCTTTCTCAGATTCATGGCTAGAGTTCCCTGGCCACTCTCCCAGTCAGCTGTTGGTGAGTCCTCTTAGGTCAGGGTTAGTTATGTTCTTAGTTTATGTTAGCTTTTATTTCCTTACTTCGAGTTAGCTAGGGTCTTGTCCTAGCAACTCTTTACGTCATGAGTAGAGGCATTTCAGACATAGACAATATTTAAGTCTTCTTATGGATCTTGTATTCCTATTTGACTTGATTATCCATTATTGCTATTCTGACTTTATCTATTATGCTTTTGCTTATCTTTTGTTATGCTTGGGAATGCTATGACCAAGGGTTAACTTGGGCACTTATGGTCCCAAGTCCCATGTTACATCTAGGGGTAACCTCGGGGTGTGACAAACTTGGTATCAAAGTGTCACGTTCAAGAGTCCTAGGGTGTCTAAAAGCCGTACTAAGTAAAGTCTCTTTCATGGGTGTGAAGTGTGCCACACTGATAATAGAGATGCTATGAGGTATTTTAGGAAAAACTTCACTTCTTCATGTTCACTATCGTGCGATAGAGTTTGACTCTACTTACCCTTCTAATCCATTTCGTATGCATTTCAGAAAATGTCTCCATGAAGAAACCCCACGAGGAATGCTAATATGATCACTCTGTATCATGAGGTTATGAATGCGGAGTTTCATGAAGCCATCTATATGTTGGCTCAAGCTATGATTACTCAGTTGAATGAGAAAGAGAAACTGAAGAAGAGGAAGAGAAATAACAAGAAGACCGGAACATGGAACCAATTGTCTCCTCAGCAGAGGTCATCCAGACCAATCCCATATTTAGTTAGCACACCTGCCCTCGATTCTCAGTCTTGTAACCATAAGGCTCCGAAGACCTTGGGGTACCCTTGTTGTAGTAGATGCAGTAAGTTTCATCTACGTGAGTGTCTTACTGGCAAAGGGAGGTGTTTTGGGTGTGGACTATTAGGACATAGGATCAGGGATTGCCCCTCATCTAAGAGGAGCAACGGTGGTGTTCAGCTCCAAAGCCTATTCCTTTCATTGCCTAGCGAGTCGGGTAAGAGTATTCCTCCAGAAGTTGAATCAGGTACGTCACTAGACTTTCTTCCTTTATGAATCCATAGACCCCGGACCCCTATTCTTGTTTGGTTGTGAGTGGTCTTGACCTAGAATAGAGTGAGGATAGAAGGCTGAGGCCTAAACTTTTAGGCGAAAGAGAATCTTAGACTATAGGAGGAAGTGGGTATTCGTGCTAGATTCTGGAGTAATGTATGTTCTGTTAGGGTAAAATGATCATATTTCCTTTAAGAGATGGGTGAAAGGTCCATATACTTAGATGGGTAGCATGAATCTAAGGGGGAGATGGTGGGATTTTGAATCGGTCAGATTTTGGAGGCCCATGTAGTGATGTTGTTGGGTGTTGGAATAAAGTTAGGAGAGGAGGCAGAAGTTTATTTCCATCCTAGAGTCGTTTGTATACTTCTGCCATCACGATACAATTTTACATGCCTTGTGTGTTAGCGCCATGGTCCTATTACAATTTACACACTCCATCAAGGTTCACGCTCATATACAGCTTCTAGAATGACAAGTGATTACTTCAGACATCGATTCTACTCTTACTCTGCAATTCTAAAAACCCAGCTTTATGCCCAGAGACTCGTTATTTATGCGAACTCATGTCTCTCAGTATGCTCAGTCCTATTTACTCAGTTCATTCTTCATACATGCCTTAATGGAAAATCAACTCATGCTAAGTCTTGTATATGCTCAGACCTGATTATTGAGATGATTCGTGATTATGATTTCCTTACTCTAAAGCCCTTGACCCTTGAATTTAATGACGAGGGGGGTGATCCCTACTATTCATGTCTTATGTGCCCAGTATGTGAAGTGCTCATACCTATTGCGCTCGATTTCCCCAAGCCTCACCTTGAGTGTCTAGATCATGATAAGTGTAAGTCAAAACTGATCAGTATTCCTTCATTCATGATGTCCATGCTACCACCCTATTCTCTTAGTGATCTTGGCTTGTGTTTCCATAGTTGTTAGTAGAGGAGGCTAAGTAATAACCTGCATATGAAGTAGTAGGTTGTAAGCTCGGAAGTAAAGTTAGGTGAGGATTATTCATGTGAAATAGTTAGATGAGGAATTTTGGTATGTCCCTTTGTAGAAGTTCTTCAAGTTACAGCTCCTAGATATGCTAGGAAGAGAGGAGGAGTCTTGGATAGTATGATATACAAACTATAGGGTGATCATAGTGATAGGCTTAAAAGTCGTGATGAAATACATATGGGCTTTTTCTTCGTGTGCCTAGTGACCCATTGATTAGAGCACAAGCTTAGTTGATTTTCGTGATGAGGAGACATATCATTCTTGGGAGGTAACTCTGGATGTAAGAGATTTAGTCAAGATAGGCTTGAACATAGTGAAAGTAGGTAGTTAGACTCAGACCTTAGTATTCAGAGGGGTTAGTGTAGTTGAAAGGTGTTTCGAAACTTAAGAGTTGTCAACCATAGTAAATAACGTAAGAATAGTCTTTTCTTACTCCTAGCCAAGGGTTCCCATATCTTAGGTCCAGTAGCTTCAACTTAGAAGAATACTAGACTCCTCATATCAGATTAGTTCAGACCTATCGATAATGATTCCTAAGGCTAGAAGGCCCTACATTCAGTTTAGTCCAAGGTAGTGAGTTATGTTTAAAGGAGAATGGTTTCCTCGTATAGTAACCTCTCTCAGTTTGACGTCCTTTTTAGTTATCATGTTTGCCATTCAGTTTCAAGTACCATCGATTGTTCTCATGCCCTCAGTATGCTTACATGCCTCATGAATTTAGCTCAGTTTATAATTCAGTCGGAGATCAGTTATCATGTAAATACTTCATCTTTTAAAACACAATTGATGGGATTGCAACCCTTTCCCCCTCCATTCTCAACTTAGAAGTCTTTATTCGAGGATGAATGATCCCAAGGGGGAGATATTGTAACACCCCAGAAATTCTAAGCCAAATCTGAATCGTTCTTTATGTGTTGTTAGAACCAAACTAGATAAATTTTCTATGTATCTAAGTATTATGACTTATTTTGATGTTTTAAAGGTGTATTAGATATGAATTAGGGTCATAAAGAACCTTTAGCTCAAAGTTGAGTTGAAAGCTTCCTTACCGATTGAGTTTTAGTGTAAGATTTGTTCAAGGGACAACTTCAAACGATCATAACTCCTAGAATATAAATGGTTAACTGTCTTAGTACCCATAAAATTAAAGGTCTTTGAATCTTCTTTCCAATGCCACTGACCTTGACTTAATACAAGTCCGGAGTAAAACGTTATCAGTGTTTTACTAAAGGGTGTCTGTCTGGCAAAATGACAGACATCAACCACGAGAAGGTTCCACGAGTCGTGGAAGTTTCCATGGGTCGTAAAACCAACTCGTGGAAATCAGTTTTTTACCTGAAAACTCCGAAGAGGTTCCACGAGTCATGGATGTTTCCACGGGTCATGAAACCAACTCGTGGAAACAGTCCAGAAGCTTAAAAATGGCATGATAACCACGAGGAGGTTCCACGAGTCATGGAAGATTTCACGGGTCGTGAAACCAAATCATGGAAATCAGTCCAGAGGGCAGAAACTTCACCCAGGAACCACGAACCCTCTCCATGAACCGTGACCCATTCCACGAGTCGTGATTCATGTCCATAGAAGCCTGTGATGAAATTTTCAGCAGTTTTTCAGACTCTTTTCCTTGGGGTATTTTTGTAATTTCTCACTCTTTTAACTCCTAAGTTAAGTCATTTTGGGCAAATTAGAAGGAGTTTTATTCCCACTTGGCCTAAGTTCTCTCCCATTTTTTGAATCAACTTCTAAAAGAAGAAAAAGGGTTTCATCTTCTCAAGCTTCAAGTTAGGGTTTCAAGCTCCAATTCTCAAACTCCAAGTTGAAACCTCCTAAGTCTCTTCAATTCAAGTGGTTAGCTTCAATCAAGGTATGTGGGTAATCAACAATGGGTTCCTTTCACCCTTGTGCCCAAATTCCCAAATTAAAATTTTGATTTCATGATCTTCAAATTAGGGTTCTTATCCAATTCTTATGGGTTTTTGCTAAATATGGTCTTCTCATGATTTGATTATGAAATTCCTAATAAATTGCATGATTTTGCATGGATTTTTACACATGAAATTTTATTTCATGAATTAAAGCTTAATCATGGAAATTTCCATATGCATGAAATTTATTTGAGGAAATTGGGTTTTATAGCATGTCTCTCATGGATTTTCAAGCATGTGCATGCCTAGTTCCTATGTTCTATGAAAGTATATGTTTTATGAAATTGAACTAGAAAGTTTTACAAGTCATGAAGTATGCAAGTTTTCTATGTTAAGAAGTATTATGCAAGACAAGATACCCGATGTTCCATCAATGCTCATGAGTTATTTTCTAAACTAAAACTCATGAGTAGTATGATGATTCGAGTTATGAACAAGTAATGAACATATTAGACGTAAGATATGTCACTAGTTATGAACAAGTTAGCATCAGATATGCCATATGTATGTGAGCATATGTTATAATTATGTTTTGGGAGTAGTATTTAGCACCGAGAGATAAGGGTTCAGATAACCCAAGTCCAAAACTACGTTGCCACCGTAGGTTGCCCGTGTTGAGGCTTATTATGACAGGATCCTGGTATTAAATGGTTCTAACCTTGGCCGGTTAGGACAACTCTTTCAGTATGGGTGCAAGATACTGAACTCCATGTAGCTCATCATGGTTTAATGTCGGTTAAGAGAAACTCCCACATGTTTATTTTCAAGCTATGAAGTTATATGATTCTATATTATGAAACTTAAGCTTTATTTTATGTTTTATGTTTTATACCTTGATATATATTTATGGTCCTTCTTTCAGTAACAAGTTCATTCTTAAGAATATTTTTTTAAACTATTTTATCATGATTCATGCATCGCTCTCATACTCAGTACATTCCATAGTACTGACGCATATTTTGTGTTGCATCCTTGAATGATGCAGATTCAGGTATCCTTTCTCAGATTCTTGGCTAGAGTTCCCATGCCACTCTCCCAGTCAGCTGTTGGTGAGTCCTCTTAGGGCGGGGGCTAGTTATGTTCTTAGTTTATGTTAGCTTTTATTTCCGTACTTCGAGTTAGCTAGGGTCTTGTCCTAGCAACTCTTTACGTCATGAGTAGAGGCTTTTCAGGCATAGATAGCATTCAAGTCTTTTTATGGACCTTGTATACCTATTTGACTTGATTATCCATTATTGCTATTCCGACTTTATCTATTATGCTTCTGCTTATCTTTTTTTATACTTTGGAAAGCTATGACCAAGGGTTAGCTTGGGGCACTTGTGCTCCCAAGTCCAGTATTACGTCTAGGGGTAACCTCGGCGCGTGACACCAAGTAGAGAATTTGAAGAAGGAATTTCGAGAATAAACCAAAAATTAATGCAAGAAACCACGTTCCACAATTAGATGAAATACACCAAGGAAGCAAAATTGAGGAATTCACGGAACATGCAACTCCAAGGGGGAAAATTCTTCAAGAAAACCAAGATTTTAGAATTTTATCCATGGAGGTTCAACAATGGAAGAAAGGAAAAATTTTGGGGAAGAAGGACTTACCAAATTAGCAAGGAAGCAATATTTCTCCTAAATACAATGGATTACCAAGGCTAGGAACTATTTTGAACACTTTGCGGAGAGAAAGTTGAGTTTTAGACTTGGAAAAATGATGGAATAAGGCTGGAAAATCAAAATACCAAGATATATATAGCTGATAGATGCTGGTCAGCGCTATCACGCTAAACCAATGCCATCGTACCAAAGGGATCCAGGCGTCTTTGCACTGGATTGAAAAACGTGCATGAGCATGATCATTCTAGGCTAGAACCGTAGCTGCCTTCAACAGATAATCTGCAATTTTCAAAAACTCAATATGGCATTCTGGGCATAATCAAAACGCAATATTCAAAAACTAATACAGCTAATAAAGTGGAAATGACGTTCCAGACTCAAAGGAATCAACGAAACTTCCATACGCGGTTGTTTCGAAGAAATGTTGACCCAAGTCAACACTAGCTAATGCCAACCGAACATCCAAAATGATCCCGACTAACTCGAGACCCAAACCAATTGTCCCTCTAGCCTAAACTTGATATTTCAAAGTTAACAGCGCTGACTGAATTTCCATCCGAGACCGACCTCTCCAAATATTGACCAAAGTAAACTAAACAAGCCCAACTGGCATGAAAACACAGAACGAGAGAGAATTACAACCTGAATAGCTCTTGAATCATGAAAAAAGGTTCTCCTACACAAAAGTCCACGCTCCAGAGCTAACAAAACTGACAGAATTTAATTCCGAGCACGATAGCTAAGAATTTTGACTAAAGTCAATGATTTTCAAAGTTGAAGCTCTAAAATAAGAAATTGGCCAGAAAAACTAAACAGACGGCCCCGGCACCGGACTATCAGCCCCAGCATGTCATAAATGACTTAAGGCCACTAAAGGCAAGCTCTAACAGTTCAAAAAAGATAAAAATACGAGAATGACCTGAAGGGTCATTACAATCAATGAAGAGAATAAATATTATTTTAATATGAAATGAGTTAAGATACTATTCTAAATCAATTAAACATATCTAATGTGATATTATTTAATACTTTTTTTTATTGGAACCTCCTGTTTCTTTTGGATGAAAATAAGATCTCTTGACCACTTACAAATTAAATAGGACAAAAAATGGTCTTTTTTTGTTTCTTATGTGTAAAAATAAAAATCTCTTATAAAAAGACCATAAAACTAAAACAAATGGTAAATGACTTACACAATCAATTCTCTATAAGATATTATAATTTAAAGATAAAATTATTACAAAGAATTGATGAATATTGTTACCACCATCTCCTACATATGTAAATGAATGACTTTAAAGAAATTAATAGGGATTTAAGAAAAAGATTTCATGTTACATGGATTTAAAAGTTTTACCATATGTAAATGAATGACTTTAAAGGAACTAATACACAAATTCTTACTTATAAGTAAATAAAGATTTAATAGCTATAACTTTAATTAATTTCAAAGTCATAATATTAGGATAATTTTTAAATAAAAATTATTTGAGAAAAATAGTATGGAAATTTTGTCTATTGTAGAGTCTTTTACTGAAGACAAAAAATTCAATCAATATTTCTATGAACTTTTGTGCTTTATTTTTAGTGTACGTGCTTTGCACATGTGTATCGCATTAATTAACAATAAATATACATAAAAAAATTATTGTGGGTACATAACATAGAATTTTTAAGTTAAAAAATCTACTTACTTAAAGTAGTCAAATTTAAAGAAAAGACACAAGATAGTAAAGAGTTCTCTATTTTATATTCTTAACTTTTTTCTAACGTCTAAGACTTGTTTTTTTTCTTGATAATGCCTATGACTTAAAAGTCCATTAGTGAGTTCTGTAGACCACATGAAGTTTTCTCAAACTACCTTACATTTATATCCAAACCATAATTGAGAAGAAAAGTTAACAATTGTAATATTATTCATAACAATGTAAAATTATTCTTATTTGTAGACTAAGAAAGAATTTTAAAATATTTATTCATTCATTATGTATATTCATTCTATATCATTTATCTATAAAAAGTTTAACTTAATGGGCCTCATAAGTAATGTAATATCATTGTAAGACTTGTAATGACCCTTTAGGTTATTTTTTAAATTTTTGTGTTTTTTCTGCATTTTCAGCTTTTTCATAGCGGCTATAGGTTATTTATGACTTACCAAGACTGACATTTTTGTTCTTGGAATTTTTTTTTTGTGTTTTAAGCTCATTTCCCTATTTTGCAACTATTAAGGCTTGTAGAGTTGACTTTGGTCAACATTCGCAGAAGACGACCTCGGATGAAAATTTCGTTAGTGATATTATCTCCTGAATATTGAATTTAGGCTAGAGGGACCTTTGTTTTGGGTTGCGGGGCGTCTGGACTAAGTTTGGGCTATAGGGTTTTATTTTGGTAAAAGTTGGTTTTTTAGGCGTAGGGCCCACTATTCATTAAAACGATCTCTGTTAGGATTTTTTTCAGTTCCTTGAGTTTGGAATGCCTTTTTTTATAAGGTAACACAGTTCATTTACAGAGCGATACCTCGAATGAATCTTGAGGGTCCATCCGGTGACATTTTTGAGTTGCCAAAACTGTTGTTAGCTAGTTGCATTTGCAGCACTAGCAAAACTTTCTCCAATATGGAGAGTGGTCGCGTGCACGAATAAAGGAAACTAGCCTTGCCCCTTTTGACCTTCGCCCATGTGGGGCCTTGGATGTGCACGCATCGACAGCTTATGCACTGAAGTGGCACCTGGGCTGCGTCCGCCTACCTTGTGTGTGCACATGTGCCTAGCCGCGTGCACGAGGTCGCGTGCGCGGTGCCCTTGCCGCATATGCACAGGCTTGGACTGGCAGCTATATATGATTGAAACTTCATTTTCTCCTCTATTTTACAAAAAATCCTCCCTAGTTTTGAGCTCCTAAGGTTGGTCCAATCTCACATTTCCATCCCTCTTGGTCTGATAAGTTCTCCTTATTCCTACTCCTTTTAATTCACTTAAATTAATGTTGTTTCCATTCCTTTTTCATTAAACTTCCTTGTTTTACTTCTAGATCAAGGTGGACTTCAGAGATGTTTTGGGCCCCGAAATGATTTTTGTTCGCGCTCAAATTTTGTGCATGAGTTTATAAACCTGCTACGAACATAATTGTGATTTTTGTTTTCTGTTTCAATGCAAGAATCCCAAGGGTCATTTTCCAACCTGATTTTTAGCCTGAATTTTCATATAGTAATATGGGTGTTATTCTTCTCGTCTTGACACTTGGATTATGTTCTTAATAGTATTGCAGCATTCTGAGGTTGTTCAGAAGGGGAAGGCACATAAGTGACAGTTCATGCTTGCCGTTCATCCCTGAGGTAGGTTACAGTTTACTTATCATAGACTTGGCTTAGTTAGGTCTTATATTTTATGAGTTGCATGAATGTTAAGTTAGGTTTTGGGTTAGAAGTAGGCTTAAATCCTATTTCCTATTTATTTTTGCCATTTTTGGGAATGTAGAATAGTATTATCATGTTATCCTTAGTTTAGGAGCCCGTAGTCTGTTGTTGCTAAGCTAGTATCCTTAGAATGATTTAGAGAGGTTTTAGAGGCAGAGAAGGTGGTTTTACTTGTTTTTTTGCTTGTTTTCCATTTTCTGCTAGTCTTTTACTGTATTTGTGTATTTGTGGGCCCGAGGCAATACTGTGGACTGGATGGAGTGCTAGGTCAGTTACCTTGTTTGGAGGGTGTTTTAATGTGATTGAATGGATATTCTCTGAACATGCTATCATATCTCATTAATGCATTACATGGATATTGCTTTTGGAAATGAAAGAAACACAAGATTTTTGGGTTCAAACTCAGGATTTTACTTAACCAGTAGTTTTTGAAAGAAAGGAAAGTACCACATTCATGTCGGTATGAGGGACGTTTCCAGGCCTTTAATCTATTTTACTATCCTATTGATGATTTTGAGGCAAGATTTCGGGTGGCTCGAGCAGTACATATCAAGGTTTTACTTTTATGTGTATGTTGATTAGCTCGATGTTCCTTCTAGGCTCCTGGGGTACAAGATACTGGGTTTTACTTTTTTTCATTGGCCATACTCCATTTCATATCACCTCACAATGCATTGCATTGCCTTGTTTATGTGTACTTTGAGTGCTTTAAACTATTTTATCATTATTATTGGATCCCTGTAGTTAGTTTAACTTTCTTGTAACTTATAATATATATTATTTTTCTGATCTCGGTTGGCCTATGATGCCTACTTGGTACCCATTGTGTTGGTACACATACTACACTTTGCATCATTTACTGAGGCAACATCTAGTACGAGCCACCCTTATTGACCCTCTAGCCATTTGTGGCCAGCTGCTATTCGGATCGCGGTGAGCTCCTGGCATTTTTGAGACCCCTTTACTGCGTTCCATCTAGATACCTATCTATATTTTTTGTATTTTTGGATAGACAACACTTATTTTATAGTTATTGTGTACTTTAGACACTCTTGTACCAGTGACACCAGGACTGGGGTTAGTTTGGTAGATATTTTGTCTTCTCCATCATTTTGGGGACATTTTTGTTTAATTATTGTTGTTGGTATGTATATCTATTGTTGTCCCTCTTCTTGTATGATTTCCTCCCATTTTTTGTTATTTAATTAATTTTATTTACTTTCGTGTTCGTGGGTTGGCTTGCCTACAGAGGGGTTATGTAGGTTCCATCGCAACCCAATTTTGGGTCATAACAGAGTGGTATCAGAGCTCTAGGTTCACTAGTCTCGCTAGTACAAGAGCAAAGTATCTAATAGATTCACGTGGATTAGTACGATGATGTTCGTATTTTATCTGCAAGAGGCTATAGGGCATTCCTAGGAAATATTTCATCTTCTTTGATTCCTTATTGTTCATCCTAGACCTTATCAACTTCTAAGTATCTTTTTTTTCACTCTTTCTCAGATGGTTCGGACGAGATTAGCAGCAGGTGAGTACGAGACCCCTGCATCTATAGTTAGAGCCCAATCTAAGTGATGGGGTAGAGGTCTAGGTAGGGTATGGGCTATGGCACTAGCTCAGGACCAAACTACATTATTGTCGCTAGAGCCTAATATTGGGGTTGAGGAGGTACAGTATGAGTCAGAGGGTACGGGGCCAGCCAAGCATCTGGAAGGTTTCATGGCTACTCAAGTACTACAAGACACATTGGTTAGCTTGCTTGGGTTCCTTGAGGGTATATAACAGTTAGCAGCTTCACCTGGTACTCTGATTGGTTCTTATGTCAGGGACGAGGCTCAGACTAAAGACCAGGCAGTGGCACAAGGTTTAGGAGCACAATCTGCTACTGGGGATCCCTAATTAGAGGTGTTTCAAGTCCTTAAAGTTGTTACACCTATTCCAGTTGGGCCAGTCATGTCTTCTGAGGAGAAGAAGATGCTTGGTAGGTTTCTATAGTTGTTCACCCGAGATCTTTTGGTGCTCCTAGGAAGGACGCACACGAGTTCTAGACCAGTTACTAGGATAGGTTGCATAACCTTAGGTTTGTTGAGCCTCACAGAGTAGATTACACTTCATATCAGCTGGATGGTCCAGCAAAATAGTGGTGGTGGTCATATATGGCTTGAAGACCAGTCGGGTCACCTATGCTTACTTGGGCACAGTACTTTGCAGCTTTCTTAGAGAAATACATACCGCACAGTTTGAGGGAGCGGTTGATGGATGAGTTCACAAGGTTGGAGTAGGGATCCATGTCTATCTCAGAGTACGAGGTCTATCTCCATGAGTTTGCTAGGCATGCCATCATGATTTTTCCTACTGAGCACAAGAGGGTGCATCGCTTTCTCCAAGGGTTGACTATACAACTCTATTTGGCTACAAAAGGTATAGTAGCATCATTCCAGTCCTTCCTGGAGGTTGTGGATCATGCCCGCACTATTGAGGGCATAGTTCGCAAGGCCCAAGAGGGCAACAATAAGCGCCATTAAGGCAGTTATAGTGTCTTATAAACACGTGGTACAGGCTACCTTTGTAGGGGTCAGCATCAGCAATGTTTCCAACCAAGTCGGCCTGCTCAGGCGGCATTACGGATTGCTAGGGGTCAGAGTATTCAAGGTTTGATTCAGTCTTTGCGAGGTGGTTGTTCTGGGTCCATATTCCATGGTAGTCATTCTAATTCAGCTGGTCTATCACAGAAGGATATAGTTGGTTAGGGTGGTTATGATTGTGGTGAGTTCGGCCACTTTGCTGGAGAGTGACCTTCAGTGCACTACCCTAGTCAATAGGATTAGCCAGTACAGGCCCCCAGGGCTCTAGCACCACCAGATAGAGGCGGTGCATAGGCTAGTAGGGGTGGTCCCTAGGGTACTTTAGGCGGTCTTCAATCTAGTAGATTAGGTGGTCATAATGGTTGGAGCCATATGTATGCATTTCTACATCATTCAAAGGTTGAGGCTTCAGATGTTATCATCACAGGTATTATCTTTATTTTTCGTCAGTCAGCTTCCGCTTTATTTAATCAAGGGTTTACATTCTTCTATGTATGTTCCTATTATGCTATTCGTTTGGAGTCTACTTCTGAGTTATTTCATGTTTCTTTGTGCATAACTACCCCAATAGGAGATTTTTTAGTAGTGGATCATGTATACTGAGCTTATGTGATGACTATTCTGGGGTATGACACATGGGTAGACCTAATTGTTCTAGATATGGTTGATTTCGATGTGATTTTAGGCATTGTTTGGTTATCTTCCTACCATGTGGTCTTGGATTACTTCGCCAAGACCATAACTTTAGGGATGCTTGGTATCCCTCCTATAGTATGGAAGGGTGCCGATAGCCATATATTGAGGAGAGTTATATCTTTCCTGAGCGCCTAGCACTTGGTTGGAAAGGGGGGCTTAGGCTATCTTGCTTACATTGGTGATACTAATGCCACCACACTTTCACTTGAGTCAGTTCATGTGGTTTGCGAGTATTCGGATCTGTTCCCTTCTGATCTACTCAATTTTCCTCCTTATCGTGACATTGACTTTGCCATTGATATCAAGCTGGGCACTCAATTCATTTCTATTCTTCCATATCAAATAGCACCAGCCGAGTTAAGCAAGCTTAAGGACCAACTCCAGGATTTGTTGAGTAGAGGGTTCATCAGGCCTAGTGTGTCTCTGTGGGGTGCTCTGGTTCTATTTATAAATAAGAAGGATGGGTCCATGTATATGTGTACTGACTACAGGCAGTTGAATAAGGTGACAGTTAAGAATAGGTATCTAAAGCCACGTATTGATGCTTAATTTGACAAGCTACAGGGTGCAACAGTGTTCTCTAAGATAGACTTAACATTCGGGTATCACCAGTTGAGGGTTAGGGCTACGAACATACCAAATATTGCATTTAGGACTCGATACGACCATTATGTTCTTATTCATGTCCTTTGGGTTGACCAATCCCCCAGCAACATTTATGGAGTTGATGAACTGTGTGTTCAGAGCCTACCTGGATTCCTTTGTTATTGTGTTCATCGATGATATCTTGGTATATTCGATGAGTAGAGAGGAGCATGAGAAATATCGTAGAGTTGTACTTTAGACCTTGTGAGACCATAAGATATATGCCAAATTCACTACGTGTAAGTTTTTGCTTGAGTCTGTTGCATTTTTGGGGCACGTGGTGTTCAAGAATGGGAATATGGTGGATCCGGTGAAGATTGTGGCAGTTTATGATTAGGCTAGGCCTACTTCTACTACCGAGGTTTGCAGTTTCATCGGGTTGGCTGGTTATTACATAAGGTTTGTGGAGGGATTTTCTTCTATAGCAGCTCTATTGACTAGATTGACTCAAAACAATGTCCCATTATAGTGTTTATATAAGTGTGAGGAAAACTTTCTGAAGCTCAAGGCCTTATTGAATTCCGCTTTGATTCATACTTTTCCAGTTGATCGCCAAGGGTTTATAGTGTATTGTGATGCTTCTAGTGTTAGTTTGGGTAATGTATTGATGCGGCAGAGCCAAGTTATTCCTTATGCTTCCAGGCAGTTCAAGGTTCACGAGAGGAACTACCCTACTCATGACTTGGAGTTAGCGGTGGTAGTCTTTGCATTGAAGATTTAGAGGCATTATCTGTATGGCATGCATTGTGAGATTTTCACTGACAACTATAGTCTTCAGTACATTATTAGCCCGAAAGATCTAAATTTGAGGCAGCACAGGTGGTTGGAGTTACTAACAAACTATGACATATCCACTCTTTATCATACGAGCAAAGAAAATATGGTAGCAGATTCCTTGAGTCAGAAGCAGTGAGATGGTTAGCCAGGCATATTTAGCAGCAGAGGAGCGACCTTTAGCTTTGGAGATTGATTCCTTGGCTAACAGGTAGGTTAGAATTTATATTTCTTAGCCGGGTAATATTCTGGCTTGTGTTGAGGCTAGATCTTCCTTGTTGAAGCAAATTCAGGCACAACAGTGTTATAATGCGAGGTTGAGGGTTATTCATGATAAGGTGTTGAACGGTGAGGCTAGGAAGGCGATCTTAGATTCAGAGGGTGATCTGAGAATTGAGGGTCGTATCTGTGTTCCGAGAGTTAGTGACCTAGTTAGATTGATCTTGGAGGAGGCTTGTCATGCCCCAAGGTTATCCCTAGACGTAACATAGGACTCGGAACCACAAGGATCCCAAGTTGACCCTTGGTCATAGCATTCTCAAGCATACATAAGGAAAACATAATGGAAGCATCATAAGGAAATCCAAAATAGGAAACATGATCGTAGATAGATAATCAATAGAAGGAAATAGAACTCAAAGATCATCCAACAACATCCTTGTCTGAAAAGCCTCTAGTACTAGCATAAAGAGTTAATGGGACAATACCCAAACTAACTCGACAATCTGAAAGGAAAGAAACATAAACTACAGTAAAGTCTAGCCCTCAAACTATGAGGACTCACCCAAGCTAACTGAGAGTAGCCGGAAACTCTAGCCACGTATCTGTGAAGGAACACCTGAATCTGCATCGTCAAGGATGCAACGCAATATGCATTAGTACTATGGAATGTACTAAGTATTTGAGTAATTCATAAAGTATGGTAAAACATGCCTTAAAACGTGCTTAAACATAATCCATGCATAATAGAGTATCAAGAGAAGAAATCGTAATGAAAAGCAAAGTCATTAGGTCAAAGCCAACTTTAAAATAATAGTTCATAAGAGAGTTCATAAAGCTTAGAAAACATGAAAACATACATATGGGAGTTTCTTATAACTAACATGAGACCATGTGAGCTACATGGAATCTAACTATATAACCCTAGTTAGCAAAGCTGACTTTGAACCTTGCCGAGGAACAAGTCACCATACCCAACTATATAACCCTAGTTGGCAAAGCTGTACTATGCCCCGCTAAGGCAAGGACACCATACATAAAGAGGTGGATCCACTCTCATAAGTCTTTTAGGCACATATAATATCATATCATAACATACGTTGGCAACGTAGTTTCTGGGACTAAGGGTACTCTCACCCCGTCCACTCGGTGCTAAGTACTACTCCCAAAACAATCACATATAGCTCATATTTTCATAAGGGCATACTCTCATGCCAAATCTTATTCACAATGCATGAAAACACATCGGGTATCATGCAACTTTCATAACATAGTTCATAAGGCTTAGCAAAGCCATAATTCAAAACATGCTTTTCTTTCTAAATTCATACTTGAAGAATTTAGCATGCAATTTATTAAAGACATAAAGGCCATGATATCTAATCATGCAAAGTTTTCCTTGAAAACATGCAAATTCATGGATTCATGCTAGAAATCAACTTTCATGCTTAGGCTCTTAAAACCAATGATGGAATCATGAACAAATCATGTATAATCAATAAGTAGCCATGAATTTAAACATAGAAACTAATTTCATAAACTTTCCCCAATTTTGATCAAAACACTAATTTCATAACTTCATAAATCAAAATAAGAATTTGGGAGATTTGGGCACAAGGGTGAAAGGAACCCATTGTTAAGGACCCACATACCTTGGTGGAAGATTACCCACTTGGTTGGAAAGATCTAGGAGGCTTGAACTTGAAGCTTCAGAGGAACTTTTCCTTTTTGGGAGGTGAATGAGGAGCTTAGAAAAGACTTAGGATAATATGGGTGGAAACCCTACTAGGAATACTCAAAACGACTTCACTTAGTAGTTAAAAGGGTGGGCAATGACTAAAATACCCCTGGGATTTAATTAAGAAAAGCTGGGAATTTGTTCGGCTTCAGGGATCACGAGTGGAGTCTAAGACTCATAGACCTTTCCACGACTCATGGATCCCTAATCGTGGAAACTGTAAGGAATTTCAACCTGCAGGAGGTCTTCTACGGTTCAACAAGATGACTCGTGGAAGCTTCCACGAGTCGTCGAACTTAGTCGTGGAAGTTAGGGAATTAAGGATGCCTCTGATCAGGTTTACACGAGTCAAAAGCATGGCCCATAGAAACTTCTATGAGTCGTGGGAGTGACTCATGGTTGTCAGACCTGAGGAGGGTCTGCAGGACTGGGATCACGAGTCACTTTCATGACTCGTGGAACCTTTCACGACTTGTGGACTTTCCCCGTGGTCCCTAGAAGTCCAAAATTTTCTGAAAGTCTGAGTTTAAAAGTTGGATACGTTTCCGGGGTGTTACAATATCTCCCCCTTGGGATCATTCATCCTCGAATGAATACTAAACAAGGAAAAACTGAGGAGAAAACAACCCAACCAAACATCAAAACATAGAATTCAAGGGAACATCATGAAAACTGAACTTCTCAACTTGAAAACATGATAAACTAACTTCATAAAATGTGGATGCATGCTAGGATCATAAGAGAAATCGGTGGATAGAATCGGAGGGACATACTAAGGAGAAAACTATTACCTCAACCTGGAACTGATTCGTAAGGAAAGAGATGAGGATATTTGGCCTTCATGGCCTCCTCCACTTCCCAAATGGCACCTTCTACAAGCTTATTCCTCCAAAGGACTTTCACCGAAGTGACTTCTTTATTTCTCAACCTCCGAACCTGACGATCAAGGATCTCCACGGGAATCTCCTCATAAGTGAGACTATCCTTCATACCCATATCTTCCATGGGAAAAATCAAGGTCGGATCACTAACACACTGCTTCAATAAGGAAATATGGAAAACTGGATGAACCGCTTCCAACTTTGTTGGCAACTCCAACTCATAATCAACACCACCAACTCTCCTTGAAATCCGATAAAGACATAAAAAATAAGGAATAAGCTTTCCTTTCTTGCTAAATCTCATCACGCCCTTCATGGGTGACACCTTAAGGAAGACCCAATCATCAACCTCAAATTCTAACTCCCTTCCCCTCACATCCGCATATGATTTTTGTCGACTTGGAGCGGTCTTCAACATTTTCCGAATAAACTGAACTTTCTCCATGGTCTCATGCACAAAATCTAGACCAATCAAGGGTGTCTCACCAACCTTGAACAAACCAATAGGAGATCTACATCTCCGACCATAAAGAGCATCATAAGGAGCCATTTGGATGCTAGAGTGAAAGCTGTTATTGTAGGCAAATTTGATACGAGGTAAGTGATCATCCCAATTTCTTTTGAAGTCAATAACACAAGCCCTCAACATATCCTCCAAATTCTGAATTGTACGCTCAACCTGGCAATCTGTCTGAGGGTGAAAAGTTGTGCTAAGCTTCACCTTAGTGATAAGACCCTTCTGAAATGACTTCTAAAACCTAGATGTAAGCTAAGACCTCTATTTAAAATGATAGACAAGGGAACACCATGCAATCGGACTATCTCCCAAATGTAGATTCTAGCATAATCATCTGTTGTATCCGTAGTCTTAACAACCAAGAAGTCGGATGACTTGGTCATCTGGTCAATGATCACCCAAATGGAATCGTGTTGCCTTCGAGTACGAGGCAACACAATAATAAAGTCCATATTGATTGCTTCCCATTTCTAAGTGGGAAGGTCAATATCTTGAAGCACACTACCTAGCCTTTGATGCTCCACCTTGACTTGTTGACAGTTGGGACACTTAGCCATAAACCCAACTATGTCCTTTTTCATACCATTCCACCAAAAGACTTTCCATAGATTACGGTACATCTTGGTGGAACTCGGATGAATGGAATATCTAAAACTGTGAGCCTCAGCCAAAATTTGCTATCTAAACCCATCAACATCTGGCACACACAAGCGACCCTGGTAATGAAGCACACCATCTCCCCCGAAAGAAAACCTCAACCCTTTGCTGATGAATTACACCCTTAAGCTGAAGTAAAATGGGATCTTGGTCTTGCTTGGCCTTCTCCTCAGCCACCAAGGATAATTTAGAACCATTCTGCACAATTATACCACCTTCGGTCGGGTCCATAAGGCGAACTCCCAACCGAGAAAGTCTATGAACTTCTCTAACCAATTCCTTCTTTTAATCTTCAATAGAAGCTACACTCCCCATGGACAACCTACTTAAAGCATCCGGCACAACATTGGCCTTACCTGGATGGTGAACCACACTCATATCATAATTCTTAAGGAGCTCAAGCCATCTCCTTTGTCGCAAATTCAACTCCTTCAGAGTTAACACATATTGAAGACTTTTGTTATCCGTGAAAACATCAACATGCACCCCATACAAGTAGTGTCTCCAAATCTTCAAGGCAAATACTATGGTCGCTAGCTCAAGATCATGAGTAAGGTAGTTCTTCTTATGCACCTTAAGTTGTCTCGAGGCATAAGCAATCACCTTACCACATTGCATCAAAACATAGCCCAAACCAATTCTGGAGGCATCACAATACACAACAAAAACATCTAGGCCTTCGGGTAGAGCCAACACTGGAGCTGTGGTCAATCGAGTCTTCAATTCTTGAAAACTTTTCTCACAAGAGTCGGACCACTGAAACTTAACCTTCTTCTGAGTCAATCGGGTCAATGGGGCAGCAAGGGAAGAAAACCCTTCCACAAATATCCTATAGTAACCAGCCAAACCCAAGAAGCTTTTAATATCAGAAGTGGGTCTAGGCATGTTCTTTACTGCCTCAATCTTTTGAGAGTCAACTCGAATACCATCGCTAGTCACAATATGACCTAAAAAAGCAATAGACTGCATCCAGAATTTGCACTTGCTAAACTTAGAAAACAACTGCCTCTCCTTGAGAGTTTGCAACACAACTCTCAAGTGGTTTGCATGCTCCTCTCCACTTCGAGAGTAGATAAGGATATCATCAATGAATACAATCACAAACGAATCCAAATATTGCTTGAACACACGGTTCATCAAATCCATAAAAGCTGCAGGAGCATTAGTTAGACCAAAGGACATAACAACAAACTCATAATTACCATAATGAGTCCTTAAGGCTGTATTTGGGATATCACACTCCCAAACTCAAAGCTGATGATAACCGGACCTAAGGTCAATCTTGGAAAATAAACTAACATCCTGAAGCTGATCGAACAAGTCATCAATCCTAGGGATGGGATACTTATTCTTGATTGTGACCTTGTTCAATTGGCGGTGATCAATGCACATCCTAAGAGAACCATCCTTCTTTCTAACAAACAAACCTGGGGCACACCAAAGGAGAAATACAAGGCCTGATTAAACCCTTATCAATCAAGTCTTTCAACTAATCCTTCAACTCTTTAAGTTATGCAGGCTACATTCTATAAGGAGAAATAGAGATAAGATTTGTATTCGGAAAGAAATCTATCCTAAAGTCTATCTCCCATTCGGGAGGGACTCTAGGCAAATCCTCGGGAAATAATTCTGGGAATTCATTCACAATAGGGCCAGACTGAATAGGTGGGGTCTCAAACTCCATGTCCACAACCTGAACTATATGATAGACGTAGCCTTTGAAAATCATCTTCCTAGCCTTAAGATAGGATATGAAGCAATCTTTCGAGGAAGGAGGACTACCTTGCCATTCTAGAACCGATTTATTAGGGAACTTGAAACTGACAACCCGAGTACGACAATTAATAGAAGCATAACATGCATACAACCAGTCCATACCAAGAATAACATCAAAATCAGTCATCTCCAACTCTACTAGATCCGCTGAAATAACTCTGTGAAGGACTGAGATCGGGCAATTTCAGTAGATTGTTTGAGCTAGGACTGACTCACCAACATGAGTAGAAACATGAAAAGTTTCTAAAAGCAATTCAGGATGAATCTCAAACTTGCAAGCAACATAAGGGGTTACAAAATATAAAGAGGCATCAGGGTCCGACAAAGCATACATATCAAGATTGAAGACTTTCAACATACCAGTAACCACATCTTGGGAACTCTGCTGATCTTGATGGGAGGACATAGCATAAAGGAAGTTCTGGCGTTGACCACCAGAACTAGAATCTGTGCCCTGCAGAGCTGGTCTACCTTCTAAAATTACTGGGGTGGGCTGGGTCTTGCCTACCTGCCTCTTCCTAGCTGAAGGGAAATCCCTGATGCGATGTCCAACCTGACCATATCCAAAGCAACCACCCGAACTGGCCAAACACTCACCAACATGATTCTTTCCACACTTAACACAAGCTGGGTAGGAAGGTCTCTTAGCAACACTACCCTGAGACTGCGAATAGGAACTAGATCCTCTACCACCCTGTTCATGATGAGGCTTCTGAGCCTGGGTAGGAGAACTAGCAGAAGAATGAATGGATCCTGATGAGTTCTTCTAGAAATAAGAGCGATGTCCACCCCCAGACCTGTGATGACCAAAACCTAATCCCTTGAATCTAACCCTCTTGTTCTCTCTTGATATCTCCCTAAGCTTGTCACCCTCAATCTGATGGGCATGATTCATGAGTCAGGAAATGTTCATATCACTTAATAATAAAGCAGACCTACACTCTTTCTTCACCACATCAGAAACCCCATATATAAACTTGCTTATTTGATCATGTTGGTCCGCTACCATGGAGGGAGCATACCTAGACAACTGAGTGAACTTCAGACTATACTCTTGCACCGACATCGAGCCTTGTCTCAAGTTTACAAATTCCTCTACCTTTGCTTGCCTCAACTCTCGGGGAAAGAACCTATCAAGGAAGGCCCTCTCAAAACACTCCCAAGTCATGAGGACCGCGTCACTCACCCTAGTCTCCTTCCATTGAGTGAACCAAATGTGAGCTACATCCTTTAGTTGACAGGATGCAAGCTCCACACAATCAACCCCCACTACTTGCATAACCTCAAAGATCTTCTTCATTTTATCAATAAAGTTGAGCGGGTCCTCACTCACTTTGGAACCCCAAAATTCAGGTGGGTTGATCCGGACAAAGTCACAAACTTGGGCTGCTACCCCACCTTGAGGATGGGCGGGGGTAGGAGCCTATTGATTTGCCTGAGTGGCCAAAGTCTGGGCTAGCAAATGGATGGCATTCCTGAACTCGTTAGTTATGACATCGAGAATTGAAACTTGAGGAGTAGCATTCCGAGTGGCTCAAAGAGGAATAGCACGTCGGGGAGGCATATTCTGAAATGCATAAGATAAGGATTAGAGGAACATTAGAGTCAAGCCCTATCGCACGATGTGATAATGAGAGAAGTGAAGTTCTCCTAAAATATCTCATAGCTTCCCTATCATATGTGTGGCGTGCTTCACACACATGAAAGAGACTCTACTCGATACGGCTTTCAGACATCTTAGGACACTTGAACCTAAGGCTCTGATACCAAGTTTGGCATGCCCCGAGGTTACCCCCTAGACGTAACACGGGACTCGGAACCACAAGGATCCCAAGTTGACCCTTGGTCATAGAATTCTTAAGCATACATAAGGAAAACATAGAGGAAGCATCATAAGGAAATCCAAAATAGGAAACATAATCATAGATATATAATCAATAGAAGGAAATACAACTCAAAGATTATCAAACAACATTTATGTCTGAAAAACCTCTAGTACTAGCATAAAGAGTTGACGGGATAATACCCCAACTAACTCGACAATCTGAAAGGAAAGAAATATAAACTAGAGTAAAATCTAGCCCTCGAACTATGAGGACTCACCCAAGCTAACTGAGAGTGGCCGGAAACTCTAGCCATGTATTTGTGAAGGAACACCTGAATCTGCATCATCAAGGATGCAGCGCAATATGCGTTAGTACTATGAAATTTACTAAGTATGTGAGCAATGCATAAGGTATGGTAAAATATGCTTTAAAATGTGCTTAAACATAATCCATGCATAATAGAGTATCAAGAGAAGAAATCGTAATGAAAAGCTAAGTCATGAGGTCAAAGCCAACTTCAAAATAATAGTTCATAAGAGAGTTCATAAAGCTTAGAAAACATGAAAACATACATACGGGAGTTTCTTATAACCGACATGAGACCATGTGAGCTACATGGAATCTAACTATATAACCCTAGTTAGCAAAGCTGACTTTGAACCTTGCTGAGGAACAAGTCGCCATACCCAACTATATAACCCTAGTTGGCAAAGCTGTCCTATGCCCCGCTAACGCAAGGACACCATACATAAAGACGTGGATCCACTCTCATAAGCCTTTTTGGCATATATCATATCGTATCATAACCTACGCTGGGAATGTAGTTTCTGGGACTAAGGGTACTCTCACCCCGTCAACTCGGTGCTAAGTACTACTCCCTAAACATGCACATATAGTTCATAATTTCATAAGGGCATACCTTCATGCCAAATCTTATTCATAATGCATGATAACACATCGGGTATCATGCAACTTTCATAACATAGTTCATAAAGCTTAGCAAATCCATAATTCAAAACATGCTTTTCTTTCTAAATTCATATTTGAAGAATTTATCATGCAATTTCTTAAAGACATAAAGTCCATGATATCTAATCATGCCAAGTTTCCCTTGAAAATATGCAAATTCATGGATTCATGCTAGAAATCAACTTTCACACTATGGCTCTTAAAATCAATAAAGGAATCATGAAAAAATCATGTATAATCAATAAGAAGCCATGAATTTAAACATAGAAACTGATTTCATAAACTTTCCCCAATTTTGATCAAACCCCTAATTTCATAACTTCATAAATCAAAATACGAATTTGGGGGATTTGGGCACAAGGGTGAAAGGAACCCATTGTTAAGGACCCACATACCTTGGCGAAAGATTACCCACTTGGTTGGAGAGATCTAGGAGGCTTGAACTTGAAGCTTGAGAGGAACCTTTCCTTTTTGGGAGGTGAATGAGGAGCTTAGAAAAGACTTAGGATAATATGGGTGAAAACCCTACTAGGAATAGTCAAAATAACTTCACTTAGTAGTTAAAAGGGTGGGAAATGACTAACATTCCCCTGGGATTTAATTAAGAAAAGCTGGGAATTTGGTTGGCTTCAGGGATCATGAGTGGAGTCTTCGACTCGTAGACCTTTCCACGACTCATGGATCCCTAATCATGGAAACTATCAGGAATTTCAACCTGCAGGAGGTCTTCTACGGTTCAATAGAATGACTCGTGGAAGCTTCCACGAGTCGTAGAACCTAGTCATGGAAGTCAGGGAATTAAGACTGCCTCTGATCAGGTTTCCATGTGAGTCAACAGCATGACCCATAGAAACTTCCACGAGTCGTGGGAGTGACTCGTGGTTGTCAGACCTGAGGAGGGTCTACAGGACTAGGATCACGAGTCACTTCCATGACTCATGGAACCTTCCATGACTCGTGGACTTGACCCGTGGTCCCTGGAAGTCCAAAATTTTTTGCAAGTCTAAGTTTAAAAGCTGGATACATTTCTGGGGTGTTACAAGGCTCATTATTCTAGGTAATCCATTCATACCAGGGAAGCTTAGATGTATTGTGACTTGAGGCATCACTACTGGTGGTTTGGCATGAAGATTGATATCTCAGGTTTCAGGTATAGGTGCTTGAACTGTCAGCAGGTGAAATTTTAGCACCCGAGACCAGGTGGATTGACTCAGAGGCTACCCATTATTGTCACACCCCGAGTTTATCCCCTAGACGTAACATGGGACTCGGGACCACAAGGATCCCAAGCTAACCCTTGGCCATAGCATTCTCAAGCATAACAAAAGATGAGCAGAAGCATAATACTGAAATCCAATAAGGTGACTCTAAACCCTGCCAAGGAACAAGTCACCATATCTAACTATATAACCCTAGTTGGCAAAGCTGTCCTATGCCCCGCTAAGGAAAAGACACCATACCTAAAGATATGGATCCACTCTCATAAGCCTTTAAGACACATATCATATCATATCATGACCTACGCTAGCAACATAGTTTATGGGACTAAGGGTACTCTCACTCCGTCCTCTCGGTGTTAAATACTACTCCCAAAACATGCATATATATAGCTCATAATCATGAAGGCATACTCTCATGCCAAATCTTGTTCGTAGGGGCATACTCTCATGCCATATATTATTAATAAGGGCATACTCTCATGCCAAATCTTATACATAAAGCATGAAAACACATCGGGTATCATGCAACTTTCATATCATAGTTCATAAGCTTAGCATAGCCATAATTCAAAAACATGCTTTTCTTTATAAATTCACACTTGAAGAATTGGGCATACAATTTCATAAATACATAAAGTCCATGATATCTAATCATGCCAAGTTTATCTTGAAAACACGCAATTTCATAAATACATAAGGGCCATGATATCTAATCATGCCAAGTTTCTCTTCAAAACATGCAATTTAATAGTTTCATGCTATAAATCAACTTTCATGCTTGGGCTTTTAAAACTAATAAGAGAATTATACTTAAATCATGAGTAATCTAGAAGAAACCATGAATTTAAACATAGAAACTGATTTCATAAACTTTTCCCAATTTTTGGATCAAAACCCAAATTTCATATCTTCATAATTCAACATAAGAATTGGATATTTTGGGCACAAGGGTGAAAGGAACCCTTTGTTAAAAACCCACATACCTTGGTGGAAGATTACCCACTCTATTGGAAAAGAATTAGGAGACTTGACTTGGAGCTTGGAGACTTGAGCTTGAGAGCAATTTTCTTCTTTGAGTGAAGAATGATGAACTTAAGAGGGAATTAGGGTAATATGGGTGAAAACCCTTCTAAAAGTAGTCAAAACAACTTTACTTAATACATAATAGGGTGGAAAATGACCAAAATGTCCCTGGGAATTAAATAAGAAAAGGCTGGAAAACAGTCAACCTTCAGTGACCATGGTTTGGTCGATAGTCCGTACTTCGGGAAGAAGGACAATCCTGGGAGCCGTGGTTTCTGGGCACTTAAAAAAGGGCTGCTGGATCTTAGGGATAACGGGTGGAACGATAGACCCGTCATCCAGAAGGACGGGCCTTCCTTCAACTCGTCGATCCTGGGTACTGGAAGAAAAACTTCTGAACTTCGAAGGACGAGCATCAGGGTAGTTGGAAACAATGGTCCGTCATCCAGAAGGACGGACCGTTCCTCGACCCGTCATTTCTGGGACCAACTTAGGGATCCTCTAAGACTTGGATGACGTGCGCACAGGATGGACCATGGTTCCAAACCACGAACCATCGTCTGAGTCATCATCCCTGCAAAATATGGAAATTTTATGAGATTTTAACTTAGATAGCTAGATACGTGCACGGGGTGTTACAATTATGGAGTGGAAATGGGAGTGTATAGCTATTGACTTTGTGGTAGGCTTGCCACGTACTTTGTGGATGTTTGATTCTATCTGGGTCATCATGGATACATTGATGAAGTTTCCTTATTTTCTATCGGTTCGAACTGTCTACAGTTCCGAGAGGTTGGCTCAGATCTACATCCATGAGATTGTCCATTTGCATGGGGTTCCAGTTTCTATCATTTTTGATCATGTTACTGGGTTTAATTTGTGCTTCTGGAGGTCTATACAGAGAGAGTTGGGTCCAAGAGTCGAGCTTAGCGATGCTTTCACTCGCAGGCAGTCAGTCAGTATTTAGATGGCTCAGTTCGAGTCATTATATGGTACACGGTACAGATCTCCAGTGGGTTGGTTTGATGCCTTCGAGGTTAGATCGTGGGGTACCAACTTTCTTTATCATTCTATAAATAGGGTGTGGGTCATTCAGGAGAGACTTCATACTAACAAGAGTAGGCAAGAAGAGTTAAGCTGACTAGAGGGTTCGAGACTTAGAGTTTATAGTTGGTGACCATGTGTTCCCGTGGGTGTTTCCCATGAAGAGCGTGATGAGGTTTGGAAGGAACGGTAAGCTCAGTCCTATGTTCATTGGTCCATTTGAGATCCTTTATTGTATTGAGGAGGTTTCTTATGAGTTGGACCTTCTTCATGCTCTTTCTGGTGTTCATCTAGTATTCCATATTTCTATGTTATGGTGGTATATTCTGGATGAGTCTCATGTGCTTCAGTGGGATTCGGTTCAGTTGGATGAGTCTCTGTTTTTTGAGGAAGATCCTGTTGCTATCTTTGAAAGGCAGGTTTGGAATTTGAGGTCTAAGAAGATTTCATCAGTTAAGGTTCAGTGGCGGCATCGTCCTGTCGAGGAGGCGACTTGGAAGATAGAGACAAACATGCGGACTCGCTATCCTTACCTCTTTGAGTCTTCAGGTATCTTTATTTCTTTAACACTCGAGGATGAAAGTTCATTTAATAGTGGATGTTGTAATGACCCTCTAGGTCATTTTCTTGATTTTCATGCTTTTTCCATATTTTGAGCTTTTCCACAGTGGCTATGGGTCATTTATGACTTACCAAGACTGATGGTTTTGTTCCCAGGCAGTTTGTTTGTGTTTTAAGCTCATTTTACTTTTTTGTAACTCGTAAGGCTGGTAGAGTTGACTTTGGTCAATATTAGGAGAAGATGGCCTCGGATGAAAATTCCATCAGTGTTTTTAGCTCCAGAACATTAACTTTGGGCTAGAGGGACCTTTGGTTCTAGTCCCGAGGCTTCTGGACTCCTTTTGGGCTATTGGGTTCCATTTTGGAAAAAGCTAGTTTTTTGGGTGTAGGGCCCACTTTTTGATAAAACTATCTCCGCTGGGATTTTCGTCGGTTCCATTGAGTTTGAAATGCCACTTTTTTAGGGTAGAATAGTTTTTTTGCATCCACGGGACCCCTGGTTGAATCCCACTGGCCTTGCCTCTTTTACCTTCGCCCATGCGGGGCCATGGCTGTGTGCACATTGCCCGCATGCATAGTGGCCAGCCTGTCTGCATCATGAAACAGTGCCTTGTCTGCCTCCAACTGCCTTGTACATGCGCGTGCGCTTGGCTGTGTGCGCACAGGCATGGCCTGGCAGCTATATATGATTCAAACTTTATTTTCTCCTCCATTTTACCAAAAATCCTCCCTAGTTTTGAGCTCCTAAATCTGGTCCAATCTCGTATTTCCATCCCTCTTGGTCTGAAAAGTTCCCGTTATACCCTATTCCTTTTCCTTCAGTTAAATTCATGTCATTTCCATTCTTTTTCTGTTAAAATTCCTTGTTTTAATTCTTGATCAAGGTGGACGTCAGGGTAGTTTTATTCCCCGAAATGAGCTCCATTCACGCTCTAATTTCGGGAATGGGTTTATAAACCCACTACAAACATAGATATGGTTTTTAGTTTCTATTTTTATGTGCGGGCCCCGAGGGTCATTTTCTGACCTGATTTTTGGCCTGAATTTCCATATAGCAATATGTGTGTCATTTTTCTTATTTTGACACCTGGATAATGTTCTTGTTAGCGTGGAAACATTCTGAGGCTGTTCGGAAGGGAAAGGCACACAAGTGATGATTCGTGATTGCAGTTCTGCCCCAAGGTAGGTTATGATTTACTTATCTTAGACTTGGATTAGTTAGGTCTTATATTTTATCAGTTGCATGAACGTTAGGTTAGAATTAGGATTAAATCCTACTTCCTATTTATTTTGGCCATTTTGAGGACTATAGAAAAGTATTATCATGTTATTCTTAGTTTAGGAGCTTGTAGTCTGCTGTGGCTACCCTAGAATCCTTAGAATTATATAGGGAGGTTTTAGAGGCAGAGTAGGTGCTTTTACTTATTTTTCTACCTATTTTTAGATTTTTGCTTGTCTATTATGGTATTTGTTTATATATGGGCCCGAGGCCATAGCATGGGCCGGATCTAGTGACAGGTCAATTCCCTTATTTGGAGGGTGTCTTACCCTGATTTACTTGATATTCTCTGCATATGGCATCACATCTCATTACTGCATTGCATGGCTTTTGGTTTGGGAAATAAAAGAAACATAGGATTTTTGGGTTCAAACTCGGGATTTTACTTAACCATTGGTTTTCGAAAGAAAGGAAAGTACTACCATTATGCTAGTCATAGGGACATTTTTGGAACCTTTATCTATTTTAATTTTCTGTTGATGAGTCCTAGGCACGATTCAGGGTGGCCCAAGGATCACATAACTGGGTTTCACTTTTATGCATATGTTGATGATCTTGAGGTTCCTTTCGGGGGCCCGGGGTACAAGATATTGGGTTTTACTTTTCTGCATTGCCCATACTCTGCGTCATATCATCTCACGATGCATTGCATTGCATTATCTATGTGTACTTGGAGTTATTTTACCTGTTTTATCAATATTATCTTCACTATCAGTTAGATAGTCTATTTTCGGTTGATAACTTGATTTAGGTGGATCCTTGTAGTTAGTTTACTTTCCTATAACTTATAATATATATTATCCTTCTAAGCTCGATCAGCCTATGATGCCTACTAGGTACCCATTTTTTTGGTACTCATACTACACTCTGCATCTTCTTCTGATACACACCTAGTACGAGCCACCCTAGTTGACCCTCCAGTCATTCATGGCCAACTGTTGTTCATATCGCGATGAGATTCTAACATTTTGGAGACCCCTTTAATGGTTTCCATCTACATACTTGTCTATATTTTTTGTGCTTTTGGATAGATAACACTTGTTGTATATCTATTTCATACTTTAGACACTCTTGTACCGGTGACAATAGGTCCGGGGTTAGTCTGATAGATCTTTTGTCTTCTCAGTCACTTTTTGGCCTTTTTTGTATATTTATTGTTGTTGGTATGTATATATACTTCCCTACAGTTTTTAATTATTTAAATCATTTTATTTACTTCCACATTCTTAGGTTGGCTTGCCTACCAGAGGGTTATGTAGGCTCCATCGAAGCCCGATTTCAGGTCGTGACAAGAATATACTGTAACACCTTGAATTTTAAACCAACACTTTTAGCAGCACCTAACTATTTAAAACATGTTTATAGGAGACTAGAGTCACTTTTACAGACCATACTTCAAAGCATAGTTCATGGAGTGAATCATAGAAACCCCCATTAGACCTGGACCCTGAGTTTTCTACGACAAGAACTACAGTCTGTGGTATAGAACTAGGTCCATAGATGAGAAGAACTATGGTCTGTGGTACTAAACTAGGTCGATAGATCAAGCCTTGAAAATGGATTAGGGAGATGAGAAATCCTTAAATACCTGGACGAGTATCTTTACGGTCCGTAAACCATATCCATAGTTCGTAAGAGCCAACCATAAACTTGATTCAGAGAACAAAAAAATCTCAAAGAAAACCTATGGCCCAAACTATGGTCCAAAAATTCCCTACTGTGATTTGAAAATTATATCCATGAAAAGAAGATCAGAGGCTTAAAAGTATTAAGATGAGTTCTACATTAAGGGCCACAATTCGTAAAATAGATTGTACTCTTGAATTCGCAGCCACCTATAAGAGGATGCCTTAGTTGTTTAGTCATTATTTTTCATATCTAGACTAGTTCTCTCAACCCTAGGCATCTCCTCTCATCCTCTAAATGCTAGGTAATCTATCTGTACAATTCTCCATGTGAGTTTAACAAATTCTAGCCTTCGACTAAGGATTTTCACAAGTTTCTCGATATGAAACCCTAGGATTCTTCAAGGAAATCATCCTCTAAGTCCCCAGAGCAAAGTTCACAGGTTCTCCTTCAAAGTTCAAAGCACTCAAGGCATGTAAGGCTACCATAGTGAGGGAATTCCATTCTTCCTCATGACATAATATCATGAAGTTCAGTTTACAGAAAGATTAAAGGTAGGGTTTTTACCCAAAGTCTTCTATTTCTAATTATTTACATCTTGAATAATTATTGCTGATTCCTAAGTACTAAAGGTGTTGAAATCTATATCATTGTGGTCTTGTTTATGGTTCATGCTTGTTACTATCCCATGGATCCCATGAGTTGTATTTTCATTGTGATATTATGCATCATTTTTAGAAAGTATTTTTAAGCTCCCAGTGTATTTAATGAAACATTTTTAAGTCAAGAAGTTTAATGCTTTGAAGTGTATGATCTTGAAAAGTAAGAAAATTTCAGTTTAAATAAGTAAGCATTGAGTAAAGACTCAAAGTAAATTATTTCTAGTTTTTCCCTAAAGTGGGATATGATAGTTATGAGCATTTGTGTTGTTCTAGGAGGACTATTTATTACCAAGATGGGTAACGGTTTAGATAACCCAAGCCATAAAAAAATGTATGCCAACATAAGATAGGATCGTGATGTTGATTCGGACGAGTCCTTATTTAGCCCCTGGTAAGGGCTCAGATTTGGATCCATTAGTTATGTTTTATCCTATACACCGGCAAAGTACAGGATGGTATTCCAAATGGGAAAGATGTTGGAGTATCATAAGCTCACATGGTGTTTATCATTTAAGCAAAACTCCTCCAATAAAAACTAAAGTTTTTTTAGTATTTGCTATTGGTGTATAAATTTTGGTTTATAAAGTATTTTTACTGTTCTTTATGCATTCTCATGCTTTATTTACTTTAGATATTGTATACTTCAATTATCATTTTATGTTGTACCTATATCAGTGTTGTATCTCAGTGGTCAATTGTATTTGTCTTATTATTTCTACTCAGCTTTATTACATACCATACATACCATGTACTGACACCATTTAGCACCACATTATTTAAAGATGTAGATTCAGGTACACATGTTCGACAATAGGCGTATCCTACAAGATACTCACAAGGTAAGGAATGAATTATGCTGTAGAACTCAATCAAGGCACCAAAGACTACTCTATTCTAAAAAGAAAACTAAGAAAAATAACAAACAAAAAGACTCAAACAAAAGACTCAACTATTGTGCTCATCTCAATTTGAACCATCACATTATCCCGACAATAGATCATTTCAAAACCTTTTTAAAAGGACTTCATTTCTCATTGAAAATCAAGGAAATTTTGTCAATCAAAACAAGATACAAAGCTTCTCAAGTTATTGGCATGGACTATCAAGGTTTGTCTTGATATTTGCCACACAACTTGTCTCATTCATTCCTCTCAATCGAAATAGAGACTTCATGTTTCAATTTGAGTGTATAATGCCACTCACCGCAAGAGAGAATCCCACTGACAATTATACAATTCACAAAACAAAGGGAGTATAAGAGAACCAAGAAGACTCTCACTCTCTCAAGGAAGTTCAAGTGCACACATGTCAACCCATAGGCTTGCCCTTCATGTAAATCACCACTAATGTAGGATGGCCAAGTTAAGAATCACCTAGGACTTGAGGGTTATAATGTTGGCTAGGGCTAACGTGAGGTTTAAATTTGGCTCAAGTAACTAAGCCTCCCTAATGCTCTTTTGTCTATCTTGAACACCGCTTACATCATTGAATTTTTTACTTCACCTTATTTCTCCCTCTCACAGCCCAAGCTTCTTTTTTTCAATCATGATCATTCAAAACTCCTTGTATCACCTTTATTTGGTAGCACCTATTCTTTCTTTTCATTTTTTTGCTCATTTGATTGAAATTTTTGGAGCAATTTACAATTCAACTTAAGGTGCTACCTTGCACTTGAAGTGCATCCTTTTTCTTCTCTTCAATGATCACATACACCCCCAAACTTAGGGATTTGCCTATATTATCTTTTCATTTCCCCCCCAAACTTAGGATCTTAGCCTACTTTTCATTTTGAGTACTTAGGGAGGACGGGTGCCAAGAGAGAGGTTTCAAAAAGGTTAAGGTGTTAAACAAGGTGCCAAAGAATGGTCACAAGCTCAAAGGGTCTCACTAGGATTAATGTTGAGAGAAGTCATTTGGGTGAAATGGTTGTTCAAAATGGGCCTAAGGTCATTTTCCAAGCTCGGTCACACACTCATTTGGGAATCGATCAAGCCAAAGCGAGAGGGTGAAAATCATGACAAGATAATACTTTCCTCAAAAAAATTATTTTCCCTCTTTCCATTATGTTTTTTTTCAAAATATCTTGCCAAAAGTTTTTTTTGGTGAATCCATTTCGAGACAAGCACACTAAGGACTCAAATTTAAACCAAAACTTGACATTTTCCCTTAAGAAAGTCGTCTTTCAATCTATCATAGGGAAATACCAACCTAGTTCGACACAAAAGAAACAAAAAGAAAAAGAAAATAAAATAAGAAAACTTTTGCTCCTTGGGAAAGAACCATGGTATTAAGAAAACCCTCGGAGTTTATTGCTAAACTACTATTAACAAGGCAATAACCAAATTTTTTGTGCTCATAAATCATTCTAGAAATATGCCTCGGTGTAGGCTCTTAGCGTATTTGCATGGCATGGGTAGCAAGATAATAGAATTGTGTAAGACTAACCCGGCACATAACCAAACATCAAAAATCAAACCCAATGAGGGAAAAATTAAGCTCAAAAACATAAACATAAAGGGAAAGACCCATTAAGGGCAATGTCATCACAATCATCCAAAATATGCCCGACAAGGGCTAAATCAAATCTAGTAAGAGAAACTAAAAATATCAACAAAGCCCGACAAGCGCAATAGAAATAACTCAAGCCCACTTATGGGCAACCAAAAACAATAATAATAAAGAGCACCCCCTCCCATTAAAAGAAGCATTTCCCTCAATGCTACAAGCTCAAATAATGGAAAAAAGGGGTGCAACACTCCCTAGAGGACTATGCCTCGTTATCATCTGTTGCTGCCTCATCATCTGCAGTCTGTCCGCTAGGACCCATGCCACCCTTTCAGAAGTGCACAGTAGTCGCGGACCCACAGAGAGCATGCTGAAACTCTGGGTCCTGTTCATTATATAGCAAGTCATCCTCATCACCAGGCAACCCAACCTCATCATTCTTATTGGATGCAAACAAATCGTCCATGGTCCCTCGCATTAGACGGGGTTTAGGCATGGAGTTCAAATCTGCCGCCTCAACTGGAGTTTTACCTTTTTCCTTATCCACATCCTTCTGGAGTGCTTTGATGGACCCTTTAGTTATATATACTCTTTGACAGATTTTGGTCACCTTGTCGACAACCCCATAAATAGTTTTCTTGATAGCCCTGTCAATCAACCCAGGTAGATCTCTTTCCAAGTCGCTCAATTGCCTCTCATTGTTATATGTATTATCAACCATATCTTGGAGGCAACTTTTGGTTAACGTGGGTATGGGGACATGTTCGCGTGCCTCTGATTTAGCCCGAGATAGAGATGAAGCAATTGCTTCAGCATCTAACTCATCACTCTCAACATCCAGCATTTCCTCTACCCTGTACTTTTTGAATTTAGGGGAATCCTTGTCGGTCTTCTTATCCAAATCAATTACCCCAACTGCATAGGTGACTTTATTACAGCTGAAGTATGGGATGTCAACCATGGCACACATCTTGGTAATTAGTACTGGGAAAGGGAATGCGTCATTTCCCCTGCGTGCTTTCCTCTGGATTACTATGGCTGCAATTTCACCAAAATTCACATGCTCCCCTGTCATAATGGAAGCCACTAGAATGGCTCTTTCTTGAGTTATCTTCTGGTCATTTTGAGAGGGTAGAAATTGGATCCGGATGAGATCATACCACAGACAGGCTTCAAAGTGCAGAGTTCTTCTCAAAATGTCACCTCCCCCAATGGCCCAGATGGGAGTGAAAGGAGTAAGGATAGGGGAAGTCTCACGATATGGCTTTACTTTCACTTACAACTTAGCCATGTGATCAAGTGCAGGTTTGATCGGGTTTCCCCAATAGATGACATTGATGGCAACAGGGGTAATGCACACTTTCTTGCCCCTGACTACAACTGAATTCAAGTTGGGAATTTTTTTGCAAGTCCTTTATAACCCATTGAATCCAGCGTGTCTTGATAGGCCGCAAAGAACTCTTGCACGACCTCCTCATAGTATCCTCTGAGAACATCCTAAAAAGGTTTCCACTCTCATTCAAAACACTTACGGTGCATGTTGGGTAGCTTATCCCCAACTTCCCCAAAGTTAAAATTTGCTCTTCATTGAATGCCCTATTCTTATCTCGCTTATAGAAGGCCTTCATGCCCTCTACCTCGAAGTAAATCCTTGCTTCATCTGCAGCTGACATTTTTCTTGGTTGGCTACCTGTGTTTCCTCTGCTAGAATACATGTTTTGCACATGGAGATTGTGAGTCCAAAAACAACAAAAACAAAATCTTTTTGTATTTTTATCATATGTGAAAGAAAAAGATCAAAACGAAGTTAACAAACTAAAAAGGATGAAATGCAAAGAAGTAGAAAAACAAAGTAGGTGACCGTTGGCTCATGAGGACCATGTGTGTACATTACCAAATGAGGTACACATTGCATATGGCATCACATGAGCTAACAGAAACCTTCAGTAGTTTCAGCTCGAATGTGCAAAGTTGGTGCGGACCGCACTAACTAAGATCTGCGTCGCACCAGCTGTCGCATATCAAAATAGTGAACTGGTAGCCTATTTTCACATAGTGCAATGCCTTGTGCGGTTCGCACATCAAGACCTATGCATCACATGTGAAACGCACAAAGGCACAATTGGAATTTTTTGGTTCCTTGTGTTCTCGTGAATTACGTATGTGATTTGTAGAGCAAGATTTTCATGAAGCACTTGGCACCAAGCAGCAAACCAACATTATTAACAAAAGGGGCAAGGGATATCATGACTACACAATTGTCCGAGTACTCAGATTTCCCCAGGCTTTTATTATCACCAATCAACAAGTAAAAGAAAACTCAATGATTTTCCAGAAGAAGGGCGTTACCCCGTCAATCATCAGAAACATCAAGCCTTCAATTACTCAATTGGGCACATGATTCACAACAATAATTACCTCCCTGCACAAGTTCATACACCCAACAAATTTTTTCAATAAAGAACATAGGTATACGAATAGCAGTAAATTTTATCTCAAACAATAAATTCAACCAAAACCTCATGACAAACGATGATTTTCCCTTAAGAATGACATCACCCAATCTATCATAGGGCCAAATCATGCATCAATCACAAGTGGGTTACTCAGACTTCACCCCAAACACAATTTTCAAGGCTAAATATTACTACCAATCAATATGCATTATCAAAATATCAAGATCTACCAAGTTGATCCTAAGCAAAAATCCATAACACAATTCAAAATTGGGGACCCAAAAATTTCAGATCTCACCCAAAATCAACATGGCAATTCTATTAAGCATGCTTCATAATATGACTTCCCAACCTTCATAAAAACATGTATTTTACATCGGAAAACTTACCACAAGTGAAGATTAGGCAGAGAGAAGAACTTGACCAGAGAACCAATGGTGGAGAAGAGTGGTGAAGCGGTGAAGAAGTTTGGGTGAGAGGAGGAGAAGATTTTGGGGAAGTTTGAGGGATTTGTGGGAGGTTTTGGGAGATAACTTGAAAAGTTATAGGATAGAATGTGGAAAAAGAGGAGAAGGGTGGCAGATTTAAAGTGGAAAAGAAGAAGAAGAAGATTGGCCAGGTCGATTTCCAGTCCGGGTCGGTCAACGGGTTAGGTCAATAAAAATTTGAATTTTACCTTGGTGCACCACGACGTGCGAATCGCACCAGCCCTAGAGTGAACTGCATGTTATTTTGCACCTCACCTTTTATGCCTTGAATTTGGCCCAGGCCTCTGCTTCATTATGTGATAGAGGTGCGACGCGCACTTGGGCTCGTGCGAACCACACAACCCAGCACACATCACCTCCAATTTCTCTTTTTCTTCCCAGGCTTCTAATTTGGCATGCGTTGGGCCATGCGATGCGCACAATGGCTTGTTCGAACTGCATGGTCCTCCGCACGTCCCATTTTTGCCCTATTTTACACTTATTCATTTTCTCCTCCATGCATTCCTAAAACAAATAAAAAACAACAACAGATAACCAAAAACAAAGTAAAGACACTTGGGTTGCCTCCCAAGAAACACTGGATTTAATGTCACGGCTCAATGATAGTACCTCTACCTCAGTCATTGTCGGATAGCAAGCCAATTCGGTTGGTGTGGCCCCATCTTAATAATGGGAATTTATCCTTCAACATCCTTAAAACATCAACATGTTTCCAACTTGGAAACTCTTCAATCTTGGACGTCTTTCCCATTTCACACTCTTCAAGGGCATGATCAAGCTTGCCCTCCAACTCTATCACCGAGATCACTCTCAAATCATCCGGAGTTCTTTTGGGTTGGCATACATTGAATGTCACCACTTCATTCCCCACTCAGAATTTAAGCTCACTGAGTTAAACATCCACAAGTGCTCTCCCCGTGGCTAATAGTGGTTGCCCCAAAATGATGGGCACGATCACGAAGTTTTCTGGGAGAATGAACTTGTCAACCTTCACCAACACATCAAAGAGACCGATCAGCCATGAGTAGATGCATGGATATAGGCTTGGGCGTACCCAATCCCAACTTGTTAAAGATCGCTAGTGGCATCAAGTGGATGCTTGTCCCTAAATCACACAAGGCTTTACGGAACACAAATAACCCAATAGTGCACGGTATAGTCAATGCACCCAGATAATCTTGCTTTGTAGCAATATTGCTTGTCATCATAGTGCTACAACTGTGTGATATCTCAACGGACCCCACATTGACAACTTTCTTATTTTTAAGCAAATCTTTCATAAATTTTGAGTACCACGACATTTGCATTAAGGCTTCAACTAAAGGAATATTTATCGAGAGCTTGATAAAAATGTCAACAAACTTGCTGAATTTATGATCTTCCTTCTTTTTGTTAAGCCTTTTTTGAGGGTACGGAGGAGGTCCCTTGGGTAGTGTGGTTGGCACACTTTGCATAAGAGGGGGGTCTTCCTCAACATCAATATTCACCGGATCATTGGGTGCACCAAGCTTCACCCCAACTTCTGGTTCCACATCTTCTTTGTCAAATGACTTCTCAATGGCTTCAACAATAGGTTTCTCTGCTACCACAACCAACTTTACAATGGGCTTTCTTACTACACCACTTGTTCTTCCACTCCAAGTAATAATGGACATGACATGAGCATTATTTTTAGGATTGGCCGTGGTATCACTAAGAAGTGTCCCCTTCATCCTTGGGTTCATTTGACTGGATAGATGATTCATTTGGGTGTCAAGATGCTTGATTGAGGCTAAATGAGAGCTCACAGTTTGATGAAGTATTGACACTTTGCTTTAAAGCTCACCAACCCCGGCATTTGCTGAGTCCACTTTCTTCAAAACCAAGGATAACATGTCCTCTATCTTAGAATGACCGGGATTGCTTGTGGTGGGTTGGTATAAGGAATCCAATTTATTGGGAGGTACATATGGGTTTGAGCTTCGGTAGTTGAATTGATCACCATCCTTGTCACAATCTCTCCAATTCCCATCTCATTCCTCGTTCCAAACTTGGTTCTCACCCCTCAAGCGATAATTCCCAAGATGAGAACCCACCATTAGATAGCAAACTTTACCATACACAATGGTCATAAGCTCGTCGTCATTGGACTTGATTTCTGGTTTGATCACAATATTCACGATCTTAGCACAACTAGCCCCCATCATATGTTTTGCCAAGAGGTCAATTTGTGTCATCATTTTTGCCATTGTATCATCCCGCTCTGTATCCTTCCTCCTCATCTCATTTGTTAAGATAGATGAGGGTGTAACCGAGAAAGGGACATCCGCCTCCCTTGTATGCCAAACATGGTTGGTCTTAGTCATCCTCTATAGAAAGGCCAAGTCAATAGGAAATTGTAAGTCCATGAAGGTATCACCTCCAAGATTGTTAGCCACTGACTTATTCATAGAGTTTAACGATTGATAGAAGCTTTGTAGCAAGATATTGTCTGGCAAACCATGGTTAGGGAACAACACAATCTTCTTTTTCAATCTCAACCAAGCCTCGTGAATTTGGTAATTTCATCCCTCAATTGCATCATGCATGAGAGAGGGAAGAATCTACTTGTGAAGGCTTCAACCAATTTGGCCCAAGAAGTGATCGATCCATACGAAAACTCTTCCAACCATGTCGTGCCTTCCTCCATTAGAGAGAAGGGGAATAGGCGTAATCAGATGGATTCTTGTGAAATATTATCTCCATAAAATTCCTAATGTACCAGTTAGAATCTTGATGCGCTGCTCCTCCAAAGATCACTTTTATCTGGATCAAATGGAGAATGGTGCTCCTTACATGAAAAGCTACATTTCCCATCGTAGGTGGTAGGCGGATTGCACCTACGCCCCTTGCACCATAGTCTCAACAACTTCTGCATCCATGAATCCTTCGTTTACACTATCGACGTCACTAGCTTCACTCATGAACTAGACTTCCCAATCACAACACAAATGACAAACAAAATAAAAATAAACAAATACTCTCAAGGTGATTTCAAATCTACAATCAAAAAGGCTAATCAACTTAATTCCCCGGCAATGGCTTCATTTTTGATAACGCTCAAACATACTCTCCTAGAAGGAGGTATTGGTGATTATTAGAGCAAAACACATTTATAGTTCCCAACGGATGTCGTCGTCGATCCCACAGAGAATTTGGATATTAGCCTAGGTGATTGTAAAACAGAGTTCACAACGAGAGTGAGTAATATAAAAAAGGAGGGAATTGGAAGTCTGTCACAATTTCACAATTCAACAAATAAAACAATAAAGTAAAATAAAGTGTAGACAATAGAGAGAATGAGTAGGGATGTGCGTCAAATGGGATTGAACATGGGATAGGGTGATTGCTTATTCATGCAAATTCTTACTAAATGATATAAGTAGCCTTGGTCATAGGTATGATTATCTATCTCTTGATCAAACAATAATATGTCCAATAGTCTTAGCTTAAGCACTATCGATTACGCTATAAAACAACCAAGATATGCTTGGGAAGGTCATACTATTTATAGCTTTAGATCCTTAAGTGGTTGATTCCATCGATATGAGCTATTTCTAGCCTCAATCTCACTAGCAATTTCATACCCAATGTTATGAAATCCTTTTTCAATAAGTAACATAATCAAGTTAGGAAAATCAATGTTTGCAACCACCAATTTTAGAGTTAAAATGTAGTGAAATCACTAGACCCATATCAATAAAGCAATTATAACCAAGAATTAGCAACACGCACACCCATTTATCAAGTACCCATCATCAACACATCCCTAGATAAGAGGTTTAGCTACTCATGATTAAGGAAAAAGATATACAAAATGGGTAATATAATTTCCGTTCCATTCAAACAAAATTTCTCAATATCCAAGCTCAATTTGTACAAAAATGGTGGTTTTAAGAATTGGGAAGAAGGAATTGAGAGAAACTCTGTTCTTGTTCTTAGAAGGGAAAACTTGTTCACAAATCTAAGAAATTGTTCAAAAACTTCAAAATTATCTGAACTATTTACACTTGTGCCTATAATGGGTTTATAAGCATTCCCAAAATGCCACATAAATTTGGACAAAAATGCCCTTCGAGTGGTGTGCAGTGTGATATATGGTTTGCACATCAGCATGTGCGCGTCGCACACCCTCTTCAGTGATGCAGTGACTCAAGCTGACTTGGGATCTTCATACAAAGTGGGATACGGTTCACACCAAGTAGTGTGCGCATCGCACAACAATTGTACCTCTTGACAGATACTTCAACAATTTCTGGACTTCATGTGGTGGAAGGTGCATTCTGTACCAAGGCAAGTGCGTGTCGCACGAGCACCGCATCTCTAAGTAGAATCTTTGTCTTGCTTGCTCATTTCATACTTCACTCCTTTTTGGCTCTTTTTAGGTCCATTTCGTTATTTTCTATCTTTGATCACAAGTACCTGCATAGATATCAATAAAGGCCATAAGAACCTCTAAATCTCATTAAAACATAACAATAATTCATGAGTAAAGGCTCATTAAGTTGGTATATTACTGACTTATCAGTCCAACAATATTTCTAGGGGATAGCCTTGGGGTGTGCCACACTTGGTATCAGAGCATTAGGTTTAAGAGTCCTAGGGTGTCTAAAAGCCGCATCAAGTAGAGCCTCTTTCATGGGTTTGAAGTGCGCCACAATTATGAGGGGGAGGCTATGATATATCTTAAGAAAAACTTCACTTCTTTCATGATCAATATCATGCGATAGAGTTTAACTCTATTACCCCTCTAATCTAGTCTTTATGCATTTCAGATTATGCCTCCCCATTATGCTATGCCTCCTCATTGAGCCAATGCCTAAAATGCTAATCCTCTAATTCTAAACCACAAGGTTACTAATGCGGAGTCCAAGAACGCTACTAGATGTTAGCACATGCCATAGCCAATTAGGCCAATCAACAAATACGTGTTCCTGCTAACCCTTATGATAGGGCAATTGCTTCCAGAGTTTAAGACTTTATTCGTATAAACCTGCCAGAGTTTTGAAGGTCTAAGGTTGGTGAGGATCCACTGAATTTCATGGATGAAGTGAAAAAGATTTTGGAGGTGATGCAGGTTGCCGATATTGATGGCGTTTAGCTAGCTTTCTATTATCTCAAAGATGTGGGGCACGTCTGGTATACTTAGTGAAAGGGTGCTAGGGGCAGGGGTGTGGTCATTATGGATTGGGAGTGCTTTGAGAGAGCATTTCTTGATTGGTTCTTCCCTATGGATTTGAGAGAGGATAAGGCCAAAGAGGTTATGAATTTGAGGCAAGTATCCATCTTAGTTTAGGAGTATAGGTTGAGGTTCATGTAGCTTTATAGATATGCTCCTTCTATGATGGTTGATCTAAGGGATCAGATGAGCAAGTTCATTTATGAGGTATCCAACTTAGTGAAAAAAGAGTGCAGGGCCACTATTCTTTTGGGGGACATAGATATCTCTAGACTTATGGCTCTTGCTCAGCAGATTGAGAGAGATAAATTGAAGGAAATGGCAAGGGAGAATAAGAGGGCCATATCAGTGAGTTAGGATTTTAGTCATCAGAAGTTCAGAGGAAGACACTGTTATTCATTTTAGAAGAGGTCATCAAGGCCCATACCTTCATTAGCTAGTGCTCCTACTCAGACCCTAAGGCCTAGGCATGATCAAACAGGTAGAGGATCTGGTTCGCAGTCGCAGGGTAGTATTGTATAAGGGAGTTCCTACCATGTGTGTAACCAGTGCGGGAAGAATTACCCTGGAGAATGCCTTTATGGCACAGGGGGATGCTTTGAGTGTGGACAAGTTGGTATTAGATCAAGGATTTCCCTTTAACAAAGAAGGTACATGGAGGTTGTAGGACACAGTCTACTACAACAACCCTAGCAGGTCATCAGGTTCAGCAGGGTATGACTTCTGGTTCAGGTGGTGGTCAATGCCAAAACTCCCTCTATGCTATCTCATCTTGCCAGGAGAAGAAGAGTTCCCCATATGTAGACATTGGTATATTGCAAGTATTCTCTCTCTATGTTTATGCCTTGTTATACCCCGAAGCTTCTTTGTCTTTAGTGACCCCTTATGTTGCTTTCAAGTTTGAGATCATTCTGGAACTACTCTTAGAACCCTTTCATGTGTCTACTCCTGTTGGTGAGTCAGTCCTAGCAAAGAGAATTTACAGAAATTGTCCTATCTCAGTCCTTTATAAGGTCACCTCAGCCAATCTAGTAGAGTTAGAGATGACTATTTTTGATATTATTCTTGATATAGATTGGTTACATGCATGTTATGCCTCGATTAATTATCGAACCCGAGTAGTCACCTTTAAGTTTCCAAATAAATGTATCTAAGAGTGGCAGGGTAGTCCTCCATCCTCAAAGGTTCATTTCATATCTTATCTCAAGGCTAGGAAGATGATTTCTAAGGGTTATGTTTATCATATAGTTTGGGTTATAGATTCAGAGTCCAAAACCCTATTTGTCCAGTCAATCCCTATCATAAATGAATTCCCTGAAGTGTTTCTCAAGGATCTACCCAGAGTCTCTCCTGTGTGAGAGATTGACTTTGGGATAGACCTTCTCCCAGATATGCAACCTATATCCATTCCTCCTTACAAAATGGCTCTAGCAGAGCTTAAGGAATTGAAAGAACAGTTGACAGACCTTCTTGATAAGGGTTCTATTAGGCCCAATATCTCTCCATAGGGTTCTCCAGTTCTATTAGTGCATAAGAAATATGGTTCTCGAAGAATATGTATCGACTACTATCAATTGAACAGGGTCACAATCAAGAATAAGTATCCCATTCCTAGGATTGATGACTTTTTTGATCAACTTTAGGGTGCCAGCTACTTCTCTAAAATCGACCTCAGATTTGATTATCATTAGCTCAGATTTAGGGAGTGTGACATTCTGAAGACAGCCTTCAGAACATGGTATGGTCATTATGAATTTGTGATTATGTCTTTTGGACTAACAAATGCTTCTACAGCCTTTATGGACTTGATAAACCGGGTGTTCAAACAGTACTTGGATATGTTTGTGATTGTTTTCATTGATATCATTCTTATTTACTCTCAAAGTGAGAAGGAGCATGCATACCATTTGAGAATTGTGTTACAAACTCTCAAGGACCGTCAGTTATTTGCTAAGTTCAGCAAGTGTGAATTCTGGATGCAGTCTGTTGCCTTTCTGGGTCATGTTGTGACTAAAGAGGGCATCCGAGTTGATTCACAGAAGATAGAGGTAGTGAAGAACTGGCCTAGACCTACCTCCCTATTAGATATTAGGAGCTTTTTGGGTTTGGTCGATTACTACAAGAGATTTGTTGAAGGGTTTTCATCTATAGCTACCCCATTGACCAAATTGGCTCAGAAGAAGGTTATGTTTCAGTTGTCTGATGAGTGTGAGAAGAACTTTCAATAATTGAAGACTAGGTTGACCATAACTCTAATTTTTGGCTCTACCAGAGGGCTTAGATGGATTTGTTGTGTATTGTGATGCTTTTAGAGTTGGTTTGGGTTGTGTTATGATGTAGCGTGATAAGGTAATTGCTTATGCTTCCAGACAACGTAAAATTCATGAGAAAAACAACCAGACTCGTAATCTTGAGTTAGCTGCATTGGTCTTTGCTTTGAGGATTTGGAGACACTACTTGTATGGGGTCCATGTGGATGTGTTTATCGATCATAAGAGCCTCCAATATGTGTATACTCAGAAGGAATTTAATCTTTGTCAAAGGAAATAGCTTGAGCTCCTTAAGGATTATGATATGAGTGTGCTTTACCATACAGGTAAGGACAATGTAGTGGCTGATGCATTTAGTAGGTTATCTATGGGTAGTGTGTCATTGGTTGAGGACGGAAAGAAGGAGTTGTCCAAGGATGTTCATAGACTTGCTTGATTGGGAGTTTGCCTTACAGATTCAATGGATGGTGGTGTTATTGTTCAGAATAGTTCTGAATAATCTTTGGTAGTTGTGGTGAAAGAGAAGCAAGACAGTGATCCTATTTTGCATCAGTTGAAGGGTGCAGTCAATCAACAGAGGGATGAGACAGCAGATTTTGACAGTCTCATAGCTCCATATATTCTATCCACCCTGGTGCCACCAATATGTATCGTGAACTACGAGAAGTCTATTGGTGGAATGGCACGAAGAGGGACATAGCAGATTTTGTGGCAAGTGTCCCAACTGTCAACAACTGAAAGTAGAACATAAACATCCGGGTGGTATAACTCAGGATAGTGACTTTCCTACTTAGAAGTGGGAAGCTATTAATATGGACTTCATTCCAGGCTTACTTGTACTCGCAGACATCATGATTCTATTTGGGTGATTATCGATAAAATGACTAAGTCAGCCCACTTCTTGGTTGTTAAGACTACCGATTCAACAAAGTATTATGCCATACTCTACATCCGTGAGATAGTAAGATTATGTGGAGTTCCATTGTCCATTATTTCAGATAGGCGTGCTCAGTTTACATCCCAGTTTTGGAGATCATTTCAGAAGGGTCTTGGTACTCAGGTTAAACTTAGCATAACTTTCACCCGTAGAAGGATGGCCAGGCAGAGCGTACTATTAAAACCTTAGAGGATATGTTTAGAGCTTGTGTGATTAATTTCAAAGGTAATTGTGATGATCACTTACCTCTTATTGAGTTTGCCTACAACAACAACTTTTATTTTAGCATTCAAATGGATCCCTATGAGGAACTTTATAGGCGGCAGTGTAGGTCTCCTATTGATTAGTTTGAGGTAGGTGAAGCGGCCTTGATAGGTCCAGATTTGTTTCATGTGACTATGGAGAAGGTTTAGCTTATTAGAGAGAGGTTGAAGACCGCTCAGAGTCAATAGATATCATATGCAGATGTGAGGAGAAAAGACTTAGAGTTTGAGGTAGTTGATTGGGTATTTCTGAAAGTGTCACCCATGAAGGGTGTGATGAGGTTTGGTAAGAAGGGGAAGCTTAGTCCTCGATATGTAGGCCCTTACCAGATTCTGAGTAGAATTGGTAATGTGGCTTATGAGTTAGAGTTGTCAGCCGAGCTAGAAGTAGTTCATCCAGTTTTCCATGTTTCCTTCTTGAAGAAGTGTGATGGCGATCTGACCTTGACTGCACCTTTAGAGGATGTGGTGTGAAGGATAGCCTTACATATGAAGAATTTCTGATTGAGATTCTTGATCGTCAGATCTGAAGATTGAGAAACAAAGATGTCACTTCGGTGAAAGTCCTTTGGAGGAACCAGCTAGTCGATAGAGCTATTTGGGAAGTAGAAGCAGCGATGAAGGCCAAGTACCGTCATCTCTTTCCTTCCGATCTAGTTTCAACTTAAGGTAATAGTTCCCTCCTTAATATGTCACTCCGGTTCTATATCCATAGCTTTTCTCATGATCCTAGCATGAATCCATGTTTTACGAAAGTATTTTAGTCATGTTCTAAGTTAAAGATTCAGTCTTCATGCTTATTCTTCAGTTTTCATGTTCTATTGGCTGGTTTTGTTATTGTCTCTCTGAAGTTTCCTTACTTAGTCTTCACTCGAGGATGAATAATCCCAAGAGGGAGATATTGTAACACCTTGGATTTCAAATTAGCTTTTAAACTTGTATCCCTGATTTTTTGGAATATTTCCAAGAACCACAGACCCAAATCACGAGCCGTGGATGGAACCATAGGCCGTGGAAAGGTCTTGTGGAACCTATTCTGCTGGTCCCTCCTCAGGTCTGAGAACCACGATTAGGGTTCACAGGTCATGTATAGTTCCATGGGTCATGAAACCAACTCATGGAAATCAAACTGAGGCTCAACTTTTCCTCAGAAACCATGAGAGGCTTCTATGGTCTGTGGATCAAACCACGAGCCATAGAACCTACTTGTGGAAATCAAAACCGCAGCTAGCCATTAAGGCCATAAACCACGAGAGGCAACCATGGGTCGTGGTTGTGTCTATGGTACGTAGACCTCACCCGTGGAACCTGAAGCCGAGGTTTTAAATCGTTTTTCAGAATTAAATCCCTGGGGTATTTTAGTAATTTCTCACTCTTTTAAGTCCTATGTTAAATCATTTTGGACTATTCTAGAAGGGTTTGACCCCAATTAACCTAAGTCTTCCCCTAATCTCTCATTCAAGTTCTAAAAGGGGAAAAGAAACTCAAACCTCCCAAGCTCCAAGCTAGGCTTCAAGTCTCCATTTCCAAGATCTAGGTTGAGGAATCTCCAAGTTCAGGTATGTGGTATTCAAGAAGGGATTCTTCCACCCTTATGCCCAAAACCCAAATCCTTCAATTGATTTTCATGAATTTTCAAGTTAGGGTTCTTACCCAATTTTTATGGGTTCTTGTATAAATTATTTTCTTATAATTCTTTTATGAATTCAAATTTTAAATTGCATAATTTTGCATGGATTTTTACAAATAAATTCCTATCTCATGATTTAAAGGCTAACCCTAGCCCAATTTTGCATGCATGGTTGGATTTAAGCATATTTACATGTTTTGATAGCATGACCTTATAAATTTCAAGTATTTGCATGCCTAGTTCCTATTTTTATAAAATTGTATATAATTACGAAATTGAACTAGTTCCATGCAAACTTTCAAGATATGATCTATTATGAAAGGCAAGACATCCTGATGTGCCATCAATACTCATGAATTATTTCCTAAAAACAAGGTTTATGAGTATTATGAAGATTTGGGTTGTGAACATGAATATGAATAAGTTTTGACATCTGGATATGTCACATGTATGTGAGCTTCATGATATATTTTGGGAGTAGTATTTAGCACCGAGTGATGCGAGTTCCAGATAACCCAAGTCCAAAACTATGTTGCCACTGTAGGTTGCCTTCTGTGGCTTATGACAGGATCCTTATGAACATGGTTCTAACCTTGGACGGTTAGGACAACCTTTTTCAGTGTGGGTGCATGACACTGGAATACATGTAGCTCAATATGATTTAATGTCAATTAAGAGAAACTCTCGTGTGAATATTTTCAAACTACTAATTATATGATACTCTATTTTTAGGCTTGGCCTATTACTTCATGTCTCATGCTTAAATTATGATATTTGCTTACGATCTCTTTTACTATACATGAATTCAGTTCTATGCATATTTTTAAGCACGTTTTACCATGTTAATGCATAAGCTCGCATACTCAGTACATCCTATAGTACTACCACATATTTTTGTACTGCATCCTATTATGATGCAGATTCAAGCTCCCGCTCTTAGGCCCGTGGCTAGGTCATAGAGTAACCAGTGCTAGTTGGTGAGTCCTAATCCTTCGAGGACTAGTCATGAGTCTAGTTATTTTTATAGATTTTCTTCAGTACTTCAAGCTAGCTAGAGTCTTATACCAACAACTCATTATGTCATATGTAGAGGCTTTTTAGACATAGTTACATATTCGTATTTCACATTCCAGATTTGGTACTCTTAGACCTTGATATTTATGTTGAGACAGTTGCTTATCATTTCATGTTATGCTTCCGCTATTGTTATCTATGATTTGTCAAAGTCATGCTAATGTCAAGGATTAACTCAGAATCATTTGTGATCTTAGGTCCCCTGTTACGTCTAGGGGGTAGCCTCGTGGCGTGACAATATTGACTATTATGAGTAAAATCTAATTAGTTGAGCCATAATAGGTAAACTAAATGGGTGAAAGAACATGTGCCTTAATTTTACCATGAGTTATGTTTAATTAAAAATTAAGAATGTCCATTCAACCATCTAAGTCACCAAAATAAGCCCAACTATCCACTTGTTACCATAGTTAATCCTTTGGCAGTTTAGTTTGCATTGAAGTCTTCCACGTGACTTTTCCTTCCCCCCACTACTTTGCCTTTTCCCATTCTCTTTTACTCTAAGACATTTTATCTCTCCCATGTGAGTTTATTTTCAGTCAACCTCATCTATCTCTCTTTATTCTTCTTTTCAGATGTCTCAATCTCACCTTCTTTCTATCTTTCTTTCTTTATTTTCCCATGGTTCTTCTTTATCTTTCATCTTTCTTTCTTTCTTTCTTTTTTCTCCTTTTGCTTTAAGATCACACCCAGATTTAAGATCTTTAGTTCAAATAAAAGAAAAATAGCCAGACAAATATTGTGTAAACTCCCATCTCAGAGAGAAAGAGCTTTCAAATTTGAAAATAAAAAAAGTTCAATAGTAAACTGGCAGACTTCTTGTATCTTCTTCTTATTTTTTGAGGTGATTATAATATTATGATGGATGTGTATAGATGATTAGACAATATTTTTATAACATAAATGTATAAAATTAGTATATATAGTTATACATTATATATACGATTATACAATATAGATATTGTCATGACCCAAAAATTAGGAAAGTAATGACTCCTATATATCTCACAAATAGATACACCAATTCAAATTCACATAACAGAATATCAAACATTCAAGTACGGAGAAAGCAAAATCAATGCTTTAAACCAATATAAGTCACAAAATGATCTCCTTGATAAAAACTCATAAGAAAATGTAAAAATAAATACGGAACTCCCTAATATCTGATGTCACTAGTAAAGCCTCCACAAATTATGAAGTACGATATCCATCTATACAATATCCAAAATAAGGACAACATAAAAGAAATAGAGGATAGAGGATAGTTAGAAGTTGCAAATCATTCAAACAGCTACCTTAGAATCTCGTGTGAGAACTCAATCTGCGATCAATCACCAACCACTGGTACTTAGATCAAAACCTGAACAAAAAGGTGCAGAAGAAAGCTAGGGTGAGTACTAATCCAAATATACTTAGCAACATCATCGACAAACCCAATCCAAAGCGATGGCGAGGGTTGATCCTAACTGCTTTGATCCAATACTTGTCATATTTTACTACTCAATTTACTACATATATACAGTCTACTATCTAATGTCAACAATAAAATATATGTAAATCAAATCCATATATCTCAAAATCATAGACAAATCAAGATAAGAATAGAAAAATCACTTTCACAATTGATCAAACACTTACTACACCAAGGCCATGCAAATCAAGCAGAAAAGATGTATATGATGCATGCCTCCTATCTAATCAATATCCATACATACCCGCTACTATAGTGTAGCTAGCTGAGATCCATGAAATACTTGTTGTAATACCCTAGAATTTAGTTCAACTTTTAAACTTAAGAAATCTAAGAATTTTGAACTTTTCAGTAATTATGGGTCCAAATCACGGACCGTAGTTTGGACCACGAGTCATGAAGTGAACCCGTGGTTCCAGTCTGCTAGTTCAGTCTCTAGTCTGAGAACCACGAGTTGGTACTATGGAGAGTGGTTCCAATTACAGCCCGTCCTGTAAGCTCGTGAAATCAGATCAGAGGGTTGATAGTTTCCCTATGTTTCACGACTGGCTTCTATGGCCCGTAGTTTGAACTACAAACCATCCTGCTAACTCATAAAACTTAATCAGAGATTATCAACCCCCCCACCCAAGAACTATGGCTCAGGTCTATGGACCGTAGCCCATTCTACGAGTCATCTGGTTGACTCATGAAATCTGTTCTGCAGTCTGTATTTTGGCTCAGGAACCACAAGTCGTGGTTCAGTCTACGACCCATGGAACCCATCCATGGGACCTGAAGCAAGGAAATTTTCCAACTTTTTCTTAATTAAGTCCAAGGGTATTTTTGTAATTTTTCACTCTTTTAACTCCTATACTAAGTCATTTTAGGCCTATTTAGAAGGGTTTTATTCCCACTTGGCCTAAGTTCTCTTCCATTCTTTCAATAAAGTTCCAAAAGAAGAAAAGGAATTCCATCCTCTCAAACTCCAAGTTCAAGTCTCCTCTTCTTTTCAATTGCAAGTGGGTTAGATTCAATCAAGGTATGTGGGTATTCAACAATGGGTTTCTTTCACCCTTGTGCCCAAAACCCCTAATTTCTATTTTGATTTCATGAACATTCAAATTAGGGTTCTTTCCCAATTCTTATGGGTTTTGCTATAGATTTTCTTCTCATGATTGTACTATGAAATTACTATTAAATTGCATGATTTTGAATGGGTTTTTACATATGAACTCATATTTCATAAATTGAAGGCTAATTATGGCAAATTCTATATGCATAAAGTTATTCAAGTCAATTGTGTATTTAATAGCATATTTTCATGAATTTCAAGCAAGAGCATGCCTAGTTTCTATGTTATGTAAAAGTATATGTTATTATGAAATTGAACTGAAGTCATGCAAGTTTTCAAGTTATGAATTATTATGTAAAACAAGAGACCAGATGTGCGATCAATGCTCATGAATCATTTTCTAAACCAAGGTTCGTGAGTAGTATGAAGATTCGGGTTATGAACATATTTATGAACAAGTTTTGACATCTAGATATGTCACATGTATGTGAGCCACATGTTATATATATATATATATATATATATATATATATATATATATATTGGGAGTAGTATTTAGCACCAAGTTGGACTGAGTGAGAGTACCCCTAGTACCAAAACTATCTGCCACCGTAGGTGCCCTCTGTGGCTTATGATAGGATCCTGGTATGACATGGTTCTAACTTTGGCTGGTTAGGACAACCTTTTTCAGTGTGGGTACATAACACTGGACTCCATGTATCTCAGCATGGTTTATGTCGATTAAGAAAAACTCCCACGTGATTATTTTCAAGCTATGAAGTTATATGATACCTTACTTTGAATCTTGACTTTACTTCATGTTTTATGTCTTATATCTTGATAATTTCTTATGCTATCTTTTTTTAACGAACGAGCTCATCTTAAGCATATTTTAAGTATGTTTTTATCATGATCATGCATATCTGACATACTTGGTACATCCTATAGTACTGACGCATACTTTGCGCTGCATCCTCTTGATGATGCATATTCAGGTTCCCTCCCTCAAGATCATGTCTAGGGACCGTAGGCCATTTTGAGTCAGTGTTTATGAGTCCTTGTTATTTGAGGGCTAGTTATGATTCTAGCTTATTTTTGATTATTTACTTCCTTACCTTAAGTTAGCTAGGGTCTTATCCTAGAAACTCCTTATGTTATGTTTAGAGGGTTTTCAGACATAGACAGTATTCGAGTCTCTTGTTTTGGATTGTGTCTCTTCTTGACTTATCATTTATGTGTTGGGTTGTCTAACTTTTTATTTATGCTTCTTCCATGTTTCCTTTATGAATGACTGAGTATGCTATGACCAAGGGGTTAACTTGGGAAACTCGTGGTTTTGGGTCCCATGTTACATCCAGGGGGTAGCCTTGGGGAGTGACAAACTTGGTATCAGAGCATCAGGTTCAAAAGTCCTAGGGTATTTAAAAGCCACATCAAGTAGTGTCTCTTTCATGGGTGTAAAGCACGCCATGCTTATGAGGGAGAGGACATGAGGTGTTTTAGGAAAAACTTCACTTCTTCATGTTCACTATCGTGTGATAGAGTTTAACTCTACTTACCCTTCTAATCAATTCCTTACGTATTTTAGATAATGTCTCCACAAAGAAACCTCACGAGGAATGCTAATCCAACCACTCTAGATCATGAGGTTATGAATGCAAAATTTCATGAAGCCATCTGTATGTTGGATCAAGCCATTACAGCTCAGTTGAATGACGAAGGGAAACTAAATAAGAGAAAGAGGAGAACAAGAAGACCAGAACATGGAACCAAACATCTTCTCAGCAGAGGTCATCCGGACCAACCCCATCTTCAGTTAACATACCTGCACTCAATTCTCATTCCTATCACAATAGGGCTCCAAAGACCTTGAGGTACCGTCATTGTAGTAGATGCGGTAAGTTTCATCTAGGTTAGTGCTTTGCTGGTAAAGGAAGGTGTTTTAGGTGTGGTCAGTTAGGCCATTGGATCAGGGATTTCCCCTCATCTAACTGGAGCAAATGTGGTGTTAAGCTCCAAAATCAATTCATTTCATTGCCTAGCCTGCCAAATCAGAGTATTCCTCAAGAAGTTGAATCAGGTATGTCACTAGATTTTCTTCCTGTATATATCCACAGTCCCCGTAGTCCTATTCTTGTTTGGTTGTGAGTTGTCTTGACCTAGAACTAACTGGGGATAAGAGGGTTGAGTCCTAGTCTTTTAGGCGAAGAAGAATCTTAGACTATAGAAGCAAGTGGGTATTCGTGCTAGATTTTGGAGTAATGTATGCTCTGTTAGGGTAAAATGATCATAATTCCTGTGAGAGGTTGTGGTGAGGTCCATAGACTTAGAAGGGTAGCATGAATCTAAGGGGGAGATAATGGGATGTAGAATTGGTTAGATTTTGGAGGCTCAGGTATTGATGCTTTTGGGTGTTAGAACAAGGTTAGGAGGAGAGGTAGAAGCTTAATTCCATCCTAGCATCCTTAGTATACTTCTTCCATCATGATACCTTTTTGCATGCCTTGTGTATCGGTGCCATGGTCCTATTTCAAGTTCACCTTCATATTTAGCTTCTAGAGTGACAAGCGATTGCTTCAGAAAATGATTCTAGTCTTACTCTGTGATTCCATAAATCCTAGCTTTATGCCTTGAGGTTCGTTATTTATGTAAACTCATGTCTCTCAGCATTCTTATTCCTATTTACTCACTTCAGTCCTAAGACATGCCTTAATGGCAATTCAAATCATGTTACATCATTTATATGCTCAGACCTGATTCTTGAAATGATTTGCGCTTATGATTTCCTTACTCTAAAGCCCTTTGACCTTTGCCTTTGATGATGAGGGCCCACTAATTCATGTCTTATGTGCCCAGTATATAAAGTGCTCATACCTATTGCGCTCAATTCCCTAAGCCTCACCTTGAGTGGCTTGATCATGCTAAGTGTAAGTCAAGATCAATCAGTATTTCTTCATTTGTGATACTTATGCTCCCACTCTATTCCCTCGGTAATCTTGCCTTGTGTTGTAATAGTTGTTAGTGGAGCAAGCTAAGTAGTAGCCTAGATGAGAAGTAATGTATTTCTTTTCCTTTTGGTGTTCTTGTTGAGGAATTTTCGTATGTATCCTTGTAGAAGTTCTTGATGTTGCAGCTCCTAAATATGCCAGGGAAGAGGGGAGAAGTCTTGGATAGGGTAAGCCATAAAACCATTAGGTGAATATAGTGATAAGCTTGAATATCATGATGGAATACATGTGGACCCTTGTTTTGTGCAACTAGTGACCCTTTTGTAACACCCCAGAAATTCTAAGCCAAATCTGAACTATTCTTCATGTGTTGTTAGACCCAAACTAGATAAATTTTCTATGTATCTAAGTATTAAGACTTATTCTAAAGTATTAAAGGTGTATTAGATATGAACTAGGGTCATAAAGAACCTCTAACTCAAAGTTGAGTTGAAAGCTTCCTTACCGATTTAGTTTTAGTGTAAGATTTTTCAAGAGTCAAATTCAAACGATCATACCTCCTAGAATATAAAGATTTAGGTGGCCTAATACCCACAAAATTAAAGGACTTTGAATCTTCTTTACAACGCCACCAACTGTGCCTTAATACGAGTCCGAAGTAAAACGTTATCAGTGTTTTACTAAAAGGTGTCTGTCTATCAAAATGACAGACAGTTGCCACGAGATGGTTCCACGGGTCATGGAAGTTTCCATGGGTCGTGAAACCAACTCGTGGAAATCAGTTTTTTTCCTGAAAACCACGAGGAGGTTCCACTTGTCATGAAAGTTTCCACGGGTCATGAAACCAACTCATGAAAATTAGTCCAGAGGCCTGAAAAGTCCCCTGTAATCACGACCTTCATTCCACGGACTGTGATTCATTTCACGGGCCGTGATTCATGTCCGGGGAAGCCTTTAACAAAATTTTCTAAAATTTTGAGACTTTTTCCCAGAGATATTTTTGTAATTTCCCACTCTTTTAACTCCTATGTTAAGTCATTTTGGGCAATTTAGAAGGGGTTTTATTCCCAGTTAGCCTAAGTTCTCTCCCATTCTTTCAATCAACTTCCAAAAGAAGAAAAGGAGTTCCATCTTCTCAAGCTTCAAATTAGGGTTTCAAGCTCAATGTTCAAGCCTCCTAAGTCTTTTCAGTCCAAGTGGGTTAGCTTCAATCAAGGTATTTGGGTAATCAACAATGGGTTCCTTTCACTCTTGTGCCCAAAACCCCTAATTAAAATTTTGTTTTCATAGTCTTCAAATTAAGGTTCTTATCCAATTTTCATGGGTTTTGCTAAATATGATCTTCTCATGATTTGATTATTAAATTACTATTAAAATTACATGATTTCACATAGGTTTTTACATGTTAACTCTTATTTCATGAATTGAAGTTTAACCATGGAAATTCCTACATGCATGAAGTTGATTTAAGCAAATTGGATTTTTATAGCATGTTCCTTATGGGTTTTCAAGCATGTGCATGCCTAGTTCCTATGTTCTATCAAAATATATGTATTATGAAATTGAACTAGAGTCATGCAAAGTTTTACAAGTCATGAAGTATGCAAATTTAACAAGTTATGAAATATTATGCAAGACAAGACACCCGATGTTCCATCAATGCTCATGAATCAATTTCTAAACCCTAATTCATGAGTAGTATGCCGATCCGGGGTATGAGCACATTATGAACAAGTTTGGCATCAAATATTTCACATGTATATGAGCTCATGTTATATGTTTTGGGAGTAGTATTTAGCACCGAGTGACGATGGTTCAGATAACCCAAGTCCAAAACTACGTTGCCATCGTAGGTTGCCCTCTGTGGCTTATCATGACAGGATCCTGGTACGACATGGTTCTAACTTTGGCGGGTTAGGACAAATCTTTTCAGTGGGGGTACATGACACTGGACTCCATGTAGCTCAACATAGTTTATGTCGGTTAAGAGAAACTCCCACATGATTATTTTCAAGCTATGAAGTTATATGGTTTCATACTATGAAACTTAAGCTTTATTTCATGTTTCATGTCTTAAACCTTGATATTTATTCATGTTCCCTCTTTACGTAACAAGTTCATTCTTAAGCATGTTTTAAACTATTTTTATCATGATTCATGCATCGCTCACATACTCGGTACATCCTATAATACTGACGTATATCTTGCGCTGCATCCTTTGATGATGCAGATTTAGGTGTTCCTTCTCAGACCTGTGGCTAGAGCTTCCAGGCCACTTTCTGTCAGCTGTTGGTGAGTCCTCTTAGATCGAGGACTAGTTATGTTCTTAGTCAGTGTTATCTATTGTATTTTCCGCACTTCGAGTTAGCTAGGGTTTTGTCCTGGCAAATCCTTATGTCATGAGTAGAGGATTTTCAGACATAGACAACTTTTGATTCTCTTTATGGATTTTATATTCCTATTTGACTAGATTATCCATTTATGTGATTACGAATTTATCTATTATGCTTCCGCTTATCTTTTGTTATGCTTGAGAATTCTATGACCAAGGGTTAGCTTGGGGCACTTGTGGTCCCAAGTCCCATATTACGTCTAGGGGGTAACCTCGGGGCATGAAAAACTTATTATCAGAGCCTCAGGTTCAAGAGTCCTTGGATTTCTGAAAGCCGAATCGAGTAGAGTATTTTTCATGTGTGTGAAGCGCGCCACACTTATGAAAGGGAGGCTACGAGGTGTCTTAGGAAAAAACTTCACTTTTTTCATGTTCAAGTGTGATAGAGTTTAACTCATTTATTCTCCAAATTTTTGCATTGTCCCAATTCCACCTGCTTTACCTCGTATTTGCGGTGCCAGAAGTAGTAAACCTCATATTATCTATCAGCGAGGTGCTCTCAGATTCTCTTTCAGAACCTTGTTAATAATTATTCGAGAAGAGGAGAAAATGTGTACCTAGATCCTTGGGTAGTGTTGCCACCTGACAGATGTTGTATTGTAAGCCATTAGTATTAGAATGAACCTAGAGCCAGAAATATGAAGTCAGAAGTATGGTAGCCTAGATGGGAGAATGATAGTTGATTGGAGTATGTATTTAGAGTTGTGCTTTACTAGATGGGTAATGGAATGATACATCCCTTGGTGTGGATTAAAGAGTGGTAATTTCTTGTGCTAGTATAGACCAGGTATAGGATGTGAACAAAAGGATGATAGTATGAGAGTGAGAATGATAGGCTTGGTATAGTGTATGCAATAGTTTAGGTGATGAATTATGACAAGTGTGTAGGCATGATATATATATATATATATATATATATATATATGACTTAGAGAAGGATAGGTAATTTTGAGCCTCTCAGTATAGGCTTTAACGCATTTGATTTGGTAGGTAGTAGAAAGAGAGAGCTTTGGGAGTTAGAACCATGCAAGCTTGACATGTCTTTGCAAGGGATAGGTTGGAAATTATTGAGTGTGATATGTACAACCCTTATATGAGATAGAAAGGTTGAGGCCAAGATTTTTAGGTAAGGGTGATCCTTAGACTATAGAAGGAAGTGTATATTCAGATTAACTCCTAGAGTAATGTTTACTTTGTTAGATTAAAATGATCATAGTTCCGTTTATAGGTTAGCGAGAGGTCCACAAACTTAGAATGTAGCATGAATCTAAGGGGGAGATGGTGGGGATGTAGAATCAGTCAAATTTGGGAGACTCGGGTAGTGATGCAAATGGGTGTCAGAATGAAGTTAGGAGGGGTGCGGAGACTTATTTCTGTCCTAGCACCTTAAGTATACTTCCCTCATTACAACACCCCATTCATGTCTTGTATTCCAGTGCCACGTTCTTAATTTGAATTCACCGACTTCATGCAGATTCATATCCATACTCAACTCCCAGAACAAACAAAAATTGCTCCGGACATCAATTTCAATCTTACTCTATGATTTTACGAATTCCAGCTTTACACCATGATTCTTGTCATATATGAAAGCTCATGTCTTACACTATGCTCAATTTACATACTCAGTTCTCAAGATATGCCTTAATGTCTAATGAAATAAAGCTACATCATGTATATGCTCATACCAGATTTCTCTAATAATTCATGCTTGTGATTTCCTTACTCTAACCATGCTTTGTATGTCCAGGATGTAAGACACTCATTCCCTTTTAACTTGACTTCTCAAACACCACCTTGAGTGTCTAGATCAAACTAAGTATAAGTCAAGACCGATCAGTATTCCTTCATTCGTGATGCTCATGCTCCCACTCTATTCTTTCAATAATCTTGGCTTGTGTTTCATAGCTATTAGTAGAGGAAGCTAAGTAGTAGCCTAGATGGGAAGTAGTAGGTTGTAAGCGTTGAAGAAAAGTTAGGTGAGGATTATTCATGTGAAATAGTTAGATGAGGAATTTTGGTAGTCCCTTTGTAGAAGTTCTTCAAGTTACAGCTCCTAGAAATGCTAGGAAGAGAGGAAAAGTCTTGGATAGTATGAGCTACAGACCATAGGGTGATCATAGTGATAGACTTAAAAGTCGTGATGAAATACATGTGGGCTTTTGCTTTGTGTTCCTACTGACCCATTGATTAGAGCTCAAGCTTAGTTGATTTTCATGATAAGGAGAAATATCATTCTTGGGAGGTAACTCTAGATGTAAGAGATTTAGTCAAGATAGGCTTGAACATAGTGAAAGTAGGTAGTTAGACTCAGACCTTTGTATTCAGAGGAGTTAGTGTAGTTGAAAGGTGTTTCTAAGCTTAAGAGTTGTCAACCGTAGTAATAACGGCAAGAATAGTCTTGTTCTTACTCCTAGCCTAGGGTTCTCATATCTTAGGTGTAGTAGCTTAAACTTTCAATATATGAGACTCCTCATATCAGATTAGTTTAGACCTATCGATAATAATTCCTAAGGCTAGAAGGCCCTACATTAAGTTTAGTCCAAGGTAGTAAGTTCAATTTAAAAGAGAATGGTTTTCTCATATGGTTACCCTTCTCAGGTTGATGTCATTTTTAGTTAACTATGATTTCTAAGAATGCGCTCATTCCTTATGAGTTTCAGATGAGACACTACTTTTAATCCAGACCAGTTATCATGTTAGGTATTCTGTTCCATGTCCCATCAGTTATGCTTATGCTCTCCGTATGCATACATGCCCCCTGAATCCATCTCAGTTTATATTTCATTCAGAAATCAGTTACCATAAAATATTTTAGCCCTTAGAACTCAGTTGATGGATTGCAACCCTTTATCCACTCCTATCTTAACTTAGTAGTCTTCATTCAAGGACGAATGATCCCAAGGGGGAGATATTGTAGCACCCCAAAAATTCTAAGCCAAATTTGAACTGTTCTTAATGTGCTGTTAGACCCGAACTAGATAAATTTTCTATGTATCTAAGTTTTAAGACTTATCTGAAGTTTTAAAGGTGTATTAGATATGAATTAGGGTCATAAAGAACCTCTAGCTCAAAGTTGATTTGAAAGCTTCCTTACCAATTGAGTTTTTTAGTGTAAGATTTTTTAAGGGTCAATTCAAACGATTATAACTCCTACAATATAAATATTTAGGTGGCCTAGTACCCACCAAATTATATATCTTTGAATCTTATTTTCAATGCCACCAACCGTGCCTTAATACGAGTCTGGAGTAAAAAGTTATCAGTGTTTTATTAAAGGTTGTCTGTCTGTCAAAATGTCAGACAACAACCACGAGAAGGTTCCACGAGTCATGGATGTTTTCACGGGTCATGAAACCAACTTGTGGAAATTACTTTTTTTCTTGAAAACCACGAGGAGGTGCCACGGGTCGTGGAAGTTGCCACGGGTCGTGAAACCAACTCATGAAAATCAGTACAGAGGCCTGAAAAGTCCCCTGGAATCACGACCTTCATTCCACGGACCGTGATTCATGTCCTTGGAAACCTTTGACGAAATTTTCTGAAATTTTTTGACTCTTTTCCCAGAGGTATTTTTGTAATTTTCCACTCTTTTAACTTCTATGTTAAGTCATTTTGGGCAAACTAGAAGGGGTTTTATTCCCACTTGACTAAGTTCTCTCCCATTCTTTCAATCAACTTCCAAAAGAAGAAAATGAGTTCCATCTTCTCAAGCTTTAAGTTAGGGTTTCAAACTCCAAGTTCAAGTCTCCTAAGTCTTTTCAATCCAACTGGATTAGCTTCAATCAAGGTATGTGGGTAATCAACAATGGGTTCCTTTCACCCTTGTGCCCAAAACCCCTAATTCAAATTTTGTTTTCATGGTCTTCAAATTAGGGTTCTTATCCAATTATCATGGGTTTTGCTAGATATGGTCTTCTCATGCTTTGATTATGAAATTACTATTAAAATTGCATGATTTGACATGGGTTTTACATGTTAACTCTTATTTCATGAATTTAAGTTTAACCATGGAAATTCCTACATGCATGAAGTTGATTTAAGCAAATTGGATTTTGATAGCATGTTCCTTATGGTTTTTCAAGCATGTGCATGCCTTGTTCCTATGTTCTATAAAAATATGTATATTATGAAATTGAACTAGAGTCATGCAAAGTTTTACAAGTCATGAAGTATGAAAATTTCACAAGTTATGAAGTATTATGCAAGACAAGACACCTGATGTTCCATCAATGCTCATGAATCGATTTCTAAACCCTAATTCATGAGTAGTATGACAATCCGGGGTATGAACAGGTTATGAATAAGTTTGGCATCAGATATGTCACATGTATATGAGCTCATGTTATATGTTTTTGGAGTAGTATTTTGCACCGAGAGACGAGGGTTCAGATAACCCAAGTCCAAAACTACGGTGCCACCGTAGGTTGCCCTTTATGGCTTATCATGACAGGATCCTGGTATGACCTGGTTCTAACTTTGGCCGGTTAGGACAACTCTTTTCAATGGGGGTACATGACACTGGACTTCATGTAGCTCAGCATGGTTTATGTCGGTTAAGAGAAACTCCCACATGTTTATTTTCAAGCTATGAAGTTATATGATTTCATACTATGAAACTTAAGCTTTATTTCATGTTTCATGTCTTAAACCTTGATATTTATTCATGTTCCTCTTTTACGTAACAAGTTCATTCTTAAGCATGTTTTAAACTATTTTTATCATGATTCATGCATCGCTCACATACTCAGTACATTCTATAGTACTGACGCATTTCTTGCACTGCATCCTTTGATGATGCAGATTCAGGTGTTCCTTCTCAGACCCACGGCTAGAGCTTCCAGGCCACTTTCTATCAGCTGTTAGTGAGTCCTCTTAGATCGAGGACTAGTTATGTTCTTAGTCAGTGTTAGCTATTGTATTTTTCACACTTTGAGTTAGCTAGGGTTTTGTCCTAGCAACTCTTTATGTCATGAGTAGAGGCTTTTCAGACATAGACAACTTTTGAGTCTCTTTCTGGATTTTGTATTCCTATTTGACTTGATTATCCATTTATGTGATTTCAGATTTATCTATTATGCTTCTGCTTATCTTTTGTTATGCTTGAGAATGCTATGTCCAAGGGTTAGCTTGAGGCACTTGTGGTCCCAAGTCTCGCGTTACATCTAGGGGATAACATCAGGACGTGAGACCTTTGATTAGGATCTCAAGGTTACTTGGTTGTTCTGATAAGAAGGAATATTATTCTTAGGAGATAACTTTAGATGCAAGGGGTTTAGTCGAGATAGTCTTGAACTTGGAGAAAGCAGGTAGTTAGACTCAGATCTTAATATCTATATGTGCGCAGGTGAGTATTTTCTTTATATAGCATGATAAGTGTGGTATTTAGAAGATAATAGTTTTTCCGTACAACTACTCCTCTCATTTTTATGTTTCTTTCAGCTAACTACGATTCCTAAGAATGCGTTTATTCTTTATGAGTTTCAGCTAAGTCCCTACTCTTAATTCCAACTAAACAACATGTTAGATATTTAGTTCATGTCCCATTAGTTGTTCTTACGCTCTCAATATGCATATATGTATCATGAATCCAGCTCAGTTTATACTTAAATAAGAAGTCAGTTACCATTATAGTACTTCAGCTTTTAAAACTCAGTTGAGGGAGCTACTTGGAAAGCAGGAGCAACCATGAAAGCCAAGTACCCTCACCTCTTTCCTTTCAATCTAGTTTCAGCTTGAGGTAATAGTTTCCTCCGACCCTATTCCATCAGTTTCCCCCATGATTCTAACATGCATTCATGTTTTTCGAATTTAGTTCAGTCATGTTTTAAGTTGAAAATATCAGTTTTCATGTTTACCCTTGAGTTTTCATGTTTTGATGTGTGGTTGTGCTGTTATCTCTCCAGTTTTCCTTGTTTAGTCTTCATTCAAGGACGAATGATCCCAAGGAGGAGATATTGTAACACTCCGAAATTTGGTTCAGCTTTTAAACTTAAGAAATCTGAGAATTTTGAACTTTTCAGAAATTATGGGTCCAAATCACGGATCGTGGTTTAGAGCACGAGTCATGAAGTGAACCCGTGGTTCCAGTCTGCTAGTTCAGTCTCTAGTCTGAGAACCACGAGTTGGTTCTATGGACCGTGGTTCTAATTATGTCTGTCCTATAAACTCGTGAAATCAGATCAGAGGGTTGACAGTTTCCTTATGTTTCCCGACTGGCTTCTATGGCCCGTAGTTTGAACTACAGAGCATCTTGCTAACTCGTAGAACTTAATCAGAGATCAGTAAATCCCCTCCCCCCCAGGAACTACGACTTAGGTCTATGGACCGTAGTCCATTCGATGAGTCGTCCCGTTGACTCGTGGAATCTGTTTTGCAGCCTGTCTTTTGGCTCAGGAACCACGAGTCATGGTTCAGTCTACGACCCGTGGAACCTGAAGCCGGGAAATTTTCCAGCTTTTTCTTAATTAAGTCCAGGGGTATTTTTGTAATTTCTCACTCTTTTAACTCCTATACTAAGTCATTTTAGGCCTATTTAGAAGGGTTTTATTCTCACTTGGCCTAAGTTCTCTCCCATTCTTTCAACAAAGTTCCAAAAGAAGAAAAGGAGTTCCATCCTCTCAAGCTCCAAGTCCAAGTCTCATTTTGTTTTCAATTTCAAGTGGTTTAGCTTCAATTAAGGTATGTGGGTATTCAACAATTGGTTTCTTTCACCCCTGTGCCCAAAACCCCTAATTTCTATTTTGATTTCATGAACTTTCAAATTAGGGTTCTTACCCAATTCTTATGGGTTTTGCTATAGATTGCCTTCTCATGATTTTACTATGAAATTACTATTAAATTGCATGATTTTGAATGGGTTTTTACATATGAACTCCTATTTCCTAAATTAAAGGCTAATTATGGCAAATTCTACATGTATAAATTGATTCAAGTAAATTGTGTATTTGATAGCATATTTTCATGAATTTCAAGCAAGTGCATGCCTAGTTCCTATGTTATGTAAAAGTATATATTATTATGAAATTGAACTAGAGTCATGCAAGTATTATGTAAGACAAGACACCCGATGTGCCATCAATGCTCATGAATCATTTTCTAAACCAAGGTTCGTGAGTAGTATGAAGATCTGGATTATGAACATGTTTATGAACAAGTTTTGACATCTAGATATGTCACATGTATGTGATCCTCATGCTATATATATATATATTCTTGGAGTAGTATTTAGCATCGAGTTGGACTGGGTGAGAGTACCCCTAGTCCCAGAACTACGTGCCACCATAGGTTCCCTCTGTGGCTTATGACAGGATCCTAGTATGACATGGTTCTAACTTTGGCCAGTTAGGACAACCTTTTTCAGTGTGGTACATGACACTGGACTCCATGCTGCTCAGCATGGTTTATGCCGATTAAGAGAAACTCTAACATGATTATTTTCAAGCTATGAAGTTATATGATACCTTACTTTGAATCTTGACTTTACTTCATATTTTATGTCTTATATCTTGATTATTTCTTAGGCTATCTTTTTTTTTTACGAACGAGCTCATCTTAAGCATGTTTTAAGTATATTTTTATCATGATCATGCATATCTGACATACTCGGTACATCCTTTAGTACTAACACATACTTATCTAGAGTCTTATCCTAGCAACTTCTTATGTCATGTGTAGAGGCTTTTCAGACATAGACAGTATTTGAGTCTCTTGTTTCGGATTGTGTCTCATCTTGACTTATCATTTATGTGTTGGATTGTCTAACTTTCTATTTATGCTTCTGCCATGTTTCCTTTATGAATGACTGAGTATGAAATGACCAAGGGTTAACTTGTGACACTCGTGGTCCCGAGTTCTGTGTTACATCCAGGGGGTAGCCTCGGGGCGTGACACTCGTGAGGTCCATAGATTGTCCAGAATTGACCTAAGACTGTCAAGAAATAACCTTAGACTGTTCAAAAAGTAACCTCAGACTATCAAAAAATGACCTTGGACTCATTCGAGAAAGACTTCAAACACTTCGCCAGAAATGGCCTCAGACACAGTCATAATTAGCCCAAAAAATAATAATACAATAATAGCTATGAAAACATGATCAAATACGCATCTCATATGCTAATTTTTCACTATCAAACCTTTGTCTATAAATCAGTGAGTAATACAACCATTTTCACTAATGCTACAACTAAAATTAGGCTCACATAATCAAATAATTCAATAAAATAGAGATACTATCTTAATTACACATAACATGACATCGGTACCCGCATAAATGCTCTTCATCTCACTTATATGAGATTCTCATTATCTATTTTCCATGTACACAGTCAAACTATACACTAACACTTCAAAAACAAATCAAAGAAATTCTTAACTTGTTCTAAATCGAAGACTGACAAGTTAAATTATGGCTTTAACCTTCCTCAAAGCATCTGAAAGAGCTCAGTTTGGTGAAATATATTATCTACATAAGCCAATAAATTTGTAGACACCCATATTGCTATACTTTTATTCTGGGTATAAAAGGTTAACTTAAAAGTTAACTCCGAGCCCAAAAGGAGAAACCTATAATTTTATTTGAAAAATATATTATTCATAACAAAGAAACTTAAATATAATTTTTTATCAAAAACCAAGCTTAAATTGACCTTCAAATCATTAGAATATTATTTCATAACTTTAGACCCAAAATGTCTAGTTTTCATGCTCATACATGGTTTTAAACAATGAAATAATCAATAAATCAAAAATTTAATTCCATAATTAGTTTAGCCATACCAGGAGGACCTTATGTTCTAAAAATCAATGAAATCTAATCACAAATTGATTATTAAATTAACAAGTTTTAATTTCTTATCTTTGAGGTTTCAAATCTCAACTTTGTAAATCAAATCATGAAAACATAATAGGTATTCTTGGAAAATGAACAAAATAAAGATAGAATCATGTATCCAACATTTATACGAGAAGAACACATCAAAAATTACCTCAATCAGAGGTTCCTAGCTCCTACAAAGTTGCAAATACTAAAATCCCAAAATTTGTCCCTTTTTATATTCACGGACCTCACATTTGCGACAAAAGTTTGCATTTGCGACCAAAAAGTTTGCATTTGCGAGCACCAAATTACAACAATACCACTTCCCACTAAAAAGATCATATCTCCCTCATACGAGCTTGAAATGCGATGATATTTTTGCACTAGTTCTGATATTTTAATGCGGATCTAATGGTTCAATTAAACTATAATTTGGAACTTATTTAGGTGGTGTCATTAAAGCTCAATGACATCAAAATATCAAACTTAGAACGAATACTCGAAACTCATTCAAGACCCTTTGAACGCAAACCAATAGTTCAAATCAATCATAAAACATATTTTTTTACCTGTTGGAATAATCAAATCACTCATCTGAGGTCGTCTTGACCGAATATTGACCATGGTTAACTCCAAGCTTCTTTAAATCTCAAAAATTCAATCAAAGACTCAAAATACTGCGAAACACCTTGGGTCCCAAATCAACTATTCAACTAACTCAAAAATCACCTTTTGGACCTAACGAAATGGTTGAAATCCCATTCCGAGCTTATTAACCCAAAATATTCACATTGATCAAACTTTAGATTGAAAATCTCACTCAATTCTCATATAATCACCTCGAGAACTTTGCCACCCATTCTCACAAGTCATAAATAATATAGTGAAGCTACAAAATGGTTTAAACTAGAAAATGAGTTCAAAAGAACAAAACGACCATGGGGTCGTTACATCATCTACCACTTCAATATTTGTTCATCCTCAAACGAATAAGGAAAAGTATCAAGACTATCGAGTAACTGAAAATATCCATGATAGACCTCATGCAACCACTCTTAAGCAATAATTACCTCTATAGTACCACTTATTCTCCTTAACCATATGGTCCTCTTTAGTTTTAGCCCTTAAGACTGTATCTTTATTTTTCAAAATCAAAACTTCTCTAAATTATTAATTCTCATATATTTAAAGTATCTCTATACACAATACATGATTTGATCATAATCATAATTCTATAACGTAATTGATTTATCAAAACTCATCATAGTCACCACAATCTAACAACTGTAGTCAAAATTCAGTGCCAAATATGTACCAGTAAAATATTGATTTCGCAAATCTTTCTTTCATATCTCCATGGATGTTATTTATATCAAGAATCCTTCGAAAATACATTTTCACAACTCACAAGTCTGATCATAATTTCCTTCTTTCAGAAAAGGATCTTTGCCTGTTCTTGGCCAATTCTAAGCATTTTCGCTAGAAACTGGCCTTATTTTGAGGCTAATTGCGCCAATTCTAAGTTTGATAGTTTCATTTATCAAGATAAAGTAATTGAGTCTAAAGTCCATATATTAATACAAATCCTCAAATGGCATGCTCCACCCACTATTTTAGTAAATCTGTTCTCAAGCCAAATATGTAGAAAAACAACTGTCTCCCACAAAGTCTTACCAATCATTCCCTACGTAAACACTACATATACACTCGGTAGCTCTATGATATGTGTATATAATATTGTATATCATGTACTAAGTGCATATCACTCAGATTTTCATGGACACCATTGTGATATATGTAAGTATTATATTGTATATTTTAATGTATATCACACCCAAATTATCATAGATAAATACAAATAGAGTCGTCTTTAACCCCTAGCTTTCAATTTGAAATTCAATATGCTTTTGTGTAAGGATGTATCATTGTTCAGTAAATGTGATGATCCAAGGATTAGTTCTATCATATGACAATATATCATATTACAAACTCAAGATAATCTCTATGGATTTCAGCCTTTGAATATAGATCACTCATTTCACTAATGTACCCAAGAATAAAAGTCTGACCTGCTATTTTTTTCCAAGATTTTAAAATGGGATTATTTAATCAAATGAGGTGCATTGACATATTATGTTTGAACAATTTTCAAATTTTAAGAAATGCTCTATCACTAATTAATCCTATTCACAATCTTGTTACAAACTGTATGGGCAAAATTCAGTTTAACAATAAATTATATCCTAGAGGAGACACGTGGAAGATGGAAACCTAGATTGATCGTATGAGTAAAAGGTGCATGAACATCAAGGACGACCTTTTAAATGCTATCTCAGGAACATAGTGACCAGTTAAGTAGTTACCCTATGATACACTCAAGGTACATCCTCAGATGATGTAACATAGTTGTATACAAATATAGTATTTCAAATAAGATTGGGATCGAACCTCACATGGAATACGGAGAAAATAATACAAATTGGATGAGTACCAGATAAATGATCTGATTTCTATTCCGTAAGAGTTGAAAAAAAGATGTATATAACTAAAATAAGAATTTGTAGTAGTAAGTAAAAGATGTAAAATTATAATATTAAAGAACTAAGATTGTGTCCCCATAATAGAATGCCCAATTTATCGAGTTTTATGCAATTACAGATAATTTGATTCCAACTATGCAATTAGTCCCTAAAGCATCAGTCAATCTTTTCCAAGAATTGAATAATTTATCTCAATATGATGTTCTCACAACTATATAAATTATTTAAATAGGAATGACTGATTATGCAATGTATATTTGTAATAACCTTCATAGTAATTTTTTACTTTTGGTATGTTTTTATCATTTTAACCTTTTTCATAGTTGTATTATCGTATTCTTGGTATGCAAGAGTAGGTGGCATGGTCCTCAAGGTGGTTGGTTGAGAATTATGCAAGTTTATCATTTGAAAGGTTGAAAAGCTATTATTGTTGACTTTAGTCAACATCTATAAAATTTGAGCTTGTATCAAAATGTAACACCCCAAAATCTGAACCAACTACTATACAATAGTCAGTAGGAAAAATGTCACGCCCCTAACCTTGGGAGGCATGACCGACACCCGGAGCCCCAAAAGGCCGAGGGTGTCAAAATAGAGTGTATCTCTATTGAACCTGCTGGGGTCTGAAACCGAAAAGGTCTCTAAGAATAGCAATTTGAAACACTGAAAGCTCAATAGTAGGTAAACAACTCAAGGCCACAAGGCTATTATCATAGTAGATAGCTAATAACAAGGCCAACAAGGCTATACCCAACACTGATGTACATATACACGTCTACAAGACTCTAGGAGTAAGTAAAATATCTCATATCTAGGACAGGGCCCTGGACTACCCATTAGATTTATATATACATAACCTGGTCAAAATATAAGCTAGACCTCTGACTCGTCATCTCCAGGAAGAATGGAGCTTACCAAGATGGCTGAACTCTGCAACTCCTACTAAAGAGGTCTATCTGGGTTTTTGTCTGGACCTGGAGGCATGAATGCAGTGTCCCCAGGAAATGGGGATGTTAGTACGACAATAATGTACTGGCATGTAAGATAGAAACATAAAAGCAAGTCGCAAGTAGTAAATCTGAACAAGATATAATATGAAACTTGTAAGCTGTAATTGGTAAGACTCGTTAAGCTCTTTCTCCTTTATTCTTTTTAGAATACAACACATGCATTAAGTCACACTGCAACTCACTCTTTATAACCCACACTAAACCACAATAGCGCCTCGGTGCACCCTATATATAATAGCCTCAATATGGCAGTAGCGCCTCGGTGCACACTATGTATATAATGGCCTCAATATGGCAGTAGCACCTCGGTGCACACTATGTATATAATGGCGTCAATATGGCAGTAGCACCTCAGTGCACACTATGTATATAATAGCCTCAATATGGCAGTAGCACCTCGGTGCACACTAACACGCAAAGCACGCATAATAAGTGTATTACTAGATTGACCTTCAAAGCTATTCTTGTTATTTATGAAGGTTCATTTAGATAACTTCTTTAGCCTTGGCTTACTAGGTGTTGGACTCAACATACCAAACACATATAAATGGGGATTTGAGTTGCTAACTTTCCTTGTATACTTTCCAAAGCTTGATTAGGGATCACAATACAAAGAAGAAACTTGACAAAAGGATAACTTACGTTTCGTGCAAAAAGAATCAGATTTTTATAAGAAGGAGAATTGAATCACCATAATGTATAACTTAGTTCCTTAAGACTTGTTGAGTTACCAAATCATCTCTCTTATAACAGAATACTCAAATTCCTTCTTTCGGAGATTTAGAGTTCTATTTCTAGATTCATGCCGATAAGGAATAAAGAAGCCTTAACATACCTCGTTCCTTCCGAATATTGTGCTTACCAGAACTTGGACTTTCCTTTATTAAGTTAATCTACAACACAAGGGTATAATGAAGCTAATATTATCTCTTAAACCTGATGCAACCTTTCCAAAACAGTAGTTAAACATTTCCCGGGCAGATTTACGTATTTTGCATTAATTAATGGTGTATCAGCAAACCTTTCTCCCCTGTACAATACACATCACACACACCCCAATATACTGCCTCCAATAATACAAAACACATCAAACAGCCCCTACACAACTCACCATGCCGAAATACAATAGCAACACATTGAACCCACGACTTTCGATCGTCGTCCCGTGAGTTCTTAACAACAATTCAACAACAATTGTCCATCCGAACTTCAATCCAAAAATATGATTATGGTCAGAGTACTTAACAAACTTGAAGGTCTATTTTTATCCTCTTTTTATTGATGCCTTGAAAAGCTTAAGTACCCCCTACACATACACCAATAAGAGAAGAAGAAATCTCTTAATTGTTACACAATTTCTTTGTGTTAAATCTTAAGAAAGGGGATGCCATAGTTCATGCCCTTATTACCATAGGATATCCTAGATATATGTAGTAGATTAATACCAAGATAACAAGTTGTTTAACTCACCTTAAGCTTGAATGAATCTTGATCTTCTTAGAACCCTAAAGGGAGAGCGGGGCTGCCAAAAGGAAAGGAGATAAGATAGAATTTTTCCAGCTTTTTGTGATCAATATTGATCAACAAAAGGTCTGTATAAAGGGACCTTTTTGGCCGACCATTTTGAGTATATTTGGGCCAAAATGGGTCAAGAAACTTGGGCCAAAATTACCCTTTACTTGAGCCTCAAAAGGGTTAAGTTTTGTGGCTGATTTTGGGCTTCTCTTGGATCAAAATGTGGTCAATATTGGTGGCTATCTTTTGTAGTTCTTTGGGCCAGATTTGGTTGTGCTTTGATGGGACAACTTTAAGCATCATTTGGGATACCATTAGGTCTAATAATCCATGGTGTTTATGCCCGTAATCGGCCCTCAGAACTTAGTTCGTTAGCGTAGGTAGGTGATGCACCTACTTGTCACCTAAGAGCTTAGATAAGTCGAGCACGTACCTCACTTGTTTTATCTTATTTTCAAAACCGTCATCCTTATAATTTAACTTAACACTTATATACATTTGCCCATTTCAAATTCTAGGCCAAAGTAGCCCTTCACAATCTCGAGCTCAAATACCTTTGTCGATATTTATTTAGTCACATAGGTTTTGAAAGGTACAGAGTGTTACATCCTTCCCCCCTTAGAATCATTCATCCTCAAATAAGGGTAATGCATATAGAGCTCTAGTCCCTTAGGATGTTTTTGAAATTTTGGCAGAGTTTCCTTTATAATTGGGACTATCCAAAAACCTGAAACTCAGCAAAAGTCCAGCACGATGCCTCACAGGGCGATACAACTATATACAATTAAATGTAATCATTTTCACATGTTCAAACCTGAACATATTTGCATAGTAGGAAGAGTATCAAGAACATAAGAATATGACTTACCTCTATACTATCTTCAAGTCATAAATAACTGGGGATGTTTTTTCCTCATTTCTTCCTCGGCTTCCCACTTCATTTTCTCGATATTATTATTTCTCCACACCACCTTTACTGAGGCTACTTCTTTGGTTCTGAGCTTCCTAACTTGATGATCTAGGATAGAAATTGATACTACCTTATAGGATAAGTCTTCAGAGAGTTGAACATCTTTGATAGACATAATTCGTGAAGGATATCCTATGCACCTTCGTAGCAATGATACATGAAATATAGGATGGACTGTCTCCAATTCTGTGGGTAAATCTAGCTCATATGCCAGTTTTCCTACCCTCTGAAGGATCCTGTATGTTCCAATATATCTTGGACTAAGCTTTCCCTTTTTACCAAATCGCATAACACCTTTCATGGGCGAAACCTTTAGGAAAACCCAATCACTAATATTAAATTCCAAATCCCGACGTCGCACATCTGCATATGATTTCTGCCTACTTTGGGCTGTTAGTAATCTTTCTCGGATTATCTTCACCTTCTCCATTGCCTGATTAACTAGGTCTGGCCCTAATAATCCTGCTTCTCCAATTTCAAACCATCCGATCGGTGATCTACACTTTCGTCCATATAAATCCTCATAAGAAGCCATTTGAATGCTTGCATGGAAGCTATTATTATAGGAAAACTCAATTAGTGGCAAATGGTCATCCCAACTCCCTTTAAAATCTAGTACACAAGCTCTTAGCATATCTTTGAGTGTTTAAATAGTGCGTTCACCTTGTCCATCTGTCTGTGGATGAAAAGTTGTACTGAGACTTATTTGAGTACCTAAGCCTCTCTGGAAAGACCTCTAGAAATTTGTTGTAAACTGAGCACCCCTATCTGAAATAATGGAAATTTGGACACCAAAGTCAAACTATTTCACTAATATATAACTTGGCATAATTTTCAGCAGTATAATTTGTCCTGACTGGCAAAAAGTGAGCTTATTTTGTAAGTCTATCTATAATAACCCATATAGAATCATACTTTCGATAAGTACGGGGTAAGCCTATAATAAAGTCCATGTTGATCACCTCCCATTTCCAGGTAGGTATTACTATACTTTGAGTTAGACCTCCGGGTCTTTGGTGTTCCATTTTTACCTACTAACAATTCGGGCATTGGGCTACAAACTCTGCAATATTTCTCTTCATATTATTCCACCAATAAATCTGTCGAAGATCATGATACATCTTTGTCGCTCTTGGATAGATTGAATAGTGGGAATAGTGAACTTCAGCCAAAATTTTCTCCAGAAGCTCCCCGACATTAGGTACACATAGATGACTTTGATATCTCAGAACCCCATCTTCCTTAAGCTCTATTAGTGGTTGCTTCTGTTATGGAATTTCCTCCCTCAATCTTACTAATTCTGGATCATCATATTGTCGTTCCTTTACCTCTGTCATAAGTGAGGATTCCACTGTGCTTTGAATAATAACTCCCCCATTACCTTGGTCTAGTAGTCGAACCTGCAAATTAGCTAACTGATGTAGTTCTCTTGTCATCTCAATCTTTCTATTTTCCACGTGGCTCCAGCTTCCCATGGATTTGCGGCTAAGTGCATCGGCCACTACATTGGCCTTCCCTGGATGGTACAAAATATCTACGTCATAATCCTTTAGTAACTCTAGCCACCTTCTTTGCCTTAGGTTTAAATCCTTCTGTTTGAATAAATACTGTAGACTTTTGTGGTCCGAAAACACGTCTACATGGACCCCAAACAAGTAATGGCGCCAAATTTTCAAGGCAAATATAACTGCTGCCAATTCAAGATCGTGAGTAGGGTAATTTTGTTCGTGCTTTCTTAGTTGTCTCGAGGCATAGGCAATAACTTTACCATGTTGCATTAAAACGCAACCTAACCCAATCCTTGAAGTATCACAATAAACAACATAACCTTCTGTGCCCTCTGGCAGTGTTAAGACAGGTGCTGAAGTAAGCCTGTCCTTCAACTCCTGAAAACTCTGCTCACATGCATCAGACCACTGGAACTTGGCAGCTTTATGAGTCAACTTTGTCAATGGTGCAGATATAGAAGAAAATCCTTCCACAAACCTCCGGTAATAACCTGCTAAGCCAAAAAAACTACGGATCTCTTTAGCATTCAAGGGCCTCGGCCAATTCTTTACTGCTTCAATATTTTGGCCGTCAACTCTAATACCTTTGTCTGTAATTATATGGCCAAGAAAATCCACCGAAGTCAACAAAAAATCATATTTGGAGAACTTCGCATATAATTTATGATTCTGAAGTGTTTGCAATACTGCACATAAATGATCAGCATGTTCGGCTTTAGACCGCGAGTAAATCAGGATATCATCAATAAATACGATCACGAATACATCAAGGAATGGCTTGAAGACCCGATTCATTAGGTCGATAAAATTTGCTGGGGCATTAGTAACCCCAAAAGACATTACTAGAAATTCAAAGTGGCCATACCTTGTCCTAAAGGCTGTTTTTGGAACATCTACCCCTTTATCACGTAACTGGTGATACCCCGACCGCAAGTCAATCTTTGAAAAACATTTGGCGCCTTGCAACTCATCAAAAAGGTCATCAATCCTTGGAAGCGGATACTTATTCTTGATTGTGACTTTGTTCAGTTATCGGTAATCGATGCACATTCTCAAGGACCCATCCTTCTTACGAACAAACAAAACTGGTGCACCCCATGGCTATGTATTAGGCCTAATGAAACCTTTTTCGAGTAGATCCTTTAACTGTTCCTTTAACTCTCTTAATTCTGCAGGAGACATCCTGTAAGGGGGAATTGATATTGGCTGAGTATCTGGGAGTAGGTCAATGGCAAACTCAATTTCCCTTTCTGGAGGGATTCCTGAAAGATCATCCGGGAATATATCTAGAAATTGACTCACCACGGGAACCAATTGAAGAGTCGCTGGTCCATCCTCTGTGCTTCTTACTTGGACTAAATGGTAAATATAGCCTTTAGAAATCATTTTCTGGGCCTTAAGGTAGGAAATAAATCTACCCCTTGGCGTGGCAGCATTATCTTTCCACTCTAGGATTGTCTCTTCTGGAAAATGGAATTTGACAACCTTATTTCTACAATCGATATTAGCATAACATGCAGCTAACAGTCCATGCCCATAATGACATCTAAGTCAATCATATCTAATTCGATTAGATTAGCTGAAGTGAGGCGGTCATAAATCCACACTGCACAATCTCGATAAACTCGTCTAGCTATAATAGATTCACTAACCGGCATAGATACAACAAAGGGTCTAGGCAACAACTCAGGGCCTGCCCCCAACTTACCAGCAATGAGCGGGGTAACATATGAAAGAGTAGAGCCAGGATCTATAAGTGCATAAACAGCATGAGTAAAAATAGTCAATGTACCTATAACAACATCAGGTGACGATTCCAAGTCCTGGCGACCGACTAGAGCATAAGTGCGATTCTAACCACTGCCAGAACTGGATGCTCCTCTTCCTCCTCTACCTCTACCATGACCTGATGTAGCCTGTTGTCCTGTCCTAGGGGGAAAAATAGTAGATGAAGAAGTTGCCATCGACCTTGTAGGCTGGGACGTCTCACCCCTACCTCTACTCGGACAGTCTCGCATAAAGTGACCAGGATGCCCACATTAATAACAAGTATCTAAATCCAAGCGACATATCCCAAGATGCTTCCTACCACACTAAACACAAGGTGGCAAAGGTGGCCTCATCTGACCTGAATGCCCCTGGCGATAGGAACTGGATGCACCTGAACTGTGGCCTGGTCCAGTCTGAGGAAAACGATCATACCTCTGCCTTTCCAACTGATATGGGGCACCACTAGTAGGGTGGGGTGATCGCCTATTAAAATGTTGCCTAACATTACCTCGTGGCTCTACATAGGACCTCGTAGATCTAGCCATCTTATTCTGATCCCTTTCTCGGCTTTGGTTATCTCCAATTTGTACTTCAAGATCCTCTGCAGTCTGAGCAATAGCCTTTATCTTAGAAATGTTCATATCCTCTTGTGTGGCTGCTATTGTTAATCCCTTAATCAATTTATCCTTAAGGCCATGCACATATCGATGAACTCTAGCTTGCATCGTACTCACAATATTAGGGGCGTACCTGGCTAATGAATTAAACCTGAGGCTGTATTGTCGAACATTCATATTGCCCTGCCTAAGGGCTAGAAATTGATCAAGTCTTGACTCTCAAACCTCTTGTGGAAGATAGTGAGCTAGGAAGGCCTCTGAAAATTCCTCCCATTCAGCTGGGTGTGCATTTGATCCCCTAGACCGATCCCAAGCCTCGAACCATAAAATGGCCACATCTCGTAACCTGAAAGATATAAACTCCACTGCCTCCACTACTGTTGCATGTATGACTCCAAGTACTCGATAAGTCTGATCAATAAACTCCTGAGGATCCTCACGTAGATCAGAGCCTGTAAATATAGCAGGACTTAGGCTGATAAACTCTCGAGCCCTAGAACTTTCTAAGCCACCTGACCTAGCACTCGCTGATGCCCCAATTTGTTGTTGTTGTTGTGTGGCTACTATCTGGGTCAATAATCGAACAACACTCCTGATGTCCTGGTCCTCTGCTTCAGGTGGAGGAGCTACAGGTGCTGGTTCATCTCTAGCTATCTCAGATGCCACTGGAGCAGGTGGGGTCAGGGGTACTGGATCCCCTCTAGTCTCATCAGGTACTTGATGAACTGGGATCATTGGTGTCGGTGATTCACTTTGAGCCTCAAATCTATCCAATCGGATAGGCGGGGAATGACTAGTACCTTCCCCCATATCCGTACCAACCCGTCGGCTACGCATTTGTCTGGTCATAGGCATTTCTGTAATGAAGGAATAGAAAAACATGAATTAGACTTCAAACATCTTATGACCTCGCTCTATTGCACGATCTAGCAAATGAAAGAAGGATAACAATTCGTAAATGTCCCGTAGCCTCATGATTATAGGTATGGTGAACAACACACCCATAAGCAACACTCTACTAGACACGGCTTGTAGACTCCCTGGGATTCGACGTGCTCTGATAACAAGTTGTCACGCCCCAAACCATGGGAGGCATGACCGACACCCGGAGCCCCAAAAGGCCGAGGGTATCAAAATAGAGTGTATCTATATTGAACCTGCTGGGGTCTTAGACCGATAAGGTCTATAAGAATAGCAATTTGAAACACTGAAAGCTCAATAGTAGGTAAACAACTCAAGGCCGACAAGGCTATTATCATAGTAGATAGCTAATAACAAGGCCGACAAGGCCATACCCAACACTGATGTACATATACACGTCTACAAGCCTCTAGGAGTAAGTAAAATATCTCATATCTAGGACAGGGCCCTGGACTACCCATAAGTTGTACATATACATAACCTGGTCAAAATATAAGCTAGACCTCTGACTCGTCAGCTCCAGGAAGAATGGAGCTTACCAAAATGGCTGAACTCTGCAACTCCTACTGAAGAGGTCTATTTGGGTTTCTGTCTGGACCTGCAGGCATGAATGCAGCACCCTCAGGCAATGGGGACGTCAGTACGACAATAATGTACTGGCATTTAAGGTAGAAACATAAAAGCAAGTCGCAAGTAGTAAATTTGACCAAGATATAATATGAAACTTGTAAGTTGTAATTGGTAAGACTCGTTAAGCTCTTTCTCCTTTATTCTTTTTAGAATACAACACATGCATTAACTCACACCGCAACTCACTCTTTATAACCCACGCTAAACCACAATAGCGCCTCAGTGCACCCTATATATAACAGCCTTAATATGGCAGTAACATCTCGGCGCACACTATGTATATAATGGCCTCAATATGGCAGTAGCACCTCAGTGCACACTATGTATATAATGGCCTCAATATGGAAGTAGAACCTCGGTGCACACTATGTATATAATAGCCTCAATGTGGCAGTAGCACCTCGGTGCACACTAACACGCCAACCACGCATAATAAGTGTATTACTAGATTGACCTTCAAAGCTATTCTTGTTATTTATGAAGGTTCATTTAGATAACTTCTTTAGCCTTGGCTTACTAGGTGTTGGACTCAACATACCAAACACATATAAATGGGGATTTGAGTTGCTAACTTTCCTTGTATACTTTCTAAAGCTTGATTAGGGATCACAATACAAAGAAAAAGCTTGACAAAAGGATAACTTACGTTTTGTGCAAAAAGAATCAGATTTTTATATGAAGGCGACTTGAAACACCATAATGTATAACTTAGTTCCTTAAGACTTGTTGAGTTACCAAATCAGCTCTCTTACAACAGAATACTCAAATTCCTTCTTTCGGAGATTTAGAGTTCTATTTCTAGATTCATGCCGATAATTAATAAAGAAGCCTTAACATACCTTGTTCCTTCCGAAGATTGTGCTTACCAGAACTTGGACTTTCCTTTATTAAGTTAATATATAACACAAGGGTATAATGAAGCTAATATTAGCTCTTAAACCTGATGCAACCTTTCCAAAACAGTAGTTAAACATTTCCCGGGCAGATTTACGTATTTTGCATTAATTAAAGGTGTATCATCACACCTTTCTCCCCTGTACAAAACACATCACACACACACCAACCTACTGCCTCCAATAATACAAAACACATCAAACAGCCCCTACACAACTCACCATGCCGAAATACAATAGCAACACATTGAACCCACAGCTTCCGATCGCCGTCCCGTGAGTTCTTAACAACTATTCAACAACAATTGTCCATCCGAACTTCAATCCAAAAATATGATTATGGGCAGAGTACTTAACACACTTGAAGGTGTATTTTTATCCTGTTTTTATTGATGCCTTGAAAAGCTTAAGTACCCCCTACACATCCACCAACAAGAGAAGAAGAAATCTCTTAATTGTTACACAATTTCTATGTGTTAAATCTTAAGAAAGGGGCTGCCATAGTTCATGTCCTTCTTACCATAGGATATCCTAGATATATGTAGTAGATTAATACCAAGATAACAAGTTGTTTATCTCACCTTAAGTTTGAATGAATCTTGATCTTCTTACAACCCTAAAGGGAGAGAGGGGCTGCCAAAAGGAAAGGAGATAAGAGAGAATTTTTCCAGCTTTTTGTGATCAATATTGACCAACAAAAGGTCTGTATGAAGGGACCTTTTTGGCAGACTTTTTTGAGTATATTTGGGCCAAAATGGGTCAAGAAACTTGGGCCAAAATTACCCTTTTCTTGGTCCTCAAAAGGGTTAAGTTTTGTGGCTGATTTTGGGCTTCTCTTTGGTCAAAATGTGGTCAATATTGGTGGCTACCTTTTGTAGTTGTTTGGGCCAGAAATCACAAGTCAAACTGCGGACCGTCATTTAGAACCACTTTCCATCCTGTGACTCGTGGTTCCCTTTTATCATAGGACCCTTAGTTCAGGGCCCAAAAACCACGAGTGAGACCACAAACCATAGTTTAGAACCATGGCCCATCCTTGGACTCATGGTTTCATCAGACAATAAAATCCCCAGAACGCAGGGCTAGAACCACGACTCAGTCGATGGTCCATCATCCAAAACAACGGTTCATCGACCAAGTCATGGATCGATGTTTCGAGAATCTCAGCAGTTTTCTTTCAAAATTACCAGGGGTATTCCATACTTTTCCTACCTCTTTCAAAGACTAAACTACGTTGTTTTAACTTATCTAAGCTTAAAACTACCCAAACCCCTCATTCCCTCAGATTAAACCGATACTTAGCAAAATTTGGAGAAAAGAAATGCTTCTTCCTCTCAAGAATAAGTAGAAGGGTTTTATCAAGTTACAACTTCAATCCTAGGATTTACTCCATAGATTCTCTTCCAGGTTTGTGAGATTTCATCAATGGGTCCCTTTCACCCATTGAGTCCCTAAATTCAGTCTAGTTCTTTAGTTTTTAATTAGTTCTGCAGACCTAGGGTTCCTAAATCTTATTAAATCATTGCAAATTCAAATTTTATTGCTTGTATGAAATTCATTACGTATTTTCTTGGGAACCTAGGGTATCCATACGTACAGAATTCAGTAACCCTAGCATGTGTTAATTTCAGTACTCATAATTTGTACTTGCTAGTCAGATAATTCAGTCAGTCATGCTTCATGATTTGAATGCCTTTAGTTTTCAGTATTATTGTGCATTCTCAGTTATATCAGTATTTTAGCCACTCAGTATTTTAGTTTGCATTCATTGCTTATATATTCAGTTGGGAGTAGACTTAGCACTGAGTTGACGAAGGGATGAAGGCTCACCAATCAGTTTAGGCTGAGACCTTTAGTAGAAATCCCCGAGTCCAAAAACTATGGTGCCACCGTAGGTTCTAAAAGGATCAACCGTCAGATTAGGCTTGACACCCTTGTCCCTTTTGTACATCAGTTTAGTGGATTCACATCAGATTTGTTTGTACCCTTGGCAAGGTATGAACAACCCCCAGCCAGGGTTACAGGTTGGCCCCATAGTTAGTTGAGCTTGGGGTATGTCAGTTAACAGTAGCTCCCATAGTTCAGATTTAGTACTTTTATTTACCTTGTATTCAGTCTTTTAGTTATTTAGTTCAGATCAACATGTTATAGTTCATGATTTATTACTTGGTCATTGTATTTAGTTTATCTCTCATCTCATGCTTTAGTATATATATTTCCATGTTCAGCATTCATATTTTATAACTTTGTATATATCCCACATGCTCAGTACATTCGATGTATTGATGCATAATTTTGTGCTACATCTTATCATGATGTAGGTTCAGGTTCCCCGTATCCAAACTGCACTTAGTGCGACTTTCCAGTCCTTACTTAGCATCTTACTGGTGAGTCCTCATAGTTCAAGGACAATGGTTATCATTATTCATTTCAGTCTTGTATTTCAATTTTTAGACTTTTAGAGTTAGCTGGGGGCTTGTCCTAGCAACTCGCTTCAGTTAGAGGCTTTCAAACATAGAACTAGATTCAACTTTTGGGTTGTCAGTTTTGCTTTCAGTCTTGCTATATTCTCAAATACTTATATATTTATATATGCTTGGATTATTTTTCCGACCTACTTATTTAAACCAGTTTAGCTTCCGCACATATTGTATTTGATTTTAAAATGCCTAGATATGCAGAGCATGGTTAGCTTGGGGTCACTCGTGACACTAAGCACCATGTTACATCTATGGGGTAGTCTCAGAGCATGAAAAACTTGGTATCAGAGCACAAGGTTCAAGTTTCTTAGGGTGTCTGAAAGCCGCATCGAGTAGAGCCTTCTTTATGGGTGTGAAGCACGCCACTCTTATGGGGGAGAAACTACAAGACATTTTTAGGAAAACTTCCCTTCTTTCTATTCCGTCTTGTTCTATAAAGTATGAACTCTATTTAATCTCCTTATAACTCGTGTTCTATGCATTATAAAAATGCCTCCCAGAAGAGTGAACACAAGAGGGAATGGAAACAAGAATGGAAACCAACAAGCACCACCAGCTCTAGCAGACCCTCTGAATAAGCAAGGCTATGGCACCAACCCTACCACAGACTAACTCCACAACAGCTAGGATCCGAGACTTCACTCGAATGAATCCTCCAGAGTTCCATGGTTCTAAGTTGTAGAAAGGTCCACAGGAATTCCTGGATGACATCCAAAAGGTAACGTAGGTTATGGGTGTCACCCCGGCTGAGAGTGCAGACTTAGCTGCTTTTCAGTTGAAGGGAGTGGCTCATGTGTGGTATCAACAATGGAAGGAGTCACGAGGTGCTAATACAGGCCCAATGGATTGGAATTATTTTCAAACTGCATTTCTGGATAGGTTTTTCCTGATTGAATTTAGAGAATCAAGGGTTCAGGAGTTCATCAACTTAAGGAAAAATGATATGAGCGTGAAGAAGTACTCTCCCAAGTTTACTCAATTGTCAAAGTATGCTCCAGCAATGGTTGTTGACTCCAGGGCCCATATGATCAAGTTCATATCAGGTGTTTCAGATGATGTGGTCAATGAGTGTAGGATTGCTATGTTGGTGAAGGACATGGACATCTTTAGGTTAATGACTCATGCAGAACAGATTGAGGAGGGAAAGATCAAAATAAGGGCAAGCGACAACAAGAGGGCTAGGACATATAACTTCAATTTCTCTCAACAGAGGTAAGATAGTGGTAGGTTCTGCTAGAAATCTTCAGCTCCAGCCCCATCTTCTACCAGTGCCCCAATGCCTAAGTTCATACAGGATCGGCGAGATAAGGCACCAGGCTCTAAGTCCCAAGGTAGCGTCACTAGTGGGCGCACTCATCCAGTTTGCAAAAAGTGTTGTACGAACCACCAAGGTGAGTGTATGAAAGGTAGTGAAAACTATTTTGCGTGTGGAAAGCTAGGCCATAGAATGAAAGAGTGCCCAATGACTTCTCAGAAGAGAGGGATACTCATCTGTAGAATCAGGCTAACTCTATTGCAGCTCCAGTAGGTCGCCTAACTCAGAAGGATGCCTTATATAATACAAGTGGTGATCTGAACCAGAACAGATTGTATGCCTTTCAGACTTGACAGGACAAAAAGTATTCTCCTGATGTGGTCATAGTTACGTTACAAGTCTTCCACCTTGATGTTTATGCATTGTTAGACCCAGGGGCTATACTTTCTTTTGTAACTCCATATATAGTAGTAAATTTCAGTGTCAGTCCAGAAAACCTCCCAGAACCTTTCTCAGTCTCTACTCTAGTAGGTGACTCAGTCATAGCTTAACGGGTATACAAAAATTGCCCTGTCTCAGTTTCCCAGAAAGTCACCTTAGCCAATCTAGTAGAGTTAGAAATGAATGACTTTGATATTATTCTAGGCATGGATTAGTTACACTTCTGTTATGTCAGTTTATTGTAGAACCAGGATAGTTTGGTTCCAATTTCCTAATGAACCAGTTTTAGAATGGAAGGGTAATACCTCTGTGCCTGTAGGTCGATTTATCTCCTACCTTAAGGCTAGAAAATTTATTTCCAAAGGATGTATTTATCATCTTGTTCGGGTTAAGGATTCAGATTCTGAGGCCCAAACTCTTGAGTCAATCCTAGTGGTTAAGGAATTCCCAGAAGTATTTCCAGAAAATCTGCCTAGAGGTCCTCCCAAAAGAGAAATCGACTTTGGAATAGATATCCTTCCAGATACCTAGCATATCTCAATTCCTCCTTACAGAATGGCTCCAGCTAAGCTTAAGAAATTGAAGGAACAACTGAAAGACCTTCTAGATAAGGGCTTCATCAGACACAACATCTTTCCATGGGGTGCTTCAGTTCTTTTCATGCATAAGAAAGACAGTTCTCTCAAGATGTGCATTAACTATCGTCAGCTATCCAAAGTAACAATTAAGAATAAGTATCCCATCCCCAGGATTGATGACTTGTTTGACCAACTTCAGGGTGCTAGTTGCTTCTCTAAGATCGAACTCAGATCCATTTATCATCAGCTCAGAGTCATAGATAGTGACATCCCAAAGACAGCCTTTAGGACTGTCACGACCCAATTTCTCGATCATGATGACACCTGCAATCCCCGGTAGGTGAACCAATCCCCGTAGCCCAGAACAGTTAGTAATGGGCTACTATCTAACAAATAAGAGAACAAGACGAAGAGAACAGATAAAAGGACTATAAATACATACATATGCGGAAACTAAACCAAACCTCAAGACCTGGTATCATAGTATAGAGCCCCAACTACATACATGGAGTGCAACTAATCAAAAAATATATATACAGATGTCTCTGAATCGTAATAGAGTACATGAAGCAAAAGATAAACTAAAGCTAAGCTCCGATCGCCAAGAGCTCACCCTCAGCCTGAAGTAGTCCCCAACAGATCTCCAAGAACGAATCACAGCGATCTAACGGTGATGGCCCACGCTAGGATCTGCACCCAAAGATGCAGGGGGGTAGGGGTGAGCACCAAATGCGAAGCATAAGGTACCCAGTAGGTATCATAGGCCGACTGGGCACATATAAGATAAAAGCGTAGTAATAGACAGAGTAGAAGCAAGTAGTCACATAAATCAACGAAAGGTACACAGGAACTAGCCCAGAGGGAAATCAACAGAACCACATATGAGGCTAGTAAGCAGAATATACACACTATAGGTACAGGTGAAAGTAAGAAATAACGCACCTGGGGTCCTTGCAATAACATTGTATACAAAATAAGTTTACGAAATGAATGGTATACCGGTAACCTCAAGAGTAGAAAGAAGAGAGAAAGAGTAATAATAGGCATGCTCAGAGACATGGATCAAACTCAACTATTCATACCAATCTCATACTTATCTATAATAGAGAACAATTCTATAAGTAAATAGCAAAAGTCTATCTACAGTCCCCCGGCCGCCCATACAACCGAGGAACACAAACAAGTGAAAACAAACCCTCCGGCATCCCATACTACCGGAGTGTACAATCAACAAACAACAAACAAGGGTGGAGCCTCAAACAATGAATGATATGATGCATGAAGATCTCAAGTGAAATGGTATCTCTGTATGTACCTCCTCCGGCCCGATCCGGCCCAGCAGGTAGGTTCCATGGAAGGACACTGCCCGTATACCTCTACTCCACCGTATACCCCTCCTCCGGCACATGCAACCCGTAGCCTCTGGCTAGGATGGAAAGGTCCATGGAGGTCCCAGACCCCATACTAAAACTCAGTATCAGAACATGTCATCCGAAAGCACGTCCGATATCAGGATAGAGACCCAGTCTCGAATATGCAATGCCCAGACCCTGTTCAGGACTAAAGTAGTAGGAAAATGTCTCAAAATCCCCTCCAAGGGTGCCCGGGCATAACCGGGTCTAAACAGTAAAAAGCCATCTCAGGTGCTCGGTCTGACCGAGGCTAAAAATCATATCAAGTAACAAGAAAACTCAACTAGCACCCCGGCCCTGCCGAGTCTAGCAATAATCATAAAACTGATGATTTAAATCATAATTTTACTTTCTGCCAAAAAATATCCACAAGTTAAATCAGACCATTTCCAAATTATTTCCATAAAAAAAGGGCCCCCCGGGCCATGCAAGGTCTAGAAATTAGTGTCAGTAGGCCCGAAGCCAAAACCATAGTAAAACATGGATAAAACCTTTTTATATGCATGGAAATGGTATGATCACACACAATAGCTGCCCAGCAGCTCACAATCAACCTATCGACCCTGCACAGGCCCACATCTACTCAGCAAGCATAACCAGCCTAGAAGGATAATTCTATGCCCGGGACTCGCGGACATTCCCAAAATCCCACCTTCTATGTTCCAGAGTCAACAAGGCCTCATAGGACCACAAGGGTAAATAAAATATATCGGCAAATACTACAAGCAACGGAGGAACAAAAGTAGGCGGACATGAATAAAGTGGTCGAGGTCTGTGGTACCAACCTAATAAACCAATCCAAGGATGCCCATTAATACAATTTTATTCTATATACGCGGAGTCTAGGAAAAATAAACCGTAACCTACCTGTCGTCCGATGACAAGCTTGAACCTCTCCGAAAAGCTCCGAAACGAAATCAAACTTGAACTCGAATAACTTGACTAGGAAAAGTATTCTTTACTAACCGTGAGCACGTATTTGCAAGCTTATACATGATAAGGCTTCAGAATTGCATTTGGCAATTGAAAGTAATAAGTGGGATTATGTTGCCCACCCATCTAACAGTAACCAAAAAAATGAAAAGCCAAAAGTGATCATTAATCCTATTAATGCCACCTATGAAGGATAAAGTTATATGCTGCCAACTTTGGCTGGCCACCCCCTCCACCTACACGTGGAGTGGAGGTTGCAATTACAAAGGACAAGAAAAGAAATTTTTATCCCGTTATTTATATATTCGGGTATTGCATAAATTCGTGGTAATTCGTGGTAAAATAAATATAACTTTTTAAATATACCATAATTCATAGAAAGTTATTTCGAATAAAACCTACTATATTATAATAATAAATTTTAACATAACTAAATTTACTATCTCCGTTAAAATATTACAATGTATAAAAACTTTATAAAATAAATACATATACAATTATATCGTAACAAAATATTTTTTATAAACCTTTAAAATATTTTGAAAAGGCAATAATAATATAATTTTTACCAAATTTAACTTTTAAATAAAATATTTTCAAATACACGCACGATGCTAATAAAATTCTTAAGCCTAGGCTCGTAATTCACCAACGCACGATTTTGATACTCAAGAATTCTCTCGGGATCCTCCCTTATGTTTTATCACTGTTTCGGAACTGAAATGGCGTTTTAAAACGTGAAGTTGAGGCTTAAATCGAGTTTAACCCGACCCGGTTCGCAACCCATTTTCTGCCAGACAGTCCGCGGTAAAACAGTCATAACTTTTTACTCCGAGATCAGTTGGACGTGAGGTTTTGTGCGTTGGAAACTAGACTCGTAGACCTTTGATTTTGTATTTCGGGGGACTTCTAACTCTTTATGTATTGAGAGAAAAGCCTTGACACATTTGACCCAAAGTTCAGGAAATTTCTTAAAGAACTTACGATAACTTTTGTCGGTTTGCTTGACTTCAAAAGTTATAATGCGACCAAACAAATGGGCCCGACACCGAAATACCGGTCCTGACGAGCCTTAAGTGACTTAGGGCCGCTACAAACAAGCTCTAACGGTTCAAGGAAAACGTACACGTGGAAATAACCGGAAGGGTCATTACATCATCCACTACTAAAAAGGACTTTCGTCCTCGAAAGTCAAGGTCAAGGGGGTACCTGAAGGCTAAAATAGCTGCGGATACTGATCCCGCATATCTCTCTCAGTCTCCCAGGTAGCCTCCTCGACTGGACGGTGCCTCCACTGAACCTTAACAACCGGGATCTCTCGAGACCTCAATCTCCTGACATCTCTGGCCAAAATAGCTGCCGGCTCCTCAACAAAGGCTAAATCTTCACCCAACTGAACTGAATCCCACTGAAACACATGAGACTCATCTGGGAAATACCGACGCAACATCGAAACGTGAAATACAGTATGTATGGCCGAAAATATTGGAGGCAAGGCTAGCTGATAGGCAACGCTACCAACCCTCTGAAGAATCTCAAACGGCCCAATGTATCTGGGGCTAAGCTTGCCCCGCCTACCAAATCTCATCACGCCCTTCATGGGCGATACACGGAGAAACACCAAGTCACCGACACTAATCTCCAAGGAACGAAGCCTACGATCAACATAACTCTTCTGCCTGCTCTGAGCTGCCCGAAGTCTATCCTGAATCACTCGGACTCGATCTAAGGAATCTCGAAGCAAATATGTGCTCTGTGGCCCAACACTAAAACCATCAAACCAACCTACCGGTGATCTGCAACGCCTGCCATACAAAGCCTCAAAAGGTGCCATGCCGATACTCGAATGGAAGCTGTTATTATAAGGAAACTCTGCCAAGGGAACAAACTGATCCCAAGAACCTCCAAAGTCAAGAACACAGGCTCAAAGCATGTCCTCCAAAATCTGAATGGTCCTCTCGGACTGGCCATCTGTCTGAGGGTGGAAAGCGGTACTAAGATGAACCTCTGTACCGAAATCTCGCTGAATAGCCCTCCAGAACTGAGATGTGAACTGAGTGCCGCGGTCTGAAATAATGGAAGCTGGGGACGACCCCATGCAATCGAACAATCTCACGAAGGTAGATCTGAGCTAACCTCTCTGCGCCATAAGAAGTCTGAACCGGCAAGAAATGTGCTGACTTAGTCAGCCTATCAACAATCACCCATATGGAATCAAACCCATGAGAAGTACGAGGCAAACCAACAACAAAGTCCATAGTAATCCCTTCCCACTTCCACTCAGGAATGGGAAGTCGCTGCATCAAACCACTATGTCTCATGTGCTCGAACTTAACCTGCTAGCAGTTCAAGCACCGAGATACGAAATCCGCTATATCCCGCTTCATACCGAACCACCAGTAAAGCTGCCTCAAGTCTCTATACATCTTTGATGTGCCAGGGTGAATGGAGTATCTAGTACAATGTGCCTCGTGAAGTATCAACTGAATCAAATCACAAATCCTCGAAACACAAAGGCGACTATCAAACCTCAGAACCCCATCTGAATCTAGAGTAGCCCGATTGGTCTCACCCTGAACAACCCGATCACGAAGGTCACACAACTGCTGATCCTCAAACTGACGGCTCTAAATCTGATCAATCAAAGTAGAAGGAACCTCAACACTGGCGAGAACTCTGCTAGGATCCGACAAGTTAAGCCTAACCAGACGGTTAGCCAAGGACTGGATGTCCAAGGCGAACGGTCGCTCTGAAACTGAAAGAGAAGCTAGGCTACCCATACTCACTGTTTTCCGGCTCAAGGCATCCGCTACCACGTTTGCATTGCCCGGATGATACAGAATAGTGAAGTCATAGTCCTTCAGTAACTCGACCCATCTCCTCTGTCTCGAGTTCAAACTCCCGCTGACTTCCATGATATACTGAAGACTACGGTGATCGGAAGATCTCATAGTTGAACTCCATATAGACCGTATATTGCCTCCAAGATCTTGTAAGGCGCGAAAACTACCGCCGGCCACATCTAAGTCATGAGTGGGGTAGTTGCGCATCGTGGAACCTTCAGCTGGCCTCGACACATATGACTATAACATCACACGATCCCCTGGACTACATCAACACATAACCAAGACCAACCCCAGAAGCATCACAATACACGGAGAAGCTCTGACCCTCAACCGGCAAAGTCAAAACTGGAGCTAAAGTCAATAAGGCCTTAAGCCTCTGGAAGCTATCCTCACACTGATCCGACCACTGAAATGGGATATCCTTCCTAGTCAGCATAGTCAAGGGTGCTGCTATGGAAGAAAATCCCTCAATGAACCGTCTGTAGTAACCCGCTAACCCAATAAAGTTGCGAACCTCAGTAACAGTAGTAGGTCTAGGCCACTCACAAACCGCTAAAATCTTTCTCGGATCAACCCTAATCCCATCCTTAGACACCACGTGCCCTAGGAATGCAACTGACTCAAGCCAAAACTCAGACTTTGAGAACTTGGCATAAAGCCGATGATCTCTAAAAGTCTGGAGTATAACCCTCAAGTGCTGCTCATTCTCATCTCTACTACGCGAGTATACTAAGATGTCATCTATAAAAACTATCACAAATGAGTCCAAATACGGGCCAAGAACCCTGTGCATCAAGTTCATAAAGGTTGCAGGGGCATTAGTCAACCCAAAAGACATCACCAGGAACTCATAATGGCCATAACATGTCCTGAATGTTGTCTTAGGGATGTCCTCCGCCCTAATCCTCAACTGATGGTAGCCAGACCTCAAATCAATCTTCGAAAACACGACTGAATCCTGAAGTTGGTCAAACAAATCATCAATCCTCGGCATCGGATACCTATTCTTCACTGTCACCCTATTCAGCTGCCGATAATCAATACACATGCGCATAGACCCATCCTTCTTCTTCACAAAGAGAACAGGAGCACCCCAAGGTGACACACTAGGTCTAATAAACCCCTTAGCTAACAGATCCTGGAGCTGCTCCTTAAGCTCCCTCAACTCAGCAGGAGCCATACGGTAAGGAGAAATAGAAATGGGCCTAGTGCCCGACTCTAGCTCAATAGCGAAATCAATATCTCTCTCAGGTGAAAGGCCTGGCAGGTCGGTAGGAAACACATCGAGGAAGTCTCTAACCACATGAACGGACTCAGGAGAAGTAGGGTCAGCACTAGCATCTCGGACATATGCTAGATAAGCTAAACACCCACGGGAAATCAACTTCCTAGCTCGAAGACAAGAGATGATCCCAGATGGTGCATGGCTAACATAACCCTGCCACACAACCGGGGATACACCGGGGACGGCTATGGTAATGGTCTTGGCATAACAATCCAAAACCACACGGTTAGGGGATAACCAGTCCATGCCCAGTATCACATCAAAATCTAGCATATCAAGAATCATCAAATCACCCCAAGTCTCTGAATCACCAATAGATAGCATACACGATCTCACAATCCGATCCACTACTAAAGAATATCCTAATGGGGTCGAAACAGAAACAGGAACAGATAATAGCTCACTAGCCAACCCCAAACAAGGTACAAAGTAGGCAGATACATATAAACAAGTGGATCCAGGATCAAATAAAGCCATAGCAGACTGATGGCACACAGAAATCATACCTGTAATCACAGCATCTGAGGCCTCTACCTCTGGTCTCCTAGGGACCGCGTAAAACTGACGCGACCTCCACCTGCCCGACTGCCATCCCTACCACCTGCTCTGCCGCGCGGAGCAGTACCTCTACTCTGACGACCACCCCCTCGAGCTGGGGGATGAACTACTCGTAAAGGCTTGGCCAACTGAATTGTACCCTGCTGAGGGCAATCTCTAGCAAAATGACCAATCGCACCACAAGTAAAATAAGCCCCTGATGGCCTACTCAGTCAAGATGAACCAGCAGATCCCGTATGAACACCACGGCCTGATGCCCCAGAAACTGTACCTCTCGAAGATTGGCCGCCATAGCCCTAATGGCTGCTCTGACCCTACTCGAACTGGGTACTACCGAAAGTCTGAAGGGAAGCCTGGACCGGTCGGCTGGACTGACCCTGGTACTGCTGTGGCTGATAACTCCGGCTCCACTGGCCAGGACCTCTACCACCATATCTGGAACCACTATAGACACCCTGATGTCGAGGCCTCTTATCTCTGGACCCCTGATCATGTCGCTGTAAGTCATCCACAGTGCGGGCATAGTCTACAATAGCCTGGAATGACCGACCACTGGCAATCAATATCTCAGCTGGCTGCCTGATCTCTGGCCTCAAACCCCATACGAATCTGCGAATCCTATCAGCCTCAGTAGGAATGATCATAGCTCCGAACGGTGCTAGCTGATTGAAGCGGGTCTCATACTCCGAGATAGTCATAGACCCCTGCACAAGGTGAGTAAACTGCTCCCTGCGACGCCCCCGATCACATCTGAGGGGTAAGGAAACTGTGGCCCAAATAGGCCGCATAAAAACTACAGGAACGCAAGGTCAAAAGGTATGTGACGACGATTGTGGGGTATAATTCAAAGCAACCGCTGGGCCTCTCACCATAACTTTCGCTGTGGATCCCTCCAACTGAATAGGTAAGTATAACCAACGACGACCGTGATATTCTCGTTCAACATAACCCAAATGATGAGCATCTCCTCGAGCGGAGGTAGTGAATAAGTCATGTGGATCTGTCCCAGAAGTACCGGTTTAGCATTAACGAGCTCGGAGGTGCTATACCTCAAAACCTACCCAATCGCCTTCTGCTCTGACTCCTGTCATAACTGGCGAGGAGCAAAGAGGCTGTGCAAACAGATGAAGGAACCTAGAATGACCTCCCACAGGGGAAGCAACATAGTAGCCGGTCTGCGCTGCTCTAAGCTCTGTGCACCCAGGGCAACCCAGAATGACCTCCGCACGGGGAGCCATAGTAGCCGGCTGCGCTCCTAAGCTCTGTGCACCCAGGGCTGCCCCCTGAGCGGATGTCTGCGCCACCTTGGAAGGCCGCTCTCCAATCATACCCAAAAGCTGTAATAGTAATCCCCGAATATCTGGAGACTGATCTGCGGCTGGAGCTGGCACAGAAGTGGGCACTAGAGCTGGTACTGGAGCTGGCGCTGGAGCTGGCGCTGGAGCTGGAGGCTCATCTCCATGTGATGTCGATGATCTCGTACGAACCATCTGCGGGAGAATAAAGTAGAACAAATGAGATTTCCAGAAACTTCAAGGGTTCTACGCACGACACAGAAGCAATGAAAGAGTCAAATTTCCTAAAATGCCACTGTAGCCTCCCAAAGATTGAGTACGGACGTCTCCGCCCCGATCCGCAGGACTCTACTAGACATTGGCTCCTATACCGATGACACCAGTGAACCTAAAGCTCTGATACCAAGTTGTCACGACCCAATTTCTCGGTCATGATGGCACCTACAATCCCCCGTAGGTGAACCAATGCCCGTAGCCCAAAACAGTTAGTAATGGGCTACTATCTAACAAATAAGAGAACAAGACGAAGAAAACAGATAAAAGGACTATAAATACATACATATGCGGAAACTAAACAAAACCTCAAGACCTGGTATCATAGTATAGAGCCCCAATTACATACATGGAGTGCAACTAATCCAAAAAAATATATACAGATGTCTCTTAATGGTAATAGAGTACATGAAGCAAAAGATAAACTAAAGCAAAGCTCCGATCGCCAAGAGCTCACCTTCAGCCTGAAGTAGTCCCCAACAGATCTCCAAGCACGAATCACAGCGATCTAACGGCGATGGCCCACGATAGGATCTGCACCCAAAGATGCAGGGGGGTAGGGGTGAGCACCAAATGCGAAGCATAAAGGACCCAATAGGTATCATAGGCCGACTGGGCACATATTAGATAAAAGTGTAGTAATAGACAGAGTAGAAGCAAGTAATCACAGAAATCAACGAAAGGTACACAGGAACTAACCCAGAGGGAAATCAACAGAACCACATATGAGGCTAGTAAGCAGAATATACACACTATAGGCACAGGTGAAAGTAATAAATAACGCACCTGGGGTCCTTGCAATAACAGTGTATACAAAATAAGTTTACGAAATGAACGGTATACCGGTAACCTCAAGAGTAGAAAGAAGAGAGAAAGAGTAATAATAGGCATGCTCAGAGACATGGATCAAACTCAACTATTCATACCAATCTCATACTTATCTATAATAGAGAACAATTCTGTAAGTAAATAGCAAAAGTCTACCTACAGTCCCCCGGCCGCCCATACAACCGAGGAACACAAACAAGTGAAAACAAACCCTCCGGCATCCCATACTACCGGAGCGTACAATCAACAAACAACAAACAAGGGTGGAGCCTCAAACAATGAATGATATGATGCATGAAGATCTCAAGTGAAATGGTATCTCTGTATGTACCTCCTCCGGCCCGATCCGGCCCAGCAGGTAGGTTCCATGGAAGGACACTGCCCGTATACCTCTACTCCACCGTATACCCCTCCTCCGGCACATGCAACCCGTAGCCTCTGGCTAGGAGGTCCATGGAGGTCCCAGACCCCATACTAAAACTCAGTATCAGAACATGTCATCCGAAAGCACGTCCGATATCAGGATAGAGACCCAGTCTCGAATATGCAATGCCCAGACCCTGTTCAGGACTAAAGTAGTAGGAAAATGTCTCAAAATCCCCTCCAAGGGTGCCCGGGCATAACCGGGTCTAAACAGTAAAAAGCCATCTCAGGTGCTCGGTCTGACCGAGGCTAAAAATCATATCAAGTAACAAGAAAACTCAACTAGCACCCCGGCCCTGCCGAGTCTAGCAATAATCATAAAACTGATGATTTAAATCATAATTTTACTTTCTGCCAAAAAATATCCACAAGTTAAATCAGACCATTTCCAAATTATTTCCATAAAAAAAGGGCCCCCCGGGCCATGCAAGGTCTAGAAATTAGTGTCAGTAGGCCCGAAGCCAAAACCATAGTAAAACATGGATAAAACCTTTTTATATGCATGGAAATGGTATGATCACACACAATAGCTGCCCAGCAGCTCACAATCAACCTATCGACCCTGCACAGGCCCACATCTACTCAGCAAGCATAACCAGCCTAGAAGGATAATTCTATGCCCGGGACTCGCGGACATTCCCAAAATCCCACCTTCTATGTTCCAGAGTCAACAAGGCCTCATAGGACCACAAGGGTAAATAAAATATATCGGCAAATACTACAAGCAACGGAGGAACAAAAGTAGGCGGACATGAATAAAGTGGTCGAGGTCTGTGGTACCAACCTAATAAACCAATCCAAGGATGCCCATTAATACAATTTTATTCTATATACGCGGAGTCTAGGAAAAATAAACCGTAACCTACCTGTCGTCCGATGACAAGCTTGAACCTCTCCGAAAAGCTCCGAAACGAAATCAAACTTGAACTCGAATAACTTGACTAGGAAAAGTATTCTTTACTAACCGTGAGCACGTATTTGCAAGCTTATACATGATAAGGCTTCAGAATTGCATTTGGCAATTGAAAGTAATAAGTGGGATTATGTTGCCCACCCATCTAACAGTAACCAAAAAAATGAAAAGCCAAAAGTGATCATTAATCCTATTAATGCCACCTATGAAGGATAAAGTTATATGCTGCCAACTTTGGCTGGCCACCCCCTCCACCTACACGTGGAGTGGAGGTTGCAATTACAAAGGACAAGAAAAGAAATTTTTATCCCGTTATTTATATATTCGGGTATTGCATAAATTCGTGGTAATTCGTGGTAAAATAAATATAACTTTTTAAATATACCATAATTCATAGAAAGTTATTTCGAATAAAACCTACTATATTATAATAATAAATTTTAACATAACTAAATTTACTATCTCCGTTAAAATATTACAATGTATAAAAACTTTATAAAATAAATACATATACAATTATATCGTAACAAAATATTTTTTATAAACCTTTAAAATATTTTGAAAAGGCAATAATAATATAATTTTTACCAAATTTAACTTTTAAATAAAATATTTTCAAATACACGCACGATGCTAATAAAATTCTTAAGCCTAGGCTCGTAATTCACCAACGCACGATTTTGATACTCAAGAATTCTCTCGGGATCCTCCCTTATGTTTTATCACTGTTTCGGAACTGAAATGGCGTTTTAAAACGTGAAGTTGAGGCTTAAATCGAGTTTAACCCGACCCGGTTCGCAACCCATTTTCTGCCAGACAGTCCGCGGTAAAACAGTCATAACTTTTTACTCCGAGATCAGTTGGACGTGAGGTTTTGTGTGTTGGAAACTAGACTCGTAGACCTTCGATTTAGTATTTCTAGGGACTTCTAACTCTTTATATATTGAGAGAAAATCCCTGAGACATTTGACCCAAAGTTCAGGAAATTTCTTAAAGAACTTACGATAACTTTTGTCGATTTGCTTGACTTCAAAAGTTATAATGCGACCAAACAAATGGGCCCGACACCAAAATACCGGTCCTAACGAGCATTTAGTGACTTGGGGCCACTACAAACAAGCTCTAACGGTTCAAGGAAAACGTACACGTGGAAATAACCGAAAGGGTCATTACAAGGACTCGGTATGGTCACTATGAATATGTAGTTATATCTTCTGGACTGATGAATGCTCCTGCAGCTTTCATTGATATGATGAACAGTGTGTTCAAGCAGTACTTGGACATGTTCATCATTATTTTCATTGATGGTATCCTTATTTATTCTCGGAGAAAAGAGGAGTATACAGATTATTTGAGAGTTGTGCTGCAAACTCTCAAGGATCGCCAGTTATTCGCTAAGTTCAACAAGTGTGAATTCTGGTTGAAGTCAATTGCGTTCCTTGATCATGTGGTGTCTAGTGAGGGCATCCGAGTTGATTCTCAGAATATAAAGGCAGTGAAGGGCTGGCCTATACCCACTTCTCCGACAGATATCATAAGCTTTTTGGGTTTGACTAGTTACTAAAAGAGATTTGTTGAAGGATTTTCATCTATAGTTGCCCCATTAACCAAATTGACTCAGAAGAAGGTCAAGTTCCAGTGGTCGGATGAATGTTAGAAAACCTTCTATTTGGGTTTTAATAGTATCACCTGAAGAAAATGAGCTCTATTTGGTGCTTGAATAGAACCATTAGATCCGTATTGAAATTTTAGAACCAACACAAAAAGAATCATCGCATTTAGAGTTCCTATAAGGGATATATGAGTTGTTGCTAATGCAGTTGAGGGCACAATCGTAGACCTTTAGTCTCAATAACGAAGAGTCACCACTATAGGCCTTCGCAAATGCGAGCCTTTGGTCGCGATCACAAGGGGTCACCACTGAAGGTGCCAATGATTATTTAAAAGGCAAATTTCAAGTATTTTGTATTTTTGAGATTTTTGGAGCTAAGGAACTCCAAACGTGATAATTTTTGATGTGTTTTTCTCATATGATCATTGATTATGTGTTTATACACTTTTTTTTATTCATTTTTCAAGATTTCCTATTCGTTTTCATGATTTTGATTCACTAGATATAATTTGAAACCCCAAAATTTAAGAAATCAAAAGTTTTTCATCTTAGAATCAATTTGTGATGGGTTTTCATTAATTTTTAGAAATTAAGGTCCTTGTAGTATGGGAAAATATATTTTTACTTTAATTTGTCGAATTATTGATTACTTTTTAATTTTAAACAGCGTATGAACATAGAAATTTAGGATTTTTTTTTATAAAGTTAAAGAATTGTATTTTGATGATTTCAAGCTCGATTTTAACTCCATTTTTAATAAAATTTTATATTTGAACTCCTTAAGTTATGGGTAACATGATTTTCAATAAAATTCTAGTTTTCCCTTGTGGGCTCGTGATTGACTTTTTAGTTCACTTTTATGATCTGAAATAAAAGTATAATAATATAGGTATCGATAGACTTATATTTATGTGTAAAACTTATTCTTGATAGATTTAAGGTGAATTGAGACTATTTTGAAAGAGAAGTCATTTTGGTGGTGATTCATAGCGCATTTGTTCGACTTTGAGGTAGATTATGACTTAACTTTTTTTAGACTTTACTTGGATGGAGACTTATTGTGTAAAACATGCTATGGATTGGATGAAATTATTGATTTAAGTACTAAATGCAAGAAATTATTATGTGATACCAAAATTGGGGCTTGTACCATGATAGTGAATTGTGAATCAGATTACTAGCTTGTTATTAAGGCTTGTAGCATGTGTTCATGAGTTGATTGATAGCTTGAGATTTCAAATTCTTGTGTTGTGATCACATCACCTTGTCTTATTGATTATCCATATTTATTCATCTCATGGATCATTAGTTTGTACTATTGGAAAAACTAATTTTGAAAGAGGATGAAACACTTTTGAGTAAATCTGATCTAATGCGATGATAAGTCAGTAATCTACCAACTTATTTAGCCTTTAAACGTGAATTATTGCCATGTTTTGATAAGATTTAGAGGTTCTTATGGCCTTTATTGACATGAATGTATGTACTCTTGGTCAATGATAGAAAAATAAGGAATTGGACCAAAAAAAGCTTAAAAGGAGTTGAAGTGTAAAGTGATCAGTCGAGATAAAGATTCTACCTTGAGGTGCGAACCTTGTACAACACGCACAACCCTTGGTTCGGTCCATGCCTCCCTCCATATGAATGCTCAAGAGAAGAGAAGAATTTGTTAAGGGGGTGCGGTGCCAGTGCGACACACACAAGGATTGGTGAAAACTGCACCCCACTTTGCACGAAGCTGCAAGTATGAGCCAAGTCTCTGGTTCACTTATGTGGAGTTGTGCGATGCGCACAACAAGATGTGCAAACTACACGTAATGGTGCACAGCTCCCGAGGGGAAATTTTGTCCACTTTTGTATGACGCTTTGGGAACATTCTAAAACCCAATTTGGGCAACGTTTTTGATAGTTTTTGAATAGTTTTCAGTTTTGGAGCAAGTTTATTTCCCAAAGTATGAAAGAGGGTTTCAATCCATTCTCTCAATCTTCAACCTTGGACTTGTAAATTTGAGCTTGGATATTGGATTCTTGCTACAATTAATGAAAAGGAATTTGAATTTCCCTAATGGGTATACTTTCTTCTTCCTTTAGCATGAGTGGATAAGTCTCCTTGTCTAGGGATGCGTTGATGATGGGTACTTGATAAAATGGTACGGGTCTTGCTTATGTGTGCTTATAACTGCTAATATGATATGGGTCTAGTGATTTCACCATATTTTAACTCTAAAATTGGTGGTTGAAAATATTAATTTAATTTACTTGATTGTGTTCTTGCTTGGCAAAGGGGTTTATGATTTTGGATGTGAAATTGCTAGTGGGTACTTGGGATTCCACTTAGATTGAGGTTAGATATAGCCCAATTCATCAGAAACACCCATTTAAAGGTCTAAGCTAGAGATAGTGTGACCTCCCCATGCCTATATTTGTTGGTTTATGCCTAAACAATGGTGCTTGAACAAAGACCATTGGATGAATGATTATGTGATCGAGAGATTTACAATCATGCCTAAAACCAATGCTACCTATGTTATTTAGTAAGAATTTATGTACTTGAGCAAGTACCTTGACCCCTGTTCGAGTCCAATCAGAAACACACCCCTAGACGTCCTCTTTCTTGTTTACACCTCGCATTTACTTTATTGTTTGGTTTGGATTTGAATTGTGATAGATTTCCAATTTCCCCCTTTTGACATTATTTGTTGTTTGGACAATCTACTCTTGTTGTGAAGTCTTTTCTATAATCTATTTGTCTTAGCTACAATTTCCTGAGGGATCGACCTGTCATGACCCAATTTCTCGGTCATAATGGCACCTACAACCCCCCAGTAGGCTAACCATTCCCCGTAGCCTGGAGTAGTTAGTAATGAGCTACATTCTATCAACTAAAATGGAAGAACAATTTAATAAACGGAAGCAAGGGAACAAGATGAATAAAATAGATAACAGGGGTAATATATACAATGCAAAAGCTAAACCAAACCCAAAACCTGGTATCATAGCGTATAAGAGACAGATCTACATAAGGAGTACAAAGGGTCCAAAACAATATATACAAAGTTGTCTCCGAGTAGAAATAGAGTACATAATCAAAAGACAAACTAAAAGCTAAGCTCCGGTCGCCAAGAGCTCACCCTCAGCCTGGAGTATCCCAAAAGAAACTCCTCGCACGAGTCTCCAATGAGCTAACGGTGATAGCCCACACTAGGATCTGCACCAGAAGATGCAAAGTGTAGTATGAGGACTAAATGCGAGCATAAGGTACCCAATAGGTATCATAGGTTGACTGGGCACATATAAGATAAAAGCATAGTAACAGACAAAATAGAAGCAAGTAGTCACGGAAATCAACAAAAAAGTACACCGGAACTAGCCCATAGGGAAGACAACATAAACAACATGCAATGCTAGCAAGTAGAATACATACACAACAAGCACAAATCATAAAAAGAGATGACGCACCCGGGATCCTCGCAAAAAATAGTATATATATACAAGTTTTAGAAGTGGACGGTATACTGGTAACCTCAAGTATAACGAATGGGAGAGAAGAGTAAGGATAGGCATGCTCGGAAAATAGGAATCAATAAACAAACTAATCATGTCAATCTCAAACCAGCACTAACAACTTGCAGTATGTAATCTCAAAATCATAATCGTGATAGGGGGTAGTATCATGAAAAAGTAACAAGAGTCTACCTAGTGTCCCCCCGCCGCCCATACAACCGCGGAAAGCAAACAAGTGAAAACAAAACCCTCTGGCCACCCATACAATCGGAGCGTACACTCAACAAATAGCAAACAATGGTGGAGCCTCAAACAATGAACGATATGCTATGAAATGTCAAGACAGTGAAACCTCAGTGTCAGTATGTTACCCCCTCCGGTGCCCCAAAGGTCAAGTAAAGGCGGGATCCATGGAAGGACTTCTCCCGAGTACATCTGCTCCACCGTAAACCTCTACCCCCAGTCACCCTTTTGTCCGAAGCACATGGTCCAGAACGACAGGGTCTATGGTGGTCTACTCGTAGACCACATACTGCACTCTAACCTCAAAATACTATCCGGAGTGCCACCGAATCCACACTAGTCACTAAGCTTAAAGTGCGTGCCTGAATCCTGTCAAGGTTTAAATCAATGGAATAAATGCAGTAAATCAACTCCAAGGGTACCTAGGCATCTCCGGGTCTAAAACAGTAGTAAAACAAGTCTGTTGCTTAACTTTACCGAGTCTAGTCTCACTTCTTTATAAATAGCGAAAATCAATCCAGCACCTCCGTCCACCCGAGTCCAATATAAGATACAAAAATTGAGACATCTCTCTCCTTTTAACCTTTCTTACCCCAAAAAGATCCATAAAAGGGATATCAAACCATTTCATAACACATTTTACCAAAAATGGGCCCCTGAGGCCATGCAAGGTTTGAAGATCATAGATAGTAGGCCTGAAGCCAAAACCATAGTAAAATCGAGTAGAAAATCCTTTATATGCATGATAATGGTATGCTCAATCAAAATCAACAGCCTAATGGCTCACAAATAACCTATCGGCTCTGCACAGGCCCATAACTACTCAACAAGCATAACCAGCCTAGAAGGATATTTCTATGTCCGGGACTCGCGGACATTCCCAATAAGCCACCTTCTATGTTCCAGAGTCAACAAGGCCTCACAGGACCATAAGGGTGAATAAAACGTATCAACCAAGTACTACAAACATCGGAGGAAGGAAAGTAGGCGAACATGAATAAAGCGGTCAAGGTCTGTGGTACCAACCTAGTAACCCAACCCAAGGATGTCAGCTAGTATAATTTTATCCGATATATGCTAAGTCTAGGGAGTTTAGACCGTAACCTACCTGTCGTCTGATGACAAGCTGTTGGACAACGATATCCAAGCCCAAAACACTCCGAGGACTCCCGAATGATAATCACATTATCAACAACATAATAAACACATAAAGATGAGTCTAGCATTACCAATATTGCTATAATTATAGCCAAGCTAAATATACCCATATTACTATAATAATAGCCAAGCCAAAATTTGGGTCACCGGCAGACCCGTGGGCCCCGCAATCCAAAATCAAAAACAAAAATACACTATATGATCACCGAGACCATAAGAGTACATGCCCGAAAAATCAAGAAAGTTGGACAACAAATTCGGGCTAAACTACCCCTAAAGTTAAGGAACAAACAATAGAAATTAAAGAAATGAAATCTGGAAATAGGCAAGAATCATCTACTAAGATGAGAGAATCAAGCCAAGGGAATGTAAAGAACGAGTCCACGAAGCATGCAACTCTACATGGGAGCAGATTCTACAACAAAATTCAAGTTTGAGAAGTTAGCAATAATGGTGAGTGTTAATAAATGGAAAAGACAAGATGGGGGAAGAAGGAGACTCACCAATTAGGGACAGAAATGCCCACGGAGCTATGGTGTGACTTCCTCGGGGATCTGAGTGCCAAAAGGGAACAATTTTGGTGGTTGGAGAGCTGTTTTACAAAGGGGAAACATTTTAGAATGAGGCGAAAGAGGAGGAAGTTATGTTTAAAAGCTGCCAGCAGAAATCATAAATGCGGCACCACACCGCAAATGCGGTAGCCGCAAATACGGAACTCGCACCCTCGGTCCAACACCACAAATGCGGTGCCACACTGCAAATGCGGTAGCCACAAATACGGCCAAGCACCGCAAATACGGAGCCAACACTTTTGGCCAGACACTACAAAAGTGGTATTTTACCACAAATGCAGTGGCCACAATTGCGGTCAAATGTTCGCAATTGAAAACCCAATAGATATAGCAACTTCAGCTAAAACCAGCTAAGTTTAAATTGCATGATTGAATCCTCGGGAGGCATCTAGGGTCCCACAGACACAAATGAACTATGCTACCCAACTAAAATCAGCATTCCAGACTCAACATAATTGATGAAAAACCCAATCGAGGTCGATAGAACAAAAAGTGTGCCCCACGCCCAAGAGCTAACTTTAGGCCTATCTTTTCAAAATGGAACACCGAGGCCTAAAATGAGTCCGGAAGCCTCGGGACCCAAACCAAAGGTCTCTCTAGCCCAAAGTTGACATTCCAGAGCTAACAACGCTGTTAAAATTTCCACCCGTGGCCGTCTTCTATGAATGTTGACTAAAGTCAAACTTTTAAGTTCAACTTGGCTAAAACACAAAAACCAAGACAAAACAAAACAAAAAGCTCCCAGAACCTGACCAAGGGTCCTTTTAGCCCAAAGTCCATGCTCCAGAGCTAACAGAACTGTCAAAATTCAATTCCGAGCATGTTTACCAAGAATGTTGATGAAAGTCAATGATATTCTAAGTTAAGGATCTAAAAAAGGCAAATGGCCAAAAAAACCAAACGAATGACCAGGGCACCTAACCACCGGTCCCAGCAAGCCATAAATGACTTGGGGTCGCTATAGGAAAGCTCTAACAGTACAATAAAAACGTAAATACGAAGATGACCAGAAGGGTAATCACAATATCCACTACTAAAAAGACTTTCATCCTCAAAAGTCAAGAAGGAAGGATTACCTGAGGGCTCAAATAACTACGGATACTGAGCATGCCACTCACTCTCGGTCTCCCAAGTAGCCTCCTTGACCAGATGATGCCTCCACTAATCTATCACAATTGGAATCTCTCTAGATCTCAATCTCTTGATATCTCTGGCCAGAATAGCTATCGACTCCTCAACAAAAGATAAACTCTCATCTAACTGAACTGAATCCCAATGCAACATATGAGACTCTTCTGGAACATACCAGTGCAACATCAAGACATAAAAAACTGGGTGAATAGCTGAAAACATCGAAGGCAAAGCTAATATGTAGGCATCACGACCAACCCTCTGTAGAATCTCAAATGACCCAATGAACCTGGGGCTAAGCTTTCCCCGCCGACCAAACCTCATCATGCCCTTCACGGGTAATACTCGAAGGAAAACCAAGTCACCAACACTAAACTCTAAGGCACAAAGTCTACGATTAGCGTAGCTCTTTTGCCTACTTTGGGATGCTCTAAGTCTATCCTAAATCAAATGGACTTGGTCTAAGTAAACTCTAAGCAAATATGTACTCTGCGGTCTAGACTCTAACCTATCAAACCAACCAATCGGCAATCTGCAATGCTTACCATACAAAGCCTCAAAAGGTGCCATGCCAATGCTCGAAGGAAAGCTATTATTATAAGCAAACTCGGCCAATGGCACAAACTGATCCCATGAACCCCCAAAGTAAAGAACACAAGCCCGAAGCATGTCCTCCAGTACCTGAATAGTCCTCTCGGACTGGCCATCTGTTTGAGGATAGAAAGCGGTACTAAGTTGAACCTCTGTACTTAAATCTTGCTGAATAGCCCTCTAGAACTGAGATGTGAACTGAGTACCACGGTCTGAAATGATAGAAGATGGGACCCCGTGCAACCAAAAACTCTCACGAAGGTAGATCTGGGTTAACCGCTTCACACCATAAAAAGTCTGAACCAACAAGAAATGTGCTGACTTAGTCAGCCTATCAACAATTACCCAAATGGAATCAAACCCATGAGAAATAAGAGGAAAACCAACAACGATGTCCATAGTAATACCTTCCCACTTCCACTCAGGAATGGGAAGTCGCTGCATCAAGCCACCCAGTCTTATGTGCTCAAACTTCACCTGTTGATAGTTCAAGCACCGAGATACAAACTCCGCTACATCACGCTTCATACCACACCACTAGTAAATCTGCCTCAAATCTCTATACATCTTTGCCGCACCAGGATAAATAGAGTATCTTGAACTATGTGCCTCACGGAGTATCAACTAAATCAAATCACCAACCCTCAGACCACAAAGTCGACCATCAGAACCTAAAGTAGCCCGGCTGGCCTCACCCGGAACTACCTGATCACGAAGGTCACACAAACTCTAATCATCTCTGAATATAATCAACTAGAGTAGAACAAACCTCAACACTGGCAAAAACTTTGCTGGGATCCGATAAGTCAAGCCTAACCAACCGGTTAGCCAAGGACTGGATGTCCAAGGCTGGTGGTCGCTCAGAAATTGAAAGTAAAGATAGGCTGCCCATACTCACCGCCTTTCGACTCAAGGCATCTGCTACCACGTTTGCCTTCCTCGGATGATATAGGATGGTAAAATCATAGTCCTTCAGTAGCTCAATCCATCTCCACTACCTCGAGTTCAGCTCTCGCTGACTTGTAATGTACTGAAGGCTACCGTGGTCGGTGAATATCTCACAATGAACTCTATATAAATAGTGCCTCCAGATCTTGAGCGTGAAGACTACCACTGCCAACTCTAAGTCATGAGTGGGGTAGTTGCGCTCGTGAACCTTCAACTGCCTCGATGTATATGCTATCACTCGACCTTGCTACATCAACATACAACCAAGACCAACCCCGGAAGTATCATAATACATGATGAAACTTTGACCCTTAACTGACAAAGTCAAAACTGGAGTTGAAGTCAATAAGGCCTTAAGCCTCTGAAAGTTATCCTCGCACTTATCTGACCACTGGAATTGAACATCCTTCCTAGTCAGCATAGTCAAGGGTGATGCTATAGAAGACAATCCCTGAATGAACTGTCTGTAGTATCCTGCTAACCCAACAAAGTTGCGAACCTCAGTAGCAATAGTAGGTCTGGTCCAATCACAGACCACTGCAATCTTACCCGGATCAACTCTAATCCCATCCTTAGACACCACGTGCCCTAGGAATGCAACTGAATCAAGCCAAAACTTGCACTTTGAGAACTTGGCATAAAGCTGATGATCTCTGAAAGTTTGAAGTACAGTCCTCAAGTGCTACTCATGCTTATCTCTACTCTGGGAGTATACCAAAATATCATCAATGAAGACTATCACGAACATATCCAAGTACGGGCTAAGCACCCTATGTATCAAGTCTATGAAGGCATGAAGGCTGCAGGGGCATTAGTCAACCTAAAAGACATCACCAGGAACTCATAGTGGCCATAATATGTACTGAATGCTGTCTGAGGGATGTCCTCCGCCCTTATCCTCAACTGATGGTAGCTGAACCTCAAATCAATCTTTGAAAACATGGCGGAACCCTAAAGCTGATCAAACAAGTCATCAATCCTGGGCATCGAATACCTATTCTTCACTGTCACCTTATTCAGTTGTCGATAATCAATACACATCCGCATCGACCCATCCTTCTTCTTCACAAAGAGAATGGGAGAACCCCAAGGAGACACACTCGGTCTAATGAACCCCGTAGCTAAGAAATCCTGGAGCTGCTCCTTAAGCTCTCTCAATTCAGCAGGAGCCATACGGTAAGGAGGAATAGAAATGGGCCTGGTGCCTGGCTCTAACTCAATGATGAAATCAATATCCCTCTTAGGTGAAAGGCCTGGCAGGTCAGTAGGAAACACATCTAGGAAGTCTTTAACCACAGGAACAGACTCAGGAGACGTAGGGTCAGCACTAGCATCTCAAACATATGCTAGATAAGCTAAACACCCATGGGAAATCAACTTCCTAGTTCAAAGATAAGAGATGATCCCAGACGGTGCATGGCTAATAGAACCTTTCCACATAACCAAGAATACACCAGGCACGGCTATGGTAACGGTCTTGGCATAACAATCAAAAACTGCACGGTGAGGGGATAACCAGTCCATGCCTAGTATCACATGAAAATCTAGAATATCAAGTATCATTAAATCATCCCAAGTCTCCAAATCACCAACAAATATCATGCAAGATCTCACAATTCGATCCACTACTAAAAAATCTCCTACTAGAGTTGAAAAAGGAATAGGAATAGATAATGGCTCACTAGACAACCCTAAACAAGGCAGAAAGTAGGTAGATACATACAAACAAGTAGATCCAGGATCAAACAAAGTCATAGCAGACTGACGGCACACAAAAATTGTACCTGTAATCATAGCATACGAGGCCTCCGCCTTCGGTCTCCCAGGGACCGCATAAAACTGATGACGACCTCCACCTACCCGACTACCATCCCTACCACCTACTCTACCATGCGGGGCACCACCCCTAGCCTGACCACCACCCCCTATAGCTGGAGGCTGAACTTCTCGTAAGGGCTCGATCAGTATAGTGGCTGGCTGAACTGTACCCCTCTGGGGGCAATCTCTTGCATAGTGACCCACAACCCCACACTCATAACAAGGTCCTGACGGCCTGAAGTATCGAGATGGACCAGCAGAACCTGAATGGCCACCACAACCTGATGCCCCAGAAGATGCACCCCTTAAAGACTGACTGCTCTAGACCTGCTGGCTACCCTGACCCTACTCAAATGGAGTACCACCCGTAGTCTGAAGCAAAGCCTGAACCAATTGGCTGGACTGACCCTAATGTTGTTGTGGTTGATAACCTTGGCCTCACTAGCCCGAACCTCTACCCCCTTGATGGGAACTACCTTAGCCTCCCTGATGTCGAGGCCTCTTATCTCTAGCTCCAGATTCATAACGACGCAAATCCTCTACTATGTGAGCATAATCTACAATAGTTTGAAATTGTCTACTACTGGAAAACAATTATCTCGGCTGGCTCTCTAAACTCCTACCTCAATCCCCAAACAAACCTGTGAATTGTGTCCGGCTCAGTAGGAATGATAATAGCTACAAATGGTGCTACCTGATGAAAACACGTCTCATACACAAATACAGTCATAGATCCCTGCATAAGCCAAGTAAATTGCTCTCTATGATGCTCACGATCACTCTAAGGCAGGAACTTGGCCATAAAGGCCTCATAGAAGTCAGACCAGGTCAAAAGATGTGATATAGAAGATTTGCAAGCAACATGTGCCCTTCACCATAACTTTGATGGGCCCTCCAGCTGATATGTAATATAGCCAACCTCGTGAGTCTCGAATAATCACAAATGGTGAAACATCTCATCATAGGTAGTGATAAAATCATGTGGGTCCTGGCCCAGTGTACCAGCAAACCTCAGTGGTGCCAATCTCAAAAATCTACTCAAGGCCTTCTGCTCCCCTTCTGTCATAGCTGGGCGGGGAGCAAGAGGATGTGAAATCGATGGGACTGGAATAACCTCAGCACGGGGAGCTGCAGTAGCAAGCTTCACTCCTGAACTCTGAACACCCAGGGCTGCCCCCGGAGCAGATGTATGTGCTACCTCCGAAGGTCTCTCTCCAATCATACCCAAAAGCTGAATAAGTGAACCGCATATATAGGAGGACTGATCTACGGCTAAACTTGGTGTAGAAACTGGTGTTGGAACTTGTACTGGAGCTGGTGGTACCTGGGCTATTCGCGGGTACACATGTTGCTGCTCATGAACTAACCCTGGCTCGTAATCATGCTCAAGCTCTATATTAACTCTAGAAGCTCTAGCAGATGCGGCTACTCTAGGATGACCTCTAGCCCTACCTATGCGACTACCTCAGCCCCTAGCTAGAGTCGGAGGTGCGGGGGTCGAAGGCTCTCCTCCATCACAAGCTGAAGCTCTCGTATGAACCATATGTGGAAGAGTGAACCAGAACAAGTGAGATTTCCAGAAACTTCCAAGGATACTACACACGAGGTAGAAACAAGAAAAGTCCATTTTTCCTAAGATGTCACTATAGCCTCTCAAAGATTTAGTACAAACGTCTCTGCCCCAATCCGCAGGACTCTACTAGATATTACCTCTAATACCGATGACACTAGTGAACCTAAGGATTTGATACCAAGCTATCATGACCCAATTTCTTGGTCATGATGGCACCTACAACCCCCTAGTAGGCAAACCAATCCCCGTAGCCCGGAATAGTTAGTAATGGGCCACATTCTATCAACTAAAATGGAAGACAGTTTAATAAGTGGAACCAAGGGAACAAGATGAAAAAATAGATAACAGGAGTAATATATACAATGCAAAAGCTAAACCAAACCCAAAACGTGGTATCATAGCTTATAAGAGCCGGATCTACATAAGGAGTACAAAGGGTCCAAAATAATATATACAAAGCTGTCTTCGAGTAGAAATAGAGTACATAATCAAAAGATAAACTAAAAGCTAAGCTCCGATCGCCAAGATCTCACACTCAGTCTGTAGTATCCCAAAAGCAGCTCCTCGCACAAGTCTACAATGAGCTAACAACGATAGCCCATACTAGGATCTGCACCAGAAGATGCGGAGTGTACTATGAGCACCAAATGCGAAGCATAAGGTACCCAGTAGGTATCATAGGTCGACTGGACACATATAAGATAAAAGCGTAGTAATAGACAAAATAGAAGTAAGTAGTCATGAAAATCAATGAAAAAGTACACAGGAACTAGCCCAGAGGGAAGACAAGAAAAACAACGTGCAAGGCTAGCAAGTAGAATACATACACAATAGGCACAGATCATAGTAAGAGACGACGCACCTGGGATCCTCGCAAAAATAATATATTTATACAAGTTTTAGAAGTGGACGGTATACCGGTAACCTCAAGTATAAAGAATGGGAGAGAAGAGTAAGGATAGGCATGCTCGAAAAACAGGAATCAATAACAAAACTAATCATGTCAATCTCAAACTAGCACTAACAACTTGCAGTATGTAATATCAAAATCATAACCGTGACAGGGGGTAGTATCATGATAAAGTAACAAGAGTCTACCTACAGTCCCCGGACGCCCATACAATCAATGGATGCAAATAAGTGAAACCAAAACCCTCTGTCCACCCATACAATCGGAGCGTACACTCAACAAATAGCAAACAATGGTGGAGCCTCAAACAATGAATGATATGCTATGAAATTCCAAGACAGTGAAACCTCAGTGTCAGTATGTTACCCCCTCCGGTGCCTCAAAGGTCAAGTAAAGGCGGGATCCATGGAAGGACTTCTCCCGAGTATATGTGCTCCACCGTAAACCCCTACCCTCGGTCACCCTTTTGCCTGAAGCACTTGGTCTAGAATGACAGGGTCCATGGAGGTCTACTCGTAGACCACATACTGCACTCTAACCTCAAAATACCGTCCGAAGTGCCACCAGATCCAAACTAGTCACCAATGCTCAAAATGCATGCCTAAATCCTGTCCAGGTCAAAATCAATGGAATAAATGCAATAAATCCCTTCCAAGGGTGCCTGGGCATCTCCTGGTCTAAAAAAATAGTAAAACAAATCTGTTCCTCGACTCTACCAAGTCTAATCTCACTTCTTTATAAATAATAGAAATCAATCTAGAACCTCGGTCCACCCGAGTCTAATATAAGATACAAAAACTGAGACATCTCTCTCCTTTTAACCTTCCTTACCCCAAGAAGATCCATAAAAGGGATACCAAACCATTTCATAACACAGTTTATCGAAAATGGGCCCCCGAGGCCATGCAAGGTTTGAAGATCATTTATGGTAGGCTCGAAGCCAAAACCGTAGTAAAATTGAATAGAAAATCATTTATATGCATGATAATGGTATGCTCAATCAAAATCAACAGCCTAATGGCTCACAAATAACCTATCGGCTCTGCACAGGCCCAGAACTACTCAACAAGCATAACCAGCCTAGAAGGATATTCCTATGTCCGGGACTCGCGGACATTCCCAATAAGCCACCTTCTATGTTCCAGAGTCAACAAGGCCTCACAGGACCATAAGGGTGAATAAAACGTATCAACCAAGTACTACAAACATCGGAGGAAGGAAAGTAGGCGAACATGAATAAAGCGGTCAAGGTCTGTGGTACCAACCTAGTAACCCAACCCAAGGATGTCAGCTAGTATAATTTTATCCGATATATGCTAAGTCTAGGGAGTTTAGACCGTAACCTACCTGTCGTCTGATGACAAGCTGTTGGACAACGATATCCAAGCCCGAAACACTCCGAGGACTCCCAAATGATAATCAAACTATCAACAACATAATAAACACATCAAGACGAGTCTACCGATACCCATATTGCTATAATAATAGCCGGGCTAAAATTTGGATCACCGGTGGGCCTGTGGGCCCTGCAACTCGAAACCCAAAATGAAAATGCACAATATGATGAGACTATAGGGTACATACCCAAAAACTCAAGAAAATTGGGCAACAAATTTGGGCTAAACATCCCCTAAAGTTAAGGAACAAACAATAGAAATTATAGAAATAAAATCCAGAAATAGGCAAGAATCACCTACTAAGATGAGAGAATCAAGCCTAGGAATACGTAAAGAACGAGTCCACCGAACATGCAACTCTATACAGGAGAAGATTCTACAACAAAATTCAAGTTTGAGAAGTTGGCAATAATGGTGAGTGTTAATCAATGGAGAAGACAAGATGGGGGAAGAAGGAGACTCACCAGTTAATGACGGAAATGCCCATGGAGCTATGGTGTGACTTCCTCGGGGATCTGAGTGCCAAAAGAGAACAATTTTGGTGGTTGGAGAGCTATTTTACGATGGGGCAACGTTTTAGAATGAAGAGAAAGAAGGAGGAAATTATGTTTAAAAGCTGCCAGCAGACACCGCAAATGCGGTGCCACACTGTAAATGCGATAGCTGCAAATATGGCCAAGCACCACAAATGCGGAACCCGAACCCTTGGTCCAACACCGTAAATGCGGGGCTACACAAGAAATGCGGCCAAGCACCGCAAATGAAGAGCCAACACTTTCGTCCAGACACCACAAAAGTGGTGTTTTACCGCATATGCGATGGCCGTAATTACGATCAAATGTTTGCAGTCGCAGACCAGACAGATATAGCAACTTCAACCAAAACCAACTAAGTTTAAAACGCATGATTGAACCCTCGGGAGGCATTCGGGGTCCCACAAACACAAATGAACTATGCTGCCCAACTAAAATCAGCATTCTGGACTCCACGAAATAAATGAAAACCCTAATAGAGGTTGATAGCACTAAATGTGGGCCCCACGACCAAGAGCTAACTTTAGGCCTATCTTTTCAAAATGGAACACCGAGGCCTAAAATGAGTCTGGAAGCCTCAGGACCCAAACCAAAGGTCCCTCTAGCCCAAAGTTGACATTCCGGAGCTAACAACATTGTCAGAATTTCCATCTGAGGGTGTCTTCTCCGAATGTTGACCAAAGTCAAACTTTCAAGTTCAAGTTGGCTAAAACACAAAAACCAAGACAAAACAAAACTGAAAGCTCCCAGAACCCGACTAAGGGTCCTTCTATCCCAAAGTCCATGCTTCGAAGTTAACGAAACTATCAAAATTCGATTCTGAGCATGTTTACATAGAATGTTGACTAAAGTCAATGATATTCTAAGTTAAGGTTCTAAAATAGGAAAACGGCCAAAACAACCAAACAAACTACCAGGGCACCGAACCACCAGTCCCACCACGCCATAAATGACTTAGGGTCACTACAGGAAAGCTCTAATAGTACAATGAAAGCATAAACGCAAAGATGACCGGAAGGGTCATCACACGACCCCAACTCCCATCAGGGAATATAAATTTTATTTTGCTTAATGATCATTATTACCTTCATATTGGAGAGTACATTTAAGCATTATCAAAAAATGGCACTGTTGCCAGGGAATTGTGTTTGAATAGCCTTTTTGATTGTGAATTAAAATCATCTTATAGAGTGTTTGTTCTCTTTAGTTGGTTTGTTATTTTTGTTTATTGTGTAGGTAGCCAATGATCAAAGTGGACAATAACTGAAGTGTAGATGGTTTCATGATGCAGCTAATAAACCCGCAGTTCAAGGAGGAGTAGGTGCAATCCGCCAACCTCCCATGGTTGGAAATGCGGTGTTCCACATCACTAGCACTATGCTCCATCTAATACAAATGAAAGGGATGTTTAGGGGAGCAGCACACAAAGATACAAATAGGCACATCCAAAACTTTGTGGAGATATGCGAACCTTTCATCTTCCAAAACATTCCCCAAGAATCTATTCGACTTTGCCTATTCCCCTTTTCTCTAATGGGGGAAGACACGATGTGGTTGGAAGAACTACCCAATGAGTCAATCATCTCTTGGGCTGAGTTGGTAGAAGCTTTCACGATTAGATTTTTTCCTCCCTAAAGAATGATGTAGTTGTGGGATGAAATCACCAACTTTTTCCAACTTCCCGATGAGCCTTTGCACAAGGCATGGTTGAGATTTAAAAAGAAACTGGTGTTGTGCCCTAACTACAGATTACCAGATAATGTTTTGCTACAAAGATTTTATAGAGCTTTGAACTCAATGAACAAGTCTGTGGCCAACAAACTCGGGGGGTGGTACTTCTATGGACCAATAATTTGGAGTCATCTCGGCCCTTCTAGAGAGAATGACCAAGACTAACAATGCTTGGCATACAAGGGAGACTGATATTCCTACATCTATTTTGACAAATGAGATGCAGAGAAAGGGATGAGACCATGGCCAAAATTATGATGCAAATAGACTTATTGGCCAACCATATGATGGGAGCTTGAAGTTCTAAAACAGTGAATGTTGTGAGTACACCGAAGATCAAGGCTAGTGATGACGTGCTAATGACCATCATAGATGGTAAACTTTGCTATTTGTCAGCGGGTTCTCATCCTGGGTATTATCGCCTAAGGGATGAGAATTAAGATTGGATTAAGGATAAGAAAAGAGATGGAAATTGGAGGGACCGTGACATAGAGGGTGATAGATACAATCACCAGAGCTTAAATCCATACGTGCCTCTAAATAAGTTAGACCTTTTATATCAACCTGCCACAAGTAATCTCGGTCACTCAAAGATAGACGACATATTGTCTTTGGTTTTAAGGAAGGTGGAAACTACAAATACCGGGGTTAGTGAGCTTAAAAGCAAAGTTTCAACACTTCATCAAATCATGAGCTCTCATTCAGCCTCAATTAAGCATCTCGAGGCTCAAATGAACTCTCTATCCACTCAAATGAACCCGAGTATAAAGGGAGCACTCCCTAGTGATACTACAACCAATCTTAAAAATGACGCTCATGTTATGGCTATTGTTACTAGAAGTGGAAGAACAAGTGGTGTAGTCAAAAAACCCATTGTGGACATTGTTAAAGAGTCAACTATTGTAGTGACAAAGCCTAGTGTTAAATCGATTGTGGAGCTATATGATAAAGAAGAAGAGGTTGTGCATGAAAAAGATATTGAAGAATCGGGAGTTGGGGTGAAGCTTAGTGCACCCAATATCCCGGTGGATGTTAATCTTGATGATGAGAAGAATGAGGTTGAATCTTCTCCCTAAGTAGCTACTAATATTGAGGAATACCCCTCCATTGTGAAAAGTGTGTCAACCACACTACCCAAGGGACCTCCTCCGTACCCTAAAAGGTTAAATAAGAAAAAGAAAGAGCACAAATTAAATAAGTTTGTTGGCCTGTTCAGCAAGATTTCGATAAATATTCCTTTAGTTGAGGCCTTAATGCAAATGCCGGGGTACACCAAATTCATGAAGGAGTTGCTAAATAAAAAGAAGGTTTTCGAAATGGGCACCATTGAGATCTCACATAGTTGTAGCCCTGTGATGACAAGTAATGTTGCTACAAAATAAGAAGACCCGGGTGCATTCACTATCCCTTGCACTATTGGGATGTTTGTGTTCCGGAAGGCCTTGTGTGACTTAGGGGAAAGCATCAACTTGATTCCCCAAGTGATCTTCAAGAAGTTAGGATTGGGTACATCCAAACCTACTCCCATGCGTCTACTCATGGCTGATTAGTCCATTAAGCGTCCAGTAGGGATTTTATTTGACATGTTGGTTAAAGTTGATAAGTTTATTCTCCCAGCGGACTTTGTGATCTTGGATTATGAAGTGGATATAGAGGTTCCGATCATTTTGGGGCGATGATTATTGGATACGGGTAGAGCCTTTGTGGATGTTGAACTTAGATAACTCAAGTTCCAAATGGGAAGCGAGGTAGTGACATTCAATGTATGCCAACCCACAAAGCCTTCGGATAAATTACGGGTAGTCTCGGTGATCGATGTTAAGGGAAAGCTAGATGATGCCCTTGAGGAGTGTGAAATAGGAAAGACACCTAAGTTTGAGGGGTTTCTAAGGTGGAAACAATATGATGTATTGAGGATGTTGACGGAGAAATTCTCCTTCTTGGGGTGGGGCCACACCAACCGGATTAGCATGTTATCCGACAATGACTAAGGTTTAAGGTACTATCGTTGAGCTGCGACGTAAAATCAAGCATTTCTTGGGAGGCAACCCAAGTGTTTTTACTTTGTTTTTAGTTACCTTTTGTTGTTTTTAGTTTGTTTTAGGAATGCATAGAGAGGAAAAATGACAAAGTGGAAAAATGAGACAAAAAGGAGATGTGTGGATGGCTGTGTGGTTCACACGAGTTGTTATGCACGTTGCACAGACCACCGCATCCCAACGTAGTGAACTGAAGGAAAAATTAGAAGTTGGAGGTGACGTGCTCTGGGCTGTGCATTTCACACAAGTACCTGTACGCGTCGCACCTTCGTCGTATACCATAGCAGGGAAAGGGGACAAGTTTAGGCATTAAATGGTGAGGTGCAAAGCCGCATGCGGTCCATACAAGGGCTTGTGTGAATCTCATGTTGTGGTGAACCAAGGTAAGTTTTGAAATTTTATTGACCTACCCATTAACTGACCCGACCCAGAGACCAACCCAGTGACTTTTCCTCTTTTTTTTCTCTTTTAAACCCACCAACTTCTTCTTTTTCTCCCATATTTCTTCCTTAACTCTCTCAATTATCTTTTAAAATCTTCCACAAACCCTCCAAACTTTCCCAAAAACTTCTTATTCTCTCACCCACACCCCTCTTCCATCGGCGCCTGTCACCACCGCAGTCATTTTCTCCTGGAAAATTATGGGTCACCATTGTTGCACCTTGAAAAACTTTAATTTTTTCTTCCATTCTCACAATATTCACTTGTGGTAAGTTCGTCGATGTTAAATATGTGTTTTTATGTTGATTGGGAACTCATATTGTGATTCATGCTTGTTAGAATCACCATGTTGATTTTGGGTGAGATCCAAAAAATTTGGGTCCCCAATTTGGGTTATATTGTTGATTTTGCTTAGAATTAACTTGGTGGAACTTGAAGTGATGATAATGCATATCGATTGTAGTACTTTTTAGCCTTAAAAATATGTGTTTGGGGTGCAGTATGAGTAACCCACTTGTGATTGGTGCATGATTTGGCCCTATAATAGATTGGGTGACGCCATTCTTAAGGGCAAATTGTCATCTTCATGAGTTTTTGGTTGAGAATTGATGTTTGGGGCTGAATTTATTTCTACTTTTATGCCCATTTAAATTTTTGAATATGCTTATTGGGTGTATGATTTTTGTTGGGACGTAGAAATTGTTGATTGAATGTATGTGCCTAATTATTGCAATTGAAGGCTTGATGTTCCCGATGATAGATGGGGTAACGTCCTTCTTAAAGGAAGTCGTTGAGTTCTTCTTTTATTTTGAATTGTGATAAGGATTTCGGGGAAGTCTGAGTACTTGGATGATTTGGTTGGGTCATAAAATGCTTGGCCCTATTGTTTAAAATTGTTGGATTATTGGCGTGATGCTTGTTGCCAAGTGCATTCCACACGTATTGTTCTGCGAGTCATATGCTTAATACACAGGAAAACAAGGGATTGAAAAATTGCAAGTGTTTTCCCTGTGCATTTTGCATGCGAAGCATAGACCTCTACGTGCGAAACGTACAAGGCACTGCACCTTGTGAAAATGGCTACAGTTCACTATTTTAAGGGGCAAAGTGTGGTGCGATGCGCACTCTGGCTGATGTGGTCCGCACCAACTTCGCACCTTAGTGCAAAAATCCCTGTAAGTTTCTGGTATCTTATGCGATGTCACATGCGATGTGCACTATGCCTTGTGCAGTTTGCATGTGGTCTGCATGAGCCACCAGTTACCTACTTCATTTTTCTAGTTTTCAGCATTTTGTTCTTTTTAATTAGTTAACTTCTTTCTAGTTTTTATTTTTTTACATATATCAAAAATATAAAAAGAGTTTGTTTCGCTTTTTCGTACTCACAATCTGCATGTGAAGACTATGTCTTCTAACAGGGGTATCACAGGGCACCAACCAAAGAAACTATCAGCTGCGGAAGAGGCGAGAATTCATTTTTGGGTTGAAGTCATGAAGGCCATCTATGATTGGGACAAGAATAGGACCTTTAATGTAGAGCAAAGCTTCAACTTGGCTGCAGTCAGGCCAAAGCTACCTAACATCCACAAATAGTTTTCCAACCAAGAGTGGTAACCATTCCATGATGTACCTGGGGGGTACTACAAGGAAATAGTTTGGGAGTTCTTTGCTTCTTATCAAGCCAAGCAAGACTCCAAGGGATATAAGGGGAACACGTAGAGGTTCCCTAACTTGGATTCAGTTGTCATCTAGGGAAATAAAGTGTCTATCACTCCAGCTGCCATCAATGCCATCTATTGTAGTCACCCAATTGATCCTTCCCCTGCACTCTTGACTAGGTTGTCTTCCGAGCAAAAGCCATATCGTGAGACAACCCCTGTGATTGCTCATGACATCCCTCTCTGGTCTACTATGGTGGGTGATATTCTGAGGTGGTCCTTACACTTTTAAGCTCATCTCTGGTATGATCTTGTTCGCATCCGTTTCCTGCCCTCACAGAATGATCAGAAGATAACTCAGAATGGGGGCATTCTGATTGTTGCTATTAGAACTAGTGAGCATGTCAACTTTGGGGAGATAGTGGCTATAGTGATAAAGAGGAAAGCTCGCAGAGGAAGTGATTTATTTCCCTTCCCGATCTTATTACTAAACTTTGTGCTAAAGCTGATGTTCCCCTCCTCAGCTATGACAGGTTTACATATGCTATTGGGATGATTGACCTTGATAGGAACACATACAGGGATGTTTCCAGATTTAAAAGGCGCAGGACTGAGCCATTGGGGGAAGTTCAAGTTGATGACTTGGATGCTGAAGCAACTGGTACTTCTCCTTCTCAGGAAGCCTTTAGAAGCACATACCCCAACAACTTATGCACCCAAAGGACCCTTAACCAAGAGCGGTCTCCAGGATATGGTGGACAAAACCTATAATCATGAAAGGCAGCTGAATGAGTTGGCACTCAAGTTGCCCGGGTTGATTAAGACAACCGTAAGAAATTCCATCAAGGGAGTGGTGGAAAGCATCACCAAACTTTGAAAAGGGTGGACTCCATTGAGGATTTAGTGAAGGAGATCCAAAAGGATGTGGCTAAGGCGAAAGGGAAGGCTCTAATTTAGGAGGCAAATTTGAATACCTTGCCTCAGCTCCATCGCACTCGCGGTCCTATGGATTACTTGCTTACATCTCTAGGGGGTAAGGAGGAGATACCCAGTGATGAGGACACATTGCTAGCAGATGATCAAGATCCAGAGTTTCAGCAGGCTCTCAAAGAGTCCCCAATTTTGGCGCATTCCCAAAAGGATGGTGCTGGTCCTAGTAAAGAGGCAGCAGATGATGATGATAGGGCATAGCCCTCTAGGGATTTATCGCACCCCTGCTTTCCTTATTTGAGCTTAAAGCATTAAGGGCAGTGATTTTTTTATAGGGGAAGGTGGTGTTATTTGATTTGGTTGCCCGTGTTGGGCTTGAGATATTTTATTGAGATATTTTATTGACCTTGCCGGACCGACAATTTTATTTTTCCCTTGCTAGATTTTATTTGGCCTTTGTCAAGCATGCTGGATGATTGTGATGATATTGCCTTTGCCGGGTCTTTTTCTTATGTTTTGAGCTTATTTGTGCCCTCGCCTGGTTTGATGTTTAATCTTGATTTTATTCCAGGTTAGTCTTACACGATTCCATTATCTCGCTACACATGCCTTGCAAATACGCTAAGTGCCTACGCCGAGGCTTGTTTTTCAAATGATTCATGAGCGTGCAATTTGGTAGTCACCTTGTTAATAGTAGTTTAGCAATAAACTCCGAGGGTTTTCTTAATACCATGATTCTTTCCCAAGGAGCAAATAGTTTTTCTTTATTTTCTTTTTCTTTCATTTTTGCGTCAAACTGGGTTGGTGTTTCCCTATGATGGATTAAGAGGCATTTTTCTTACGGGAAAATATCAAGTTTTAGTTTAATTTGAGTCTATGCTTTGCTTGTCTCAATATGGACCCACCAAAAATTTTCTTGGCAAGATGTTTTTGGAAATAAAAGAAAAGAGAGAAAATAAATTTTTGAGGAAAGCATTCTCTTGTCATGACTTACACATTTTTGGTTTGGCTTGATCTATTCACAAGCGAGTGTGTAATGAACTCGAAATATCTTGTCAAAAGTCATTTGTCCCAATTGATCTTGAGACTTTTGTCGAAAGTTCTTGTGAGGTGATGTTGTGTGTGGTGAGGCTATACATTGATTATTGTGCATGTATGTCATCTAAAACTTGCCCCAAATGTGATTCAAGGTGAAATCCTAGATGTGACCAAGCTTGAAAGATGATCTTAGGCCCTTTTTGAATAACCACTTTACCCAAATGGCTTCCCTTAACATCAATCCTAGTGAACCCCTTTTGAGATTGTGATCGTTCTTTGGCACCTTGTTTGATACCTTAACTCTTTTTGGAACCTCAATCTTGGCACCCATCCTCCCTAATGAATTGGAAGTGAAACGTAGGCTAAAAGCCTAAGTTTAGGGGGAAATAAAATGACAACATAGGAAAAAGCCTAAGTTTGGGGGTGTAAATGCTTAATTTGGAGAAGAAAAGGAATGCACTTCAACTGCAAGGTAGCACCTTATGTTGAATTGAAAATATCTCCAAAATTTCAATCCAATGAGCAAAATGAAAAAAAAGAATTGGTTCTACCAAGCGAAGGTGTTATAAGGAGGTTGAATGATCAAAATTGAAAGGGAAAAGCTTGGGTTGTGTGAGGGAGAAATATGGTGAAGTCAAAGTTTGAAAATGTGAGTGATGTTCAAAAATGATAAGAAAGAGCGTTAGGGAGGTTTAGTCACTTGATCCAAATGCAATCCTCTCACCTTAACCCTAGCCAACATCGTAACCATCAAGTCTTTAGTGATTCCGAGCTTGGCAATTCTACATTAGTGGCGATTTACATGAAGGGCAAGCCTATGGTTTGACATGTGTGCACTTGAACTTCCTTGAGAGAGTGAGAGTCCTTTCGGTTCTCTTCTAATCCCTTGTATTGTGAATTGTATGATTATGAGTTGGATTCTCTCTTGTGGTGGATGGTATCACGCACTCAAATTGAAATATGAAGTCTCTATTTTAATTGAGAGGAATGAATGAGACAACTTGTGTGGTGTGTCTCGAGGCAAACCTTGATGGTCCATGCCAATGCCTTGAGAAGCTTTATATCTTGTTTTCAATGACAAATTCCCTTGATTTTGAATAAGAATTAAAGTCCTTTTGAAAAGGTTTTGAAATGATCAATTGCCTTGATAATGTGGTGGTTCAAATTGAGATGAGAATTGTAGTTGAGTCTTTTTTGTTTTTATTTTCCTTAGTTTTTAGAATAGATTAACCTTTTGTTCCTTGATGGAGTTTTAGAGAATAATTCATTCCTTACTTTATGAGTATCTTGCTTGAGGACAAGCAATAGTTCAAGTTTGGGAGTTTGATAAGTCGGTAATCTCCCAACTTTATTGAGCCTTTAAAAATGAATAATTGCCATGTTTTGATAAAATTTAGAGGTTCTTTATGACCTTTATTAACATGAATGCAGTTACTCTTGGTCAAAGGTAGAAAAATAAGGAATTGGACCCAAAAGAGATCAAAAGGAGTTGAAGTGTGAAGTGTAAAGTGATCAGTCGAGATGAAGATTCTACCCTGAGGTGTGGACCTCATACGACACATACAAACCTTCGTGCCAGCAGCACCTTCCTCGACATGAATGCTCAGGAGAAGAGAAGAATCTATAAGGGGGTGTGGTGCCCGTGCAAAACACACATGGCTTGGTGCGAACTGCACCCCACTTCACACGAAGCTGCAAGTATGAGCCAAGTCTCTGGTTCACTTACGTGGAGCTGTGCGACATGCACAACAAGACATGCGAACCACACATCGCGGCGCACAACTCCCTAGGGGCAATTTGTCCACTTTGTATGATGCTTTGGGAACATTATAAAACCTAATTTGGGCAACCTTTTGATAGTTTTCATTTTTGGAGCAAGCTTCTCTCCCAAGGCAAGAAAGAATGTTTCAGTCCATTCTCTCAAACTTAAACCTTGGACTTGTAAATTTGAGCTTTTATATTAGATTCTTGCTACAATTAATGAAAAGGAATTTGAATTTCCCTATGGGTATACATTCTTTTTCCTTTAGCATGAGTGTCTAAGTCTCATTGTCTAGGGATGTGTTGATGATGGGTACTTGACAAAAGGGTATGTGTCTTGCTTATTTGTGTTTATAATTGCTAATATGATATGGGTCTAGTGATTTCACCATATTTTAACTCTAAAATTGGTGGTTGCAAATATTGATTTAATTTACTTGATTGTGTTCTTTCTTGACAAAGGGGTTCATGATTTTGGATGTGTAATTGCTAGTGGGTACTTGAAATTCCACTTAGATTGAGGCTAAAAATAGCTCAATTCATCGGAAACACCCATTTAAGGGTCTAAGCTAGAGATAGTATGACCTCCCCAAGCCTATATTGGTTGGTTTATGCCTAAAAAATGGTGATTGAACAAAGACCGTTGGATGAATGATTGTGTGATCAAGAGATTAGCAATCATGTCTAAAACCCGTGCTACCTATGTTATTTAGTAAGAATTTATGCATTTGAGCAAGTACCTTGACCCGTGTTCGAGTCCCATCAGAAACACATCCCTAGTCGTCTTCTCTCTTATTTACACCTCGCATATACTTTATTGTTTGGTTTGGAATTGAATTGTGACCGATTCCTAATTCAACCCTTTTTACAATATTTGTTGTTTAGAAAATCTATTCTCATTGTGAAGTCATTTCTATAATCTCTTTGGATAAGCTACAATTCCCTGTGGGATTGACCCCGACTCCTGTCGGGTAATATAAATTTTGTTTTGCTTAACGAGAGTTATTACCACCATATTGGAGAGTACACTTGAGAGTTACCATGCAACATTCTGTATGAAGATTTACTTTTATATAAACCCAATCTGATGCAACAATCTGGATGGAGATTCATTTTTATAAACCTAATCTGATGTGATATTTTAGATGTAGTATTGATATTGATTACGTCCGAGGAAAAACGTTGGGCAGACTATTTTGACCTTGCGAGTCCCGCATAGGTCCTTCCCTATAACGATATATGCTCAAAAGGTGTATACAGTAGGCATTGGATATTACATTTTATCCATATCATTGCAATGCATAATCATTAGGATTATAATTATGATTGAGATATATCGTGCTATCTTTGATATTGAACTGCTGGGACTTTTATGCATGCAGGATTATTTTTGTATACTTTAATTGGTATAGTAACTTCTTAAGCTCATCTGGCGTTGTAACACCCCAAAAATTCTAAACTAATATCCGAACCTTTTCCATAAGTGTAATGATTATTTTCCTAGTGTGGTGAGTGCTTTGGATGTGAATCATGTTCATAAGAAACTCATATCATCAAGTTAAGTCGCAAGCACCTCGCCCAAGTAAGTTTTCATGTAAGACTAAATTAGGGTCAACTTCAATCGATCATTACTCCTAAAATATAAAGATTTGGGTGTCCTAGTACCCACCAAATTAAAAGTTTTTGAGTCTTCTTTCCTAGGCCTAAAGTCGAGGCTTGAAAGCTTTACACTCCAGTTATGAAGTGAATTGTGCTTATTTCTATGTATATGTAGATTCTGGAAATCTTACTTGATTTTATTGAGTTATTTTCACTCTTATTCGTTGATTATCTAACCATGGAGACTTATATTTGATTAAGTGTCAGTGTAAGTATTTTTAATAAACTACCCACGCCACTACTTTATTGGGATCAATCAATGATAGTTCCTGAGTACACGTTAATCATGTACGCATGTTACAATTGCTGCACTTTTTTTTTCTAGATTTAGATCATGCACCAGCGGAGCATGTAGACCCGCTTGACTCAGTAACTATTCTTTGGAGATATTTAGGTGAGTTGTCTGGCTGATCTGCAGCACTAGACTCCTCCTATCTTTGCTTATATGTCTTTCGCATTCCTAGACTGATGTATTGAGTTTTCTTTCAGATATTGAACTCGTATCTTTTGAAGTTGAGTATGATGCCTATGGTAAAGGCATACGTGTTGTTTTGATGCAAGAATCTAAGGAAATTGAATACTTTAGTGAAAATCTAAGTGGAGCAACACTGAACCACTCAACTTATGAAAATGAGCTATATGTATTGGTAAGGTTGTTTGCTACAAGGAAACATTACTTGTGGCCTCGATAATTTATGGTCAAAATTAATCATGAGTTATTAAATTATTTGAAACTCAAGGTAAACATAGTCGTAGGCATATTAAATGGGTGAAATTTATTGAAACTGTTCTTTATGTAATTGCCTACAAACAAGGAATAATGATTGTATTTGTTGATGTGCTCTTAAGAAGGTATATCATAGTCTCTAATCTTACTTCGAAGTTGTTGTATTTTCACTAAATCAAAGTACTTTATTGCTTATAAATCTGATTTTGATAAGATTTTTTTAGAATGCAAGTTGGTCCTTTTAAGATGTTTAATCTTCAAGACAAATTTCTATCTAAGAAAAATAATTTGTGTGTTCCTAACTTCTCTATGCGTGAACTATTTGTTAACGAATCACATTATGAAAGGATAATGAGACATTTTGGTGTACCCAAAATGCTAGAATATTTTCTGAATAATTTTATTGGCCTAGCATGAGAGAGGATGTTGAATAAATGTGTTTCTCATTATCTTGAATGTAATAGGCTAAGTCTAGAATATTATCGCATGACTTTTATACTCCTTTACTTGTTTCTACTTTTCTTGAATTCAGAAAGATATGAAACTTGAGCCTAACTCAAATTCAAAAGCTAACATAAAAGGAGGAGGATTGTCCAAACCTTATAAGGAGTTCATCCATCTCATTAACCACCAATGTGAGACTTTTAAATTCTTTAACACGCTACCTCACACATAGGTCTAGATATCTAGTGCTTAGAGAAATTTAATTTAGGGGCCCAATACCAGGTGAAGTAGGTCGTGCTTTGATACCATGTAAAATTAGACTTTACAATATTATATGAGTTTGTGTCAATTGACCTACATATAAAGAAAAAAACTAATATAAAATAAAAAGGTATAAAACTATGAGATAATAATCTCTCCATAAGTCCTACTCTCATAAGGACTGCATTGTGGATGTTATCATATTGTGGTATGAGAAGAAGGATCTTCAATTGTTAGAGGGCCAAACTTTTCCTCCAACAATAATATAGTCAAATATTGAAGAGTTTTATCTTTTTCCTTTTAGAAAAGGTAAAAGCAATTATGATAATACTTTTAACTTTCCTTCAAGAGAAAAGTAAGGTTAAAATATGGTATGAAAATCAAAGAAATACCCTAATAATTCTCCCTTTGTGGCCTGAATTTCTTGACATATCTTGATTTCCCTACTTCACATGCATGATCTTCGTCACTGTTGCTTGATATGTTTAAAAATGAGCCTAAAGAAGATGAATTGCTTAAATGCTATAACTATTTGATGGACCAAATTAAGGTCCAAGAGGAGGAAGATTGGGGGCAAATTTCAGTATTGAAGAGCTCCAAAGTGACGCCCAAAAGTATCCCTTAGGTGGAGCTGAAACCAGGAGCTCATCAGGATCAAAAGGAGCTTAAAATTCACTACCAAGAGCCAAAAAAGACTTAAATTCAATCAAAAAAATATAGATTTTTATTATCTAGCTTGGTCAACAAGCTAGAGTTTTATATTTCCAAGTTCTAGATTATCTTTCATAATTTTGTTAGGGCTTACAATCACCTTGTTTTTCCTATAAATAGAAGTGTTTTTTTGTTCATCATGAAAAAATTATGTTGTGATTAAAAATATTTTTGATATTCTCTTGTACCTTTGCAACTTGTACTTTGAATATTTATCTTTCAACCTTTACTAGTTTCATAGTTTAAGGTATAAGGTAATTTCTTCTTGTGATATCTTTGATTTCTTTCTGGTATTTTTTAGAAGGTAATTAGTTCTAAATAGTAATTAATGTTTTAAATTACTCACAAAGCAGTCGACATTGAAATCTAATATTTTGATTTATAATCAAAAGTATATGCTTTAGATTTTTTCTTACAAATCTACACGTTATTACTTGTATCTTGTCAAAACTTAAAGAACTTTATAATAATAACAATATATCTAATGTAATCCTATAAGTAGGATGTAACGACTGGGTCCGTCATTACGGGTGAAACATTCGTGCCAATTCTTAGAGTTAGAAAACTCCGGGTTTGGAAGTTTGAAATTTTGGGCTAGGATAGTCTCGACCGGTTTTTGAGTGAGGTATGGTCTAAGGCAATTCGGGTAAGGATTGGGTTAAGTGTATTGATTTGAGCTAGTTTTCCATTTAGCTAAGACATAAAGGAGTCCAGGGGACTTTTCAGAATTGAATTCGGGTAAGAAGAACTCCCAAAATAGAGATTGATGTGAAAGGGGTTATTTCGAGATGTCAGGAAAATAATTGTGTTATAAAATGGACCAATTTTGAGGACTTTACGACTTTTTGTCCTGTATCAACCGCCGTAGCAATTGACACTCCGCCATAGCGACCTCCGCCATAACAGAGAAAATACTGCTAAAGTGGAAGTCAACGTTGGTCAGCCTCTGCCATAGCAGAAGACTCCGCTACAATGGTACCTCTATAGTGGAGCGGACTGATATAGCAGAGCGCGATGGGATTTAATGCAGAAACTTCCCCAAAATAGTTCAGTTTTTCTTCAAAACATTTTAGGAGAAGAAGGGGGTGATTTTGGGTGATGTCCATCCTTTTTTCACCATTTTTCATCCTAAAGGTAAGGATTCTACTCTCCAAACTCTATAATATCTTTCCTACGGCATATAATTGCTAGGGGTGGACTTGGGGAAAGGTTTGGGATAACCTAGGATTGTAAAATCCGAGGAAAAAGGGGAATTCTAGGGTGCTAGAGTTCTTGGGTATTGTTTATAGTTAATGGGTAATGACCACAAAGCTTAAATTCTCTAAATGTATCAGTACAAGTGATAATCTTAGGTGAATTAATGGCGGAAAACCATGAAAAGGGTTGGGATTTTGTATAATTTGGGTAATTTAGGCCAGTGAATTAACTATAGTATTTATGTTTTTGTTTCTAGACCAAGAACATGCAAGGGAACGTGAAAAAGGGAAAGCTCCGGCACTGTAGAGCTTGATTATTCGAGGTAGGTGATAGTTATTGATTTCTGTATGCATTGTATGTTTGAGTACTTTGGTCTAAGTATTGTATGTGTTGCATGTTTAGGGAATGATTAGGAATGTCTAAGAGTCCTGTTTTTAGTCTTGTGAAATGAACTAGGTGTTATTATTTGTTGGTTTACAAGTGTTGATTATTCATTGTTTGTGACTGTGGATTTATGTGACATTTGGTTGGCTCGGGTACCACACCTGGTATGGGTTTACTAACAGTTGGCTCGGGTACCACGCCTGGTACGGGATATACTAACAGTTGGCTCGAGTACCATGCCTAGTATAGGAATTACTGACTGGTTGGCTCGGGTACCATGCCTGGTACGGGTTTACTTATTGCATTGTGCATTTGATTTGGTTCTATGAGTGGACCGGGCTATGTTTATAAATTATGATATTGCATTTTTGTCCTTGAGAGGCCGAGTTGTATATTGATCTGTGAGTTTGGCCTTGGTGTATATCGGGATGTTATGTTACATGGTGAGTTTGGTCTTGGGGTAGATCGGGTTGTATGTTTGACACTTAGGTGTTGTCTAGAGGGGATCCATGGTGGGTCCGGGATATGTAATGCGGTATAATTATTGGTTAGTGTGGATTATTGATCATAGTTGTGAAAGTGGATTACATGTGGGTACAAGCTAGGGAGAGACGTGTAGTCTAGAAGTAACTGTTGGCTTGTTTACATGTTTTCTGTATTGTTACTTGACTTTTATACTGTTTATATACTACTTATTTGGAACTGGCTGAAGATCCGACCAGTACACAGTGGTTGTGTACTTATACTACACTTGCATTTCTTTTGTGAGTACAGGAAATCTTTTGGCGGTTGACGCACAAACTCACCTGTAGGCCTAACACTTCAAGATATCAAAGGTGAGCTGTTCGATCGAGTTGTCTGGTTTTTTTATTATTGGTTGTAGCCCACTTATTTCGGGCTTAAACTATTGCTTATTTTGGGGTTGCATCCCCATTCTCTAGATTTTGGTAGCATTTTGGTACGATGATTTTCAGATTCTATGGAGGGATTTTCGTAGGTTATTATAAAAGATTTAGACTGTTTGAATTGCTAGTTTATTTGTTGCATTCTGGTTTTGAGTTGTTAGAATGATTATGTTTGGGTCGTTGATGGTTTGCTCACCCGGGGGTGGTTAGGTGGGTGCCACTCACGGTGGTCTAGGTTATGACAAAGAAGGTATCAGAACCCTAGGTTCGTTGATCTTGTCGTACTAAAACAGGTCTAGTAGAGTCTTGCAAAATGGTACGGAGTCATCTATACTTCTCCGCGGGAGGCTATTGGACTTTAGAAAAAACATCTTTTCTTTCTTCCTTCGTGCTGTAAATTGATTCCAATTGGTATCTGGTGATACAAATTGGTATCTGACTTTTTCACCATTCTGTTTGTAGATGGTTAATACCAGGAACAACAGAACAAGAGTGGCGGTACCAGTAGTAGACTCGACTATCATAGGTGGGGCAGAGGACGAGGTAGAGCCATACCCGCCAGGGTGGAGATCAAGCTGCTGCAGGAGCGCAAGAAGCAACCCCTACCCCACTCAGGAATAGGTTGTCAAAGATGTGGAAGTTGTTGTGGAAGATGATGGGGCACAAGCGGAGGCAACACCGAATGGTTGTGCAGGCCTTCCCTCATGACTCCCGAAGCATTTCAGCAGGCTTGGAACTTCTTGAGTAGTTTGGTTGGTGCCGACGCCACACCCGCAGGTGTTGTAAATCAGGCTCTGGGCACTCAGCTAGCAGACCCTATGACCCCTAGGATGGATGCAGCTTCAGGCATAAGTGATATCTTCAGGCCAATGCTAGGCCCTGTAAAGACAGGAAATGAACATGAAATGGTGACCAAGTTTCTCAAGCTGAAACCTCCCATGTTTCAGGATACTGATAGGGAAGATGCGTATGAGTTCATCTTGGACTACTATGAAAGGATGCACAAGCTGGATATCGTGCGACAACATGGGGTGGAGTTTGTCATATTCTAGCTTTAGGAGGATGCTAAACAGTGGTGGAGATCTCATGTGGAGTGTCGGTTGTCTTTTTTGCCTCCATTGACATGGGAGGAGTTTCATGATCTCTTCTTGGAGAAGTAAGTGCCCCGTACTTTGAAGGACCAGAAAAAGGATGAGTTTTTGAATTTGGAACAGGGAAACATGTCAGTCTCTGCTTATGAGGCAAAATTCCATGCGTTGTCTTATTTCACTACTCATTTGTTGGGTTTAGAAGAGGAAAGGGTTCGATTGTTCATGAAGGATCTGAATACTGAACTACAGGTGTTGTCTCTGCATTTGACTTTGGCAGGGAAGGGCTTCAACAAAGTGGCATATTATGTAAAGAAACTTGAGGGAGTCAAGCAAGCAGGGCAGGCTAAAGTGTTAGCCAAGAAGCCTTGGAATGAGGGGAATTATAGTGGCTCGTACTCCAGGGGCAAGAATTAGCTGGTATACTCAGCCCATCCTATTCGGTCAGCTCTACAAGCTACTACAGGTGGTCTTCCGGGAGCTAATCAACAGTTTTCAGCTCCTAGAGGTCAGGGAGCTTCCTACACATCTGCCAGCAGGCCTACACTTGATCGTGGTTGTTTCCATTATGGTGATATGGGCCACTTTAAGAGGGAGTGCCCTCATAGGCAGACTATTAATCAGATTCAGCAACATTCTAAGGCTGTGGTCCCGACAGGTAGAGGTGGTTATGCTAGAGGTCATCCACACGGTTGGCGAGGTCACTTTCAGGGAGGTTAGAGAGACAGAGAATACAACAGTGCGGGCAGGGGTGTGGTGCAGCCAGCCAAATAAGTAGCTTAGATTGAAGACCGGGCTCAATGTTATGTATTTCCAGGAAGGAAGGAGGCTGAGGCATTAGATGCGGTGATCACAGATACAATTGTTATCTGTGATAGAGTGGCTTCGGTACTATTTGACGCAGGTTCTACATATTCTTATATGCCTATGAGTTTTGCTTTGGGTCTGGACTTGATATGTGATATCCTTGATTCTCCTATCCATGTTTCTACCCCAGTTGGAGAGTCCATGATTGTGACTCATGTTTATCGTAATTGTTCTATTGTATTTATGGGGTTGCATACGTGGGTAGACTTTGTAATTCTGGATATTGTAGACTTCGACGTCATTGTGGTCATGACCTGGTTATCCCCTTATCAGGTTATATTGAATTGTAACACCAAGTCTGTAGCTCTAGAAATTTTTGGTAAGGATAGTCTAGAGTAGAAAGGAGTGTACAGGGCCAAGCCGGTCAAGGTGATATCGTTTGTTCGGGCTAGAAAGCTAGTGGGGAAGGGGTGTCTTGCCTTTTTGGCTCATCTCTGGGATAATAGTGTGGAGTCCCCATTTATTGAGTTAGTTCTAGTTGTTTCAGATTTTTGAGTGGTGTTTCTAGCGGATTTGCCTGGTATGCCTCTGGATAGGGATATCAATTTCTGTATTGACTAGGAGCCGGGCACTCGCCCAATTTCCATCCCTCTTTATTGTATGGCTCCGGCAGAGTTAAGTGAGCTTAAGTATCAGCTTCAGGAACTCTTAGATAAGGGATTTATCCATCCCAGTGCTTCTCCTTAGGGTGCTCTGGTCTTGTTTATGAAAAAGAAAGATGGTAGTATGCGGATGTGCATAGATTACAGGCAACTGAACAAGGTCACCATTCGGAATAAATACCCTTTACCCCGTATTGATGATCTTTTTGACCAGTTACAGGGTGTATCTGTATTTTCAAAAATTGACTTGAGGTCAGGATATCATCAGTTAAATATTAGGCCTGAGGACATTCCTAAGATTGCTTTTCGGACTCCGTATGGACATTACGAGTTCTTAGTGATGTCGTTTGGGTTGACCAATGCACCGACATCATTCATGAGTTTGATGAACGGGGTGTTTAAATCTCACTTGGATTCGTTCGTGATCATTTTTATTGATGATATTTTGATCTACTGCAAGAGTAGGGAGGAGCATGTTGAACATCTCCATATAGTGTTGGACATTTTGAGTCATCAAAGTCTTTATGCGAAGTTCTCCAAGTGTGAGTTCTGGTTGACTTTAGTAGTATTCTTCGGGAATATAGGGTTAAAAAAGGGGGTGATGGTAGATCCCCGGAAGATTGAGGCAATCAAGAGTTGGGTCTGGCCAAGCTCGGTGACTGAGATAAGAAGTTTTGTGGGACTTGTAGGCTACTATCATAGGTTCATCAAGGATTTTGCATCTATTGCTACCCACTTGACAAGGCTGACTAAGAAGGAGGTACCGTTTGTGTTGTTCGACAAGTGTGAGGAGAGCTTCCAAAAGCTCAAGACTCTTCTGACCACAACTCCTATTTTTTCTTTGCAGATTGAAGGTAAGGACTTTATTGTTTATTTTGATGCTTCACATTCGGGTTTGGGTGCTGTGTTGATGTAGGATAGTAATGTGATAACATATGCTTCTAGGCAGTTAAAGGATTATGAGAGGAACTATCCAACTCACGATTTATAGTTGGCAACGGTGGTGTTTGCACTCAAGATTTGGAGAAACTATCTCTATGGTGTCAAGTGTGAGGTGTTCACTGATCATCGCAGCCTACAATATGTTTTTACTTAGAAAGAATTGAATTTGAGGCAGAGAAGGTGGATGAAGTTGTTAAAGGACTTTGATGTGACCATTCAGTACCATTCGGATAAGGCTAATATGGTGGCAGACGCATTGAGCCGGAAGACAGTAAGCATGGGCAGTCTGGCTTGTTTTTGAGTATCCAAACGACTATTGGCAAGGGAGATTCAAGCCTTAGAATCTAAATTCATGCACTTGGGTATCTCAAAATAGGGTGGTGTATTGACCAATGTTAAGGTCAAATCCACATTCTTGGAAGAGATACATGCTAAGCAGTTTTAGGATTCGCAGTTGAGCAAACTACAAAGCAAGGTAGTGTCCGGAGAGTCTGGGGATGCCACATTAGATGCTAGGGGGGTTTTAAGTTTCAGAGAAAGGATTTGTGTTCCTCGGGTTGATGACATGATTCAGAAGGTGTTGGCAGAGGCTCAAGGTTTGCGGTATTCGATTCATCTGGGTGTAACCAAGATGTACAGAAATTTGAGGCAACTTTATTGGTGGTCTGGGATGAAAAGGGACAGCGAATTTTGTGTCCAAGTGTCCAAGTATGAACACCAAAGGCCTGCAGGACTACTTCAGAAAATGCCCATTCCAGAGTGGAAGTGGGAACAAATAGCCGTGGATTTTGTGGTGGGTCTTCCCAAGACTTTGGGGAAGTATGACTCTATTTAGGTCATTATTGACAGGATGACCAAGTCAACTCACTTCATTCTTGTCAGGGTGGATTATAATTCACAGTAATTGGCTAAGATCTACGTAAAAGAGGTTGTGAGATTGCATGGGGTACCACTGTCCATTATTTCAGATAGGGGTACGCAGTTTACCTCTATATTTGGGGTAAGTTGCATGAGGAGTTAGGAACTCAACTCATCTTTAGTACAACCTTCCATCCTCAGACTGATGGTCAGTCAGAGAGGACAATTCAGGCATTGGAGGACATGCTGAGAGCATGTGTGATTGACTTCGGGGGTCATTGGGAAAAGTTTCTACCATTGTGGGAGTTCTCATACAATAATAGCTACCACTCCAGTATCGACATGGCCCCGTTGGAGGCTCTGTATGGGAGGAGTTGTAGGTCACCTATGGGGTGGTTTGAAGAAGGGGATGTAAAGCCTTTGGGAGTAGACTTAGTAAGGGAAGCACAAGAAAAGGTAGGAGGCATTCAAACCAAGTTGCTAGCTGCCCAAAGCAGGCATAAGGAATATGCAGATCACAAGGTAAGAGACATGGAATTTCAAATTGGTGAGAAGGTATTGTTGAAAGTGTCACCAATGAAGGGAGTTATGTGTTTCAGTAAGAAGGACAAGCTCATCCCTCGGTTCATCGAACCATTTGAAGTTCTTGAGATCGTAGGTCCAGTGGCTTACAGATTAGCACTGCCACCCAGTCTGTCGGTTGTCAATTCGATATTCCATGTATCCATGCGGAAGCGATACCATGGGGATGAGGACTACATAATCAAGTGGGATGAGGTGTTATTTGATAAGGATCTTTGCTATGAAGAGGAACCGATTTTGATTCTTGATCAGAATGTCCAAAAATTAAGGACAAAGGTGATCAGTATGGTAAAGGTTTAATGAAAGCATCATCTGGTTAAGAAAGCCACTTGGGAAACCGAGAAGGACATGCGGGACAAGTACCCTCACCTGTTTGAGGAAATAGGTACTACTCTTTTCACTCTTTACTTTCCGTATTTTTGGGTTTGATCATTAGGGAATGAACGATGGGTAAATTGGTATCTGTTGTAACGACCAGGTCTATCGTTATGGGTGAACTATTCATGCCAATTCTTAGAGTTAGAAAACTTCAAGTTTGGAAGTTTGAAATTCTGGGCTAGGCTAGTCTCGACCGATTTTGGAGTGAGGTATGGTCTAGGGCAATCTGGGTAAGGATTGAGTTAAGTGTCTTTATTTGAGCTAGTTTTTCATTTATCTAAGACATAAATGAGTTCAGGGACTTTTCAGAATCGAATTCAGGTAAGTAGAACTCTCGGAATCGAGGTTGACATGAAGGGATTATTTTGGGATGTCGAGAAAATAAGTGTGTTGTATAATGGATAAATTTTGGGGACTTTACGACTTTTTGTCCTGTGTCAAATGCTGTAGTAGTTGACACTCCGCCATAGCGACCTCTGCCATAGCGGAGAAAATACCACTATAGCGGAAGTCAACGTCGGTCAGCCTCCGCCATAGCGGACAACTTTGCTACGGCGGTACCGCTATAGCAGAGTAGACCTCTATAGCAGAGCATGATGAGATTTAATGCAGAAACTTCTCCAACACAGTTCAATTTTTCTTCAAAACATTTTGGGAGAAGAAGGGAGCAATTTTGGGCGAATACCATCCGTTTTCACCATTTTTCATCCTAGAGGTAAGGATTCTACTCTCCAAACTCCGTAATATCTTTCCTACGCAATAGAATTGCTGGCGGTGGAATTGAGGAAAGGTTTTGGATAACTAGGATTGTAGAATCCGGGGGAAAAGAGGAATTCTAGGGTGCTAGAGTTCTTGGGTATTGTTTATGGTTAATGGGTAATGACCCCCAAGCTTAAATTCTCTAAATGTATCGGTATAAATAATAATCTTAGGTGAATTAATAGCGAAAAAGCCCGAAAATGATTGGGATGATCATAGTTTGGCATGGGGATTAGGATTTTATATAATCCAAATAATTTAGGCCAGTTAATTAACTATAGTATTTATGTGTTTGTTTCTAGACCAAGAACCAGCAAGGGATCGTGAAAAAGGGAAAGCTCCGGCACTGTAGAGCTTGATTATTCGAGGTAGGTGATGGTTATTGATTCCTGTATGCATTATATGTTTGAATACTTTGGTCAAAGTATTGTATGTGTTGCATGCTTAGGGAATGATTAGGAATGTCTAAGAGTCTTGTTTTCAGTCTTGTAAAATGAACTAGGTGTTATTGCTTGTTGGTTTACAAGTGTTGATTGTTCATCATTTGTGATTGTGTATTTATGTGACATTTGGTTGGCTCGGGTACCACGCCTGGTATGGGTATACTAATGGTTGGCTCAGGTACCATGCTTGGTACAAGATATATTAACAGTTGGCTCGGGTAACACGCCTGGTACGGGAATTACTGACTAGTTGGCTTCGGTACCATGCCTGGTACGAGAATTACTGACTAGTTGGCTCGGGTACCACGCCTAGTATGGGCTTACTTATTCAATTGTGCATTTGATTTGGTTCCATGAGTGGACCAGGTTGTGTTTATAAATTGTGATATCTGTGAGTTTGGTCTTGGTGTAGACCAGGGTGTTATGTTACATGGTGAGTTTGGTCTTAGGGTAGATCAGGTTGTATGTTTGATACTTAGGTGTTGTCTAGAGGGGATTCAGGGTGGGTTCGGGATATGTAATGCGGTATAATTTTTGTTTATTGTGGATTGTTGATCATAGTTGTGAAAGTGGATTACATATGGGGACAAGCTAGGGAGAGACTTGTAGTCTAGAAGTACATGTTGGCTTGTTTACATGTTTTATGTACTGTTACTTGACTTTTGTACTGTTCATATACTGTTTATTTGAAACTAGCTGATGATCCTACCAGTACATGATGGTTGTGTACTGATACTGCACTTGTGTTTCTTTTGTGAGTACAGGAAATCTTTCAGCGGTTGACGCACGACCTCACCTGTAGTCCTAACACTTCAAGATAACACGGGTGAGTTGTTCGATTGAGCTACCTTGGTTTCTTTCTTATTGGTTGTATTCCACTTGTTTCGTGCTTAGACTATTGCTTATTTTGTGGTTGCATCCCCGTACTCTAGATTTTAGTAGTGTTTTGGTACAATAACTTTCAGATTCTCGGGAGGGATTTTTGTAGGTTATTATAAAAGATTTATACTGTTTAAATTTCTAGTTTATTTCTTGCATTATGGTTTTGAGCTGTTAGAATGGTTAAGTTCGGGGTCGTTGATGGTTCGCTCACCCAAGGGAGGTTAGTTGGGTGTCACTCACGGTGGTTTGGGTCGTGACATAGGATTTGGGAGGTGGGGTGTACACAAAAATCCCTACCTTCGTAGGATAGAAGGTTTTTTCTGACAGGCCCTTGGCTCAAGAAAAATCATGTTTCAAAATATGTTTGCAAAAATACACAAGTAAAAAAGCTACGATGAAATACTGAAGGAAGAAAAATATTGACTGTAGAACTTTAGAACTTCACATTCTTGAATTGTTCTTCCGAATTTCTCATATCTTTGTTTCCTAAATTTTAGATTATATTCTATTTTTACTTTCTCACTTCTAATTCCAATTCAAATTTGAAATCTCCCTAACCTCACTCTCATCACATACCTTCTGTACGGACGTTGCTCCCTCTAAATGCAGCAAGACATACATAGACTGAATGAGTCGTGAAAAAGTTATCCACTTTATTACCAACATAATTAACAATTGAATTGCATTCATATTCTTCTATAATCAACTTCATTCTCTCTGAATATTATGTAGTGACACACCTCTTATAGATCTAACTGTATTGTTCAAGGTACATCTTATTTTCAGAGTTTATATAAATCAAACAAAAGTACAACATCGAACTATTAGAGACCACTTCTGCGACCATTTTGTCGAAATAAAATAAACTAAATAAAAGAAAAAAAAAATCCATTTTCAAATTTCAATCGCGCTATTTCGTTACAGATATGATTTCACAACTTTAATTAATTCATAAAAAATCACATCCCACAATAACTTCAGTAACTAACGTAAGTATAATTGGATATTTTGGCTTGGTGGGAGTGACATCGGTGAAAGACAAGATGCGAAAAGCGAGGTTAAAAGATTGACTATGGATGGATTTAGTAAAAATAGAGGTAAACCAATGAAGTATTGGGGAGATGTAGTTAGACAGGACATGACGCAGTTGCAGCTCATCAAGGATATGATCTTAGATAGGAAGGTTCGAAAGCTACAGATTAGGGTTGAAGGTAGTAGGCAGGAGTGCATCCATACTAGGAGTGTATTAACTTGTTATCCATTCTAGTAGGTAGTATTATTCTTTTTTCTTGTTCTTCAATTTCTGTTATTATATGTTGTTGCGTGTAATTTGATTATATTATTATTATGTTGTAGTATTATTTTGTTACTATTTGTTATTTCTTTATTTTTATTTTTTTTCTAGATTATTTTTATCTTGAGTCGGGGATCTATTTTAATTTTTGTGTTCGATATATAAGTAAAAAATATTATCTTATGATTATTTATATATCTAACACAATTATATACCAAACATATTTTTGTGTTCAATATATAAGTAAAAAATATTATCTTACAATCATTTATATATCAAACACAACTATAAGGATTGGTAGGGGTAGGATGATGGGTATTGTGGTGGGTTGGGTGAGGAGTCGGGGTGTTGGGGGTTGTGGTGGGTGGTGGGGTGGGGGTGGAGGTTGGGGAAGGGGTGGTGGTGGGATGGGTGCATGGGAGGAGACAATACTATTCATTTTTCCTACTTTCATTAAGAAAGACATTTTTCTTATTTTCAAAGAACTTGGTTTTCTAAAAAAAATATTTTTTAATATTTTTAACCAATCGAACATAATATTTTCATCCATACCAAACACACCCTAAGTATAAATATATATTTAATAACTTACTAAAATTTCAATAAATATATTTGAACCCATAAAATAAATGATGCAATAAACTTATTGCTAAGAATCTTAAAGATTTAACAATTGATTTTAAATGTTGAATCTGCCTCTGAACTTCCTTAATTATAACATTCATTAAGTCATAGCAAATCGAATTTCAGTTTTCTATCAATATCATACTTGAGTAACAAATCAAAGAACAACTGGATATTTCAGATTGGGAAATTTTCTATACATAGATGCATCTTGAATTTCACTTAAATGTTTTTGCAGGAGCTTTCAATTCAGTTGTTCAGTTCAGTTTTGCAACGAGTGAAGAAAAACAAGATAACACTGCAAACTCATCAACAAGATTCTAAATCGGCAATCGTCCTTAAAATCATGTCATTAGAACAACCCAGCTTCCTCATGAAATCATAGGCAAGGTATTTGTGATTTTCAACGTCAGGATCAATGTCAAAGAGGGAGAAAATATTTACATGAGAAACAGATCAACATCCAATATTATTCATTACAGGAACAAAAGTTATCTCCTAATTCGTGCCATTAGCATATTATAGCCATATTTTCTTCAAATTTTGAAATGCTTCACAAATTATGTTAGTGTTTGAAAACTCTCCAAATCTAGATTTAGTGAGTGCGACACAACCTAAAGTAGCTTTGTTATCTTGGTCCAGAAATATTAAAATTGTTACCTTTTTGGGGTCAACATTGCTCCAAATGGTCTAAACATAAATATCTCCCAACCTCCCTTCCCCCCTTTCTCTCTCTCTCTGTCTCTCTCTCTTTGCGTGCATAATCACACATATAATGCACACCCATATACTGTATAATGTATATGCGCATAAATAATAATATTTTATTACTATTCTATACTAACTAGTCAACTTGTTCGTGCTTTGCGCAAATTTAAAAAATTAAAATGTGGATAAAATTATTTTAATCTTTATATTATTAATTTCTTGCTCCTCTACATTCTCCAATAATAATATTATTACAGTGATATAGTTATATTCCCCAATATTTTTTTTTATTATTTGGTCTTTTCTGAAATTCTCAAGACTCAGCTTTCTCTAAGGGACACTTTTCACTTTCTCAAGAATGTCGGCAGACTAATTTTGAATTTGCAGGGCTAATATGTTCTTATCTGTGAAAATAAAATTGAATAATTAATTAAGTAAAATGCTTTATTGAGCATTAACTATTTACATTGAGTATCTTATTTTACCATTTGTCATGATTTGATCCTTTCACAATTAGACAATAAAATTTGAAAATAAAAGAACGATAAAGAAACATTATATTGCTTTAAGATATTGTAATTTAAAACTTAAAACAACAATAATAATTATAATTATTTTGGTAATAGTAAAAGTTTTATGATACAATATTGATTTCAAGAATAATAAAATGTTTAAAAATTCAACATATTGTTTGAACTATGAAATTTCTCAATTCTAACATAAGGTACTTATTAGAGTGAATGTTTCCACTTAGACAATTTCAGAATGATTGTTTTATATTTCTAAACTATCTATGAATTATCCTCTCTTTTCATTATTTTTCTCTTTATTTGCATGTGGAATATTTTTAAATTCCCTAAATAACGTGTATATTAAAGGAAAATGAAAATCTTTTAAAACACTAATAAAAGACGTCATCATTAATTCTCAGTCAGCTCTATTTAGATATTTGATTTATCTTCTTGTTTAAAAAGGCTTCGATCAAGAAAAATTTAAAACAACAAATAGCAATATTACAGAGAAAGAACAGAAAAATTTACAAAGCACATTATGTATTATGTAAGAGTAACAGACTAATTGATAATACAATTCTAGATTTTGCAAGAAAAACAATACGAATTATACAATATACTCTCAATTAGAATTACTCTCTGTAGGCAGACATAGTACGAAAAGTTGAAACCCTTGAAGCCGATAATTGCCCCATCAAAACAATCTCCTCCAAATCTTTATGGAGGAATATGTTCTTAGTGTCAAGCTATTTGAGATCCCATTTGATAGTGGTAGCAACAATGCAAAATTGAATGTTGTCCAAATTATAGACTGAAACTATGAATTCGGCAGCATAATACATCTGCAAAATTCAAATGACATATATATATATATATATATATATATATATATATATATATATATATATATAATGCAAGTTGTAACTACTCGTATCATGCTTCAAAATCCAAATAGAATACATAAATGAAAGTTGTAACTACTATCATGTTAAACAACTCCACATTTTTATAGAAAAATGGTTTCATACAAATACACAAACACAAGGACATTGTGAACACAACTTTATGGGAAGACAACAACATAATGTAATAAATGCCTATGGATTTTCAATCACTTTGTGTCATGACCCAACTATCGAGGCATGTAGTCACCTACTCTAAACACCTAGATTGGAGAACCCTTACTATCCGATCTAACAGGTAATGCAGAAACTAAAGTAAACATAAGAAAATAACCCTTTTTAATACAAGAAAAATCATTTACAACTTGAAAACAAACCCTCCCTAGGAACTAGTCTAAACAAGTACATGAGCTTCTACATGAGAATTACAAGAATTAAAAGGGAGATAAAGCTCCCACCATAAAAATAAAGAGTAGAAGCTGATGGAGATCACCATCGTCCTGTACCTAAGAAACATCATTGATTCTGCAACCAGACTATACCCAAAAAGGTATACCAAGAGTAGTATCAGTACAAATAACACATACTGGTAGACATCATAGATCAATCCAAATCTATCGCATACCATCATATAAGAAAATCAAGAAAAAATGTAACACCTCAGAATTCGAACAACCTTTTAAACTTAGAATCTCTGGAAAATTTGAAGTTTTCAGAAATCATGAGCCCAGACCACGAGATGTGGATTGAACCATGAGTCATGAAAATGACTTGTGAAACCAGTCTAGTACACTATCCTCAAGTCTGAGAACCACGACTGGATTTCACGTTTCGTGAATGGTTCCACGGGTCATGGAATCAGTCCGTGGAAATTAGACTGAGGATAGTTAATTATTTCAGCAACCACGAATGGTTTCTACGACTCGTGGATGGTTCCATGAGTTGTGTTGTTAACTCTTAGGACATGTTCCATAGCTGGGTTTTTGACCAGGAACTATGAAAAGGAACCACAAGTCCTGGTCCAGTCTATGACTCGTGGACTGCTCTCGTGAAACCTGAAGCCGTAGTTTTAAGTTATTTTTCTAAATTAAATCCATGGGTTGTTTTGGTAAATTTCCACCCTTTTAACTCCTAAGTGAGGTTGTTTTGGACTCTTTTGGTAGAGTTTCATCCCTAATTAGCCTAACTCCCCTCTCAAACTTTCATTCATCTTCTAAAAATGGAAAGGGTCTCTCAAGCTTTAAGCTCCAAGTCTCCATCCCTCTCATCCTAGATTAAGAAAGTTTCAATTTAGGTATGTGGGTATTCAATAAGGGATTCCTTTCACCCTTTTTCCCCAAACCCATGATTTTACTCTGGATTTATGAAACTATGAAATTAGGGTTCTTACCCAATTTATGAAATTGCTTTGAAATCAGTTTACTAGCATCAATTAATGGTTTCTAATTCTTTACCCATGATTTATTTGAGATTTCTTAAGTGTTTTCAAAAGTCCATGAATTGAGAATGAATTCTAGTATGATTTCACTAAATTACATATTTTCAAGTAAAAATTGCCATGTTTAGATAACATGACCTCAAGTATTATGAAATTTCATGCTAAATTCTTCAAGCTATGAATTTAGAAAAAGAGTATGTTTTGAATTATGACTATGCTAAGCTCTAAGACTTATGAATTGAGATTGGCTTGACACTAAATATGTCTTTGTGCTTTTCAATCAGTTTTGGCAATAGATATGTCACAAGTATTATATGAGCTATATGTATATTTTATGGAGTAGTATTAACACCGAGTTGAACAGGGTGAGAGTACCCTAAGTCCCAGAACTATGTACCCCTATAGGTTGTTAGCCCCTCAGTTGGAGATTAGAACTAGTGATCACGCCAAACTATGCCTTTATACCTTAGCAAGGTATATTGGGTCCTCTCCATGGGGCAGATATATTGAATTCCATGTAAACTCACATGGTCTATGTCAGTTATGAGAATCTCCCATAGAAATAGTTTCAAGCATTTAAATGTATTGACTCTTTGTCTTCAGACTTTAGAATTTCTACTATTATTTGTGGTTTCCAGATATGTTTTAGCTTATGATACTGCATTGAGTCTTTACATCTCAGCTTTTACTATTACAGCATAATTTTATTTTCAAGTTTATTTAGCATGTTTTTACCCAGATTCTGCATATCTCACATACTTTGTACATCCTATAGTACTGATGCATATTCTTGCGCTACATCCTATTATGATGCAGATTCAAGTTTCCACTCTCAGGCTCGTGGCTAGAGGTCGCAGGCCATTCAGTACGTGTTGGTGAGTCCTCATCTTTCAAGGACTAGTAATGAGTTCATTTTGGATATCATTCTTTCAGCACTTAGGATTAGCCGGGGTCTTATCCTAGCAACTAGCATATCGATTTTAGAGATTTTTCAGACATAGCTAGATATTCTGTATTGAGTTCCTGACTCTACTACTCTTAGACCTTTATCTCATGTTTAGTTGGATTGATTACTTCCATTATTTATGCTTCCGCCATGTTGTTATCATATTGCTTACATTATGCTAACCAAAGGGTTATCTTGGGGTCACTTGTGATCTTAAGTTTCGTTTTACATCTAGGGGGTAGCCTCGAGGCGTGACAGAGAATATGCAATAAATTACAAGAACTCCAGCCTTCCATATTCTACCTTTACCACCCTACTATTACTGCTACAAACCTATATGTTTAGCCCCCGAGCCTTTATAATAGGCTCCGCTGCATACTCCACAATAGGGAGACTCTGTACCATCCCATCCTGGTCCAACGTAACACTACGACTTTCCCACAATCACATTAACACTAGGACCTCCCAGGTCACACTTAGTTCTAAGACTTCCCAAGTCACACTTAACACTAGACTTCCTAAGTCACCCATCTTACCAACCACTATAAGCACCTCAGTGGTTCCAGTCTCAACAATCAAGTATACTATCAGCCTCTGCTAGCCAGTTGATAGACAACCTACAAAAACCATGATTTACCACCATGCCTTAAATAAGGATCCTAAGTTAACCACCTTGACCATTAGACCTTAGCAAAATAATGGGTTACTTGTGAGTCCTGCGTATTTAACCCCCAAGGTTTCTTACCCTTGACACCCCGCTGGATCAGGCACTTACTAAATACTAGTCTTGTTTTACTAACTCAGTCAAACCTGACTCTCTAGGAGCCTTAGGCCCTCCAAGTTCACCTGTTTTGAACCCATCAAGAAATATGCCCCACAACCCCTAGTTTTGTGACCAACTAGCCCAGACATCACCGCTAACCAGCCTGTCACTTTTACCCAAAATAGGAATTACAAAGGTACAATATTAACCAAATATTACCAGACGATATGCAATAACCAAGTCTATATGACTTTCAATAAGAACCTTAGTCAACAACCGAACTCAACAACAATATAAGTCATGATCGACTATGCAAATAACTAGACCACATATAATTATGTCACATCTTGCAAGCAACCCGGACCATCCAAGGATCCCTAGGACATTGTCTATGGCATTTAACATGCAACCCTAATTTACACAAGAACCCACCTGAACACTTAGACATACTAGCCCCACCACTCAAGGACTAATATACATGTCAAGTAACAATAAATCCTGTCCCTCTTAGGAAACCAACATATAAAGAATATCAAAAGCAGATAAGCCCAGTTAACTCAAGGAACCAACAAGTAATTAACATTAATAGCAAATAAGCCCGGTTCACTCAAGGAACCAACAAGTAATGAACATCAATAGCAGATAAACTCAGTTCTCTCAAGAAACTAACGCGCATATAGAAATCAATCTCGTACCAGGTGTGATACCCAATCTATGATGACCCTTCCGATCATTTTCACATTTTTGCATTTATTGCACTGTTAGAGCCTTATTGTAGTGGCCCCAAGTTATTTATGGCTTGCTAGGACCGGTAGTTTGGTTCCCTGGTCATTCATTTAGTCATTTTAGCCATTCGCTTATTTTAGAGCTTTAAACTTAGAATATCGTTGACTTTAATCAACATTCTTAGATAACATGCTCAGAATTGAATTCTATCAGTTTTAATAGCTCCAGAGCGATGAGTTTGGTCTAGTTGGACCTTTAGTTGAGGCCTGAGAACTTCCAGTGTAGGTTTTGTGTGATTTTCTTAGTTTTCAGGCCATTTGGAGTTGAAAGTGTAACTTTGGGTGACTTTCGATGATCAGAGTGTTGGATCAAAATCCAACAATTCCATTAGCTCCAGAATGTTGAGTTTTGTCTACAAAGATGGTTGGTTTGGGTTCTGGGTGAGTCAGACTCATTTCGAGCCTTTGAGTTCCTTTTCGTTACTGTTGACTTGGGTCAACATTTTTCTGAAACAACCTCGTATGAAAGTTTCGTCAATTCCGTTGAGTCTGAAACATCATTTCCACTCTATTAGCACTATTGGTTTTTGAATATCAATTTCCAATTAAGTCCAGAATGCCCATCGAGTTTTCTAAAACGTGAAGAAAATCAGTTGCGGACAACAACTATTTATTTTTGTCATTTCATTTTTTCCAGCCCTTCTCCTCACTTTCCTCACTCTAAAATTCAAAATTCTCTTCACCATTTTGCTCCAATTAAGTTCTAAACCTTGGGGAATTATTTATTCGTCGATTATCCGTAGTTCTTCGCCTCTTGGTAAGTCATCTTCCCCAACTTGCTTTCTTCGGTTTTTCTCTTAATTCCTCTATTTATGCTTATCCAAAGCTTGTATTTTTTGATAGATTCTTCCCCCTAAGCTTGTGCATGTTCGTGGTGTAAAGTTTTATCCGTCTTGGGCTGATTTTCCATCGTTTTGGTAAGTAATTCTTGCCCAATTTCTATTTTTATTTTTGAAATTTCCATTCTTTAATCCCGAACTTGGGCGGGCTGTTTTGGTGACCTTCCGTTGTCCAATTGTGCTCAAATTTTGAACATGCCTTCTTGGCATCATAGAAGTCATCATGGTTTTTTTCGTTTTTGATTTTGGATGGCGGGCCTCGCAGGCCTGGTTTTGACCCGGATATCAAACCGGCTACAATTGTAGTAAAATGGGTATCGTTAGACTCGTCTTAATATTTTATTCATGAATTTGATAGTTTGATTCTCATTCGGAGCTTCTTGAAGCAGCTCGGCCTAAGATATCATCATGCTCGCAGCTTGTCATTGGACAACGGGTAGGTTACGACTTAACTCCCTAGACTTCACATATATCGGGTAAAATTGTACTAGTTGGCATCTTTGGGTTGAGTTATTAAATTGGTACCACAGACCTTGATAGGTTTTCCATGATTCATCCTATTTCTTTCCTCCGTTGTGTGTAATATTCTTATTAGTTGATATATTTACTACCTTTGTGACCCTGTGAGGTCTTGTTGACTCTGAAATATAGAAGGTGGGATTACTGGGAATGTCCACGAGTCCCGGACATAGAAATATCCTTCTAGGCTAGTTATGATTGTTGAGTAGATTCGGAGCCTGTGCAGATCCGTTAGGTTGATTGTGAGCTGCCGGGAAGTTCTTTGGGTTGATCATATCATTTCCATGCATATAAAGAGGTTTTTCAATGTTTTATTATGGTTTATGGCTTCGGGCCTAAGAAAACTGATTTTTTAAACCTTGCATGGCCCTTGGGGACCGTTTTTGATGAAATTGGATTTGGAAATAATTTGACTTGATACGTGGATATTCTTGGGATAAAAGAAGGTTAAAAATATTGTTTTATCACAATTTACTACTATTGCTAGACTCGATCGAGTCGGAGTGCTAGATGAGTTTTCTTACTGATTTGAAATGATATCAGGCTCGGCCGGATCGAGCATCTGAGATATTTTTACTATTGTTTTAGATTTTGTTGTGCCCGGGCACTCTTGGAAGGCTTTTTGAGACATGTTTTTCACTGTTTTAGTCCTAGACAGGGTCTAGGCATGTATAATTTAGACTTAGCCACTAGCTTGAACCTGGACTAAATTCTGGAGGACACATTTTGATTCTGAGTTTTGGTATGGGGCTCCGAACCTCCATGGACCTTGCTGCTCTAGGCTTGAGGATTTGGGCTGCGTGTGTTGGTGGAAAGGATATATGGTGGAGTAGAGGTATACGGGCTGTGTCTTTCCATAGAACCTGTCTGCTGGGCCCGATTGGCACCGGAGGAGGTACATAGAGAGGTTCTATTTCATCCTGAGGTTTTCATGCATCATATCATTCATTGTTCAGGATTCCACCCTTGTTTGCTGTTTATTGATTGTACGCTCTGGTAGTATGGGATGCCGGAGGATTTGTTTTTACTTGATTGCGTTCCTCGGTTGTATGGGCGGCCGGGGGACTATAGGTAGACTATCTTTTCTTTATTACTGATTTGTTCTCTACAACAGTTATAAGTGTGGAACTGGACTTGCTAGGATGTAACTACTGGATTGAGTGTGATATCATTTGTCTGGTTATCTATTCTGTTTAACAAGTATGTCTCCTTTATCCTTCCCTCCCCTTCTCTATACTTGAGGTTACCGGTATACCGCCCTTTGTCAGAACTTACCCATATATACTATTTTTTATGAGGCTCCCACGTGCATCGTTCTTACTTTCACCTCTGTTTGCCATGTATATATTCTACTTGCTAGCCTTGCTTGTTGCTTTCTGTTGTCTTCCCTCTGGGCTAGTTCTTGTGTACTTTATCATTGATTTCTGTGGCTGTTTATTTATATTCTGTCTGCTATTGGCCTTTTACTTTATATGTGCCCAGTAGGCCTATGATAAATACTGGATACCTTGTGCTTTGCATTTGGTTCTCACCCTACCCTCTGCGTCTTCTGGTGTAGATCCTAGCATGGGCCATCGCCGTTAGCGCGTCAGAGACTCGTGTGGGGTGCATTTTTTGGATCATCCAGGCTGAGGGTGAGCTATTGGCGTTCAGAGCTTGACTTTAATTATCCTTGGTGTATTTTTTACTCTTATAGTTTCAGAAACAATGTGTATATATGACCTTTGGACCTTTGTACTCCTAATGTAGTTCGGCTCTTATACGCTTTGATACCAGGTTTTGGGTTTGGCGTAGTTTCTGCATTTTATATGTATTACTCTTGTTATCTATTTTCTTCTCCTTATACCCTTGCTTCTTCTTATTTACCGAATCTTCTACTTAAACTATTAGAAGGTAGCTTATTACTAACCGTTCTGGGCTACGGGGATTGGTTCGCCTACTGGGGGTTGTAGGTGCCATCATGACCAAGAAATCAGGTCTTGGAAGCTTGGTATCAGAGCTATAGGTTCATCGGTGTCATTGGTATAGGAGCCAATGTCTAGTAGAGTCCTGCGGATCGGGGCAGAGACATTCATGCTCAATCTTTGAGAGGCTATAGTGACATCTTAGGAAACTAGACTTTTCTTATCTCTCTCTCGTGCGTAGTATCCTTAAAAGTTTCTAGAAATCTCACTTATTCTGGTTCACTCGTTCGCAGATGGTTCATACGAGATCTTCAGCTTCTAGTTGAGGAGAGCCTCCTGTCCCTGCACCTCTGACTCCTGCCCCTGCACCTCCGCTGCGAGCAATTCAACCTCTGTCTCGAGGGGGTGGTGGTCAGGATAGGGCTAGTGCCCCATGTTGTAGAGCAGGTAGTAGGGATGGCGGTCGGGCAGGTTGAAGTCATCGTCAGTTCTATGCGGTCCCTGGGTGACCAGAGGTAGAGGCCTCGGATGCCGTGATCAAAGGTACGATTTTTGTATGCCGTAAGCTAGCTTATGCCTTGTTTGATCCTCGATCCACTTATTCATATGTATCTGCCTACTTTCTGCCTTATTTGGGGTTGGCTAGTGAGCGATTGTCTGTGCCTATTTTTGTTTCGACCCCAGTAGGAGATTCTTTATTAGTGGACCGGATTGTGAGATCCTTTGTGATAATTGTTGGTTATTTGGATACTTGGACTAACTTGATGATACTTGATATGTTGGATTTTGATATGATACTGGCCATGGACTGGTTATCCCCTCACCGTGCGATTTTGGATTGCTATGCCAAGACCGTCACCATAGCCGTGCCTGGTGTATCCCTGGTTATGTGGTAGGGTTCTGTTAGCCATGCACCATCTGGGATCATTTCTGGTCTTTGAGCTAACAAGATGATATCCCGTGGGTGTTTATCTTACCTAGCATATGTCCGAGATACTAGTGTTGACCCTACATCTCCTGAGTCTATTCCTGTGGTTAGAGACTTCTTAGATGTGTTTCATACCGACCTGCCAGGCCTTTCACCTGAGAGGGATATTGATTTCGCCATTGAATTAGAGCCAGGCACCAGGCCTATTTCTATTCTTCCCTACCATGTGGCTCCTGCTGAGTTGAGAGAGCTTAAGGAGCAACTCCAGGATTTGTTAGCTAAGGGATTTATTAGACCGAGTGTGTCTCCTTGGGGTTCTCCTGCTCTCTTCGTGAAGAAGAAGGATAGTTTGATGCAGATGTGTATTGATTATTGGCAGCTGAATAAGGTGACTGTGAAGAATAGGTATCCGATGCCCAGGATTGATGACTTATTTGATCAACTTCAGGGTTCCGCCGTGTTTTCTAAGATTGATTTGATGTCTAGCTACTATCAGTTGAGGATTAGGGCGGAGGACATCCCTAAGGCAACATTCAGGACACGTTACAACCACTATGAGTTCCTAGTTATGTCTTTTGGTTTGACTGATGCCCCTGCAGCCTTCATGGACTTGATGCAAATGATGTTTAGCCTGTACTTGGATATGTTCGTGATAGTCTTTATTGATGACATTTTAGTATACTCCCGGAGTAGAGACGAGCATGAGCAGCACTTGAGGATTGTACTTCGGACTTTGAGAGATCATCGGCTTTATGCCAAGTCCTAAAAGTGTGAGTTTTGATTAGAGTCAGTTGCATTCCTAGGACACATGGTGTCTAAGGATAGGATTGGGGTTGATCCGGGTAAGATTTCTGCAGTTCGTGATTGGCCTAGACCTACTACTCCTACCAAGGTTTGCAACTTTATTGGGTTAGCCGGGTATTACAGACGGTTCATCGAGGGATTTTCTTCCATAGCAGCACCTTTGACTATGCTAACTAGGAAGGATGTCCCATTTCAGTGGTCTGATCAATGCGAGGATAGCTTCCAGAGGCTTAAGGCCTTATTGACTTCAGCTCTAGTTTTGACTTTGCCGGTTGAGGGTCAGAGTTTCTCAGTGTATTGTAATGCTTCAGGGGTTGGTCTTGGTTGTGTGCTGATGCAGCAGGGTCGAGTAATAGCATATGCGTCGAGGCAGCTAAAGGTTCACGAGTGCAACTACCTCACTCATGACTTAGAGTTGGCGGCAATAGGCTTTGCGCTCAAGATCTAGAGGCACTATCTATATGGAGTTCATTGGGAGATATTCACCGACTATCATAGTCTTCAGTACATTACGAGTTAGAGCGAGCTGCACTCGAGGGAAAGAAGATAGATTGAGTTGCTGAAGGGCTATGATTTCACTATTTTATACCATCCGAGCAAGGAAAACATGGTAGCAAATGCCTTGAGTCAGAAGGCAGTGAGTATGGGCAGCCTAGCTTCACTTTTATTTTCTGAGCGACCGTTGGCCTTGGACATCTAGTCCTTGGTTAACCGTCTGGTTAGGATTAACTTATCGGATCCCAGTAGAGTTCTTGCCAGTGTTGAGGTTCGCTCTACTCTAGTTGATCAGATTTAGACTCGACAGTTTGAGGATCAGAGTTTGTGTGACCTTCAGGATCAGGTAGTTCGGGGTGAGGCCAGCCAGGCTACTTTGTGTTTTGATGATATTATGAGGTTTTATGGTTAACGTTGTGTCCCAAGGGTTGGTGATTTGATACGGTTGATACTTTGTGAGCCACATTGTTCTAGATACTCCATTCATCCTGGCGCAACAAAGATGTACAGATATTTGAGATAGCTCTACTGGTGGAGTGGTATGAAGCAGAACATGGCAGTGTTTATATCTCGGTGCTTGAACTGTCAACAGGTTAAGTTCGAGCATATGAGACCGGGTGGCCTGATGCAGCGACTTCCTATTCTTGAGTGGAAGTAGGAAGGTATTACTATGGACTTTGTTGTTAGTTTGCCTCATACTACTCGGAGGTTTGATTCCATTTGGGTGATCATTGATAGGCTGACTAAGTCAGCGTATTTCTTGCCGGTTCAGACTTCCTACAGGGCAGAGAGGTTAGCTCAGATCTACATTCGTGAGATTGTAAGGTTGCACGGGGTCCCATCTTCTATCATTTTAGATCAAGACACTCAGTTCACATCTCAGTTCTGGAGAGCTATACAGAGGGATTTGAGTATAGAGGTTCAGCTTAGTACTGCTTTCCACCCTCAGATAGATGGCCAGTCCAAGAGGACTATTTAGGTCCTTGAGGACATGCTTCGGGCCTGTGTACTTGACTTTGGATGTTCATGGGATTAGTTTATGCCTTTGACCGAGTTCGCGTATAATAATAGCTTTCATTCGAGCATTGCCATGGCATCTTTTGTGGCTTTATATGGTAGGCGTTGCAGATCGCCGATTGGTTTGTTTGATGGGCTGGAGTCCATACCCCAGAGTACAGACTTACTTAGAGATTCCTTGAATCGAGACTGTTTGATTCAGGATAGACTTAAAGTGGCCCATAGTAGGCAGAAGAGCTACGCCGATTGTAGGCTTCGTGCCTTAGAGTTCAGTGTTGGTGACCGAGTTTTCCTCTGAGTATCTCCCGTGAAGGGCGTGATGAGATTTGGTCGGTGGGGTAACCTTAGCCCCAGGTTTATTAGGCCGTTTGAGATTCTATAGAGGGTTGGTAGTGTTGCCTACATATTAGCCTTGCCTCTGATATTTTTAGTTGTTTACCCAGTTTTCCATGTTTTGATGTTGCACTGGTATGTGCCTGATGAGTCTCATGTGTTGCATTGGGATTTGGTTCAGTTGGATGAGATTTTATCATTTGTTGAGGAGTCAATAGCTATTTTGTCCAGAGATATCAGAAGGTTGAGATCTAGGGAGATTCCGGTTGTGAAAGTGCAGTGGAGGCATCATCTGGTCGATGAGGCTACCTGGGAGTCCAAGAGTGAGTTCCATGCTCAGTATCCGCAGTTGTTCGAGCCTTCAGGTACTCCCTTCTTCTTGACTTTTGAGGATGAAAGTCTTTTTAGTAGTGGATGTTGTGATGACCCTTCCAGTCATCTTCGCATTTTCGCATTTATTGCACTGTTAGAGCCTTTCTATAGCGGCCCCAAGTCATTTATGGCTTGCTGGGACCGATAGTTTGGTGCCCTTATCGTTCGTTTGGTCGTTTTAGCCGTTTACCTGTTTTAGATCTTTAAACTTAGAATATCATTGACTTTAGTCAACATTCTTAGCTAACGTGCTCAGAATTGAATTCTGACAGTTCCGTTAGCTCCAAAGCGATGAGTTTGGTCTAGTTGGACCTTTAGTTGAGGCCTGAGAACTTCGGGTGTGGGTTTTGTGTAGTTTTCTCTGTTTTTATGCCATTTGGAGTTGAAAGTGTAACTTCGGGTGACTTTCGATAATTAGAATGTCTGATTCAAAATACAACGATTCCATCAACTTCGGAATGTTGAGTTTGGTCTAGGAAGATGGTTGGTTCGGGTTTCGGGTGAGTCGGACTCATTTTGAGCCTTTGACTTCCTTTTCATTAGTGTTGACTTGGGTCAGCATTTCTCCGAAACGACCTCGTATAGAAGTTTCGTCAATTCCATTGAGTTCGGAACGTCGTTTCCACTCTATTTGCACTATCGGTTTTTGAATATTGGTTTCCGATTGTGCCCGAAATGCCCCATCGAGTTTTCTAAAAAGTGCAGAAAATCAGCTGCGGACAGCAGCTATTTATTGCTGTCATTTCGTTTTTTCCAGCCCTTCTCCTCACTTTTCTCACTCTAAAACTCAAAATTCTCTCCACCATTTTGCTCCAATTCAGTTCTAAACCTTGGGGAATTATTTGTTCGTCGATTATCTGTAGTTCTTCGCCTCTTGGTAAGTCATCTATCCCAACTTGCCTTCTTCGTTTTTTCTCTTAATTCCTCCATTGATGCTCATCCAAAGATTGGATTTTGTGATAGATTCTTCCCCCTAAGCTTGTGCATGTTTGTGGGTGTGAAGTTTTATCCGTCTTGGGCTGATTTTCTGTCGTTTTGGTAAGTAATTCTTGCCCAATTTCCATTTTTATTTTTGAAATTTCCTTTCTTTATTCCCCAACTTGGGCGGGCTGTTTTGGTGCCCTTTCCTTGTCCAATTGTGCTTAAATTTGGAGCATGCCTTCTTGGCATCGTTGGGGTCATTGTGGTTCTTTTCATTTTTGATTTCGGGTTGAAGGCCCCCTGGGCTCGTTTTTGACCCGGATATCGACCCGGCTATAATTGTAGCAATATGGGTATCATTAGAATCATCTGAACATTTTATTCATGAATTTGATAGTTTGATTCTTGTTCAGAGCTTCTCGGAGAAGATCGGCCTCAGATATCATTGTTTTCGTAGCTTGTCGTCGAACGATAGGTAGGTTACGGCTTAACTCCCTAGACTTCGCATATATCGGGTAAAAATGGACTAATTGGCATCTTTGGTTTGAGTTATTAGATTGGTACCACAGACCTTGAAAACTTGTCCATTATTCATCCTATTTATGTCCTTCATTTTGTGTAGTATTCCTATTAGTTGATATAGTTATTACCCTTGTGACCCCATGAGGTCTTGTTGACTCTGGACATAGAAGGTGGGATTATTGGGAATGTCCACGAGTCCCGGATATAGAAATATTCTTGTAGGCTTGTTATGCTTGCTGAGTAGCTTCGGAGCCTGTGCAGGGCTGTTAGGTTGATTGTGAGCTGCCAGGCAGTTATTTGGGTTGATCATATCATTTACATGCATATAAAGAGTTTTTTCAATGTTTTATTACGATTTTTAGCTTCGGGCCTACGAAAACTGATTTTCTAAACCTTGCATGGCCCTGGGGGCCTATTTTTTATGAAATCGGATTTGGAAATGATTTGACTTGATACGTGGATCTTCTTGTGGTAAAATAAGGTTAAAAATATGGTTTTATAACAATTTACTACTATTGCTAGATTCGACCGGGTCGAACTGCTAGTTGAGTTTTCTTACTGATTTGAAATGATATCAGGCTCGGCCGGGTCGAGCATCCGAGATGTTTTTACTGCTGTTTTAGACCCGGTTGTGCCCGGGCACCCTTGTAAGGGTTTTTGAGACATATTTTTCACAATTTTAGTCCTAGACAGGGTCTAGGTATGCATATTTGAGAGTTAGCCACTGGCTTGAACCCGGACTCAATTCCGGAGGACACGTTTTGATTCTGAGTTTTAGTATGGGGTCCGGGACCACCATGGACCTTGCCGCTCTGGTCCTGAGTCTTCTGGCTGTATGTGCTGGGAGGAAGGGTATACGGTAGAGTAGAGGTATACGGGTTGTGTCCTTCCATTGAACCTGCCTGCTGGGCCCGATCGGCACCGGATGAGGTACATACAGAGGTTCTATTTCACCCTGAGGTTTTCATGCACCATATCATTCATTGTTCGAGGTTCCACCCTTGTTTGCTAATTGTTGATTGTACGCTCCGATAGTATAGGATGGCGGAGGGTTTGTTTTCACTTAATTGTGTTACTCGGTTGTATGGGCGGCCGGGGGAATGTAGGTAGACTGTCTTTGCTTTATTACAGATTTGTTCTCTACTACGGTTATAAGTGTGGAACTGGACTTGCTAGGTTGTTACTGCTTGATTGAGTGTGATATGGTTTGTCTGGTTATCTATTCTGTTTACCGAGCATGTCTACTTTATCCTTCCCTCCCCTTCTCTATACTTGAGGTTACCGGTATACCGCCCTTTTTCAGAACTTACCCATATATACTATTTTCTTGCCAGGCTCCCAGGTGCGTCGTTCTTACTTTCACCTGTGTTTGCCATGTATATATTCTACTTGCTAGCCTTGCTTGTTGCTTTCTGTTGTCTTTCCTCTAGGCTAGTTCCTGTGTACTTTACCGTTGATTTATATGGCTGTTTATTTATATTCTGTCTGCTATTTCCCTTTTACTTTATATTGCCCAGTCAGCCTATGATACCTATTGGGTACCTTGTGCTTCGCATTTGGTGCTCACCTTACCTCTGCATCTTCTGGTGCAGATCTTAACTTGGGCCATTGCTGTTAGCGCGCCGGAGACTCGTGCGAGGTGCAGTTTTTGGATCATCTAGGATGAGGGTGTGCTCTTGGCATTCAGAGCTTGACTTCAGTTATCCTAGGTGTATTTTGTAATCTTATAGTTTCGGAGACATTCTATATATATGACCTTTGGACCTTTGTACTCCTGATGTAGTTTGGATCTTATACGCTTTGATACCAGGTTTTGGATTAGTTTCCGCATTTTATATGTATTACTCTTGTTATCTATTTTCTTCTCCTTATGCCCTTGCTTCCGCTTATTTACCGAATATTCTGCTTAAACTGTTAGAAGGTAACCCATTACTAATCGTTCCATGCTACGGGGATTGGTTTGCCTACTGGGGGGTTGTAGGTGCCATCATGACCGAGAAATCGGGTCGTGACACAATCCAACCATAATAGAACTTGTACCAAGTGTGGTACCCGAGCCAACCATTATAGAACCTATACCAAGCGTGGTACCCAATCTAACCATTATAGAACCTGTACTAGGCGTGGTACCCGAACTAACCATTAAGTTTCCCGTACAAGGCATGATACTCGAGCCAACCAAATGGCATACACAATCCAACAATTCAATAATTAAATGAACAAAACACACATGTAAACCAACAAGCAAAAAAACACATTCATTTCACATAATTAACATTCACAATTCCATTCTGTAGGCATGAAATGTACGTACAATACTATGCCACAGTTACATGAACACATATTTGCATTGGAAAAACAATATCCATCACCTACCAGACAACAGGGCTCATAACCTCAATCTTGACAACCCGTCCAAATATTAACTCCCAGGTTACCCTCTAGACATATATAGTCGCAACAACACATATAGAACCCTTCTTTAAAAACAAATATAGTTCAGGGAAAACATACCCTAACATTTAAACTCCAACCCTTCCTGTTTATTCCATTCCCCATATTTGAGATCATCTCGAAAACCCGCTATTACCAACTACTTATTTAATTCACAATATTTCTAGTTTCTCGAACAAACCAAACAATCTAGTTTTCCTGGATTATAACATCACACATCAATCAACAAATATAAATAGTACAGAATGAAATACATTACTCTAACCCCCTTATTCCCATTCCAAAAATCCGGCCAGACTATACAATATTCCTCCAGACTCCATGCCCGAAGGCCTAAACATGAATCCTCCTATCATTCTATAACAACAATATGAAATGGATACAAGTCTAAGTCTACTCAATAAAAAACCTAGCCTACTTGGATGCCATGCATCAGTTGCAGAGGTCTGAATAAGAAGAATCTGACTCCGCAAAGGCATTTCTTGACAGAGAACAAGCCCGAAATCCATGATTTTGCTCCTCTTTAGCCGGAATCGCCCCTTCCCATGGCTACAAGGCCTTGGAGCAACATAGGAGGGTTTTTGGAGAAACCCTCACCTTTTTGAAATTGAAAACCTAATTTTGGGTTTTCTGGTCCCATCATCCCATTATAGCAGCCCAATCCCGCTATAGGGTACCGCCATAGCGGTAGTTGACCACCTTGTCTTTTGCTAAAGCGAGAATTTATCCGTTGTAGCAGTCATAATTGTAGCATAGTGTCGACTTCTATAGTAGTTGACATGGGATAGAACCTTGAAAAGTCCCCCAAAGTTGCCCATTTTACAACACACTTCAAAATCTTGATGTTCCTAACCAACTCTTTCACGTCAAATTCGTTATCGGGAGTTCTACTCACCTGAATTCACTTTCGAAAAGTCCTATGGACTCCCTAACGCCATAGCTAACAGAAAAATTAGCTTTACCTTAGACATTTTACCCAATCCTTTCCCGGAATTCCCTATACCTTACCTAACTCAAAAATCATCTGAGACTAGCCTAGCCTATAATTTCTAACTCCCTAATCCAAAAGTTTTTATAACCCGCTCTTTGCACGAATAGCTCACCCATAATGAGGTGCCTTTTTATTAACGATAGAATATGTCATTACAATAGATACTAATTTACCCATCGTTCATCCCCGAACGATCTCTATGGTGGAAGGAAAGAATGAGCCAGTCCCTTGAACCTTAATGCTCTACCATTGTCACGACCCAATTTCTCGGTCATGATGGCACCTTCAACCCCCAGTAGGTGAACCAATCCCCGTAGCCCAGAACAGTTAGTAATGGGCTACTATCTAACAAATAAGGGAACAAGACGAAGAGAACAGATAAAAGGGATATAAATATATACATATGCGGAAACTAAACCAAACCCCAAGACCTGGTATCATAGTATAGAGCCCCAACTACATACATGGAGTGCAACTAATCCAAAATAATATATACAGATGTCTCTGAATGGTAATAGAGTACATGAAGCAAAAGATAAACTAAAGCTAAGCTCCGATCGCCAAGAGCGCACCCTCAGTCTGAAGTAGTCCCCAACAGATCTCCAAGCACGAATCACAGCGATCTAACGGCGATGGCCCATGCTAGGATCTGCACCAAAGATGCAGGGGGGTAGGGGTGAGCACCAAATGCGAAGCATAAGGTACCCAGTAGGTATCATAGGCCGACTGGGCACATATAAGATAAAAGTGTAGTAATAGACAGAATAGAAGCAATCAGTCACAGAAATCAACGAAAGGTACACAGGAACTAGCCCAGAGGGAAATCAACAGAACCACAGATGAGGCTAGTAAGCAGAATATACACACAAAAGGCACAGGTGAAAGTAAGAAATAACGCACCTGGGATCCTTGCAACAACAGTGTATACAAAATAAGTTTACGGAATGGACGGTATACCGGTAACCTCAAGTGTAAGAAGAAGAAAGAAAGAGTAATAATAGGCATGCTCAAGACATGAATCAATACTCAACTAATCATATCAATATCTATATCGCAGAAAACTAACAGTAGAGCTATAGAACCAATGGCTCATACTCATTCAGGGCCCTAATAGAGAAACAACTCTGTAAGTAGAATACGCAAGAAAAGTCTTACCTACAGTCCCCCGGGGCGCCCAACAACCGAGGAACACAAACAAGTGAAAACAAACCCCTCCGGCATCCCATACTACGCGGAGCGTACAAATCAGCAAAACAACAACAAGGGTGGAGCCTCAAACAATGAATGATATGATGCATGAAGATCTCAAGTGAAATGGTATCTCTGTATGTACCTCCTCCGGCGCCGATCCGGCCAGCAGGTAGGTTCCATGGAAGGACTCTGCCCGTATACCTCTACTCCACCGTATACCCCTCCTCCGGCACACGCAGCCCGTAGCCCCTGGCCCGGATGGCAAGGTCCATGGAGGTCCCAGACCCCATACTAAAACTCAGTATCAGAACATGTATCAAGATAGAGACCCAGTCTCGATATCAAGATAGAGACCCAGTCTCGAATATGCATGCCCAGACCCTGTCCAGGACTAAAAATAGTAGGAAAATATCTCAAAAACCCGTCCAACGGTGCCCGGGCGTCGCCGGGTCTAAACAGTAAAAAGGTCATCTCAGGTGCTCGGTCCAACCGAGACTAAAAATCATCTGAAGTAGTAAGAAAACTCAACTAGCACTCCGGCCCTGCCGAGTCTAGTGATAATCGTAAAACTGATGATTTTAAACCACAAGTGAAATCAACCATTTCCAAATCATTTCCATAAAAAACGGGCCCCCCGGGCCATGCAAGGTTTAGAAAACAGTGCCAGTAGGCCCGAAGCCAAAACCACTGTAAAACATGGATAAAACCTCTTTATATGCATGGAAATGATATGATCACACACAACAGCTGCCCAGCAGCTTACAATCAACCTATCGACCCTGCACAGGCCCACAGCTACTCAGCAAGCATAACCAGCCTAGAAGGATAATTCTATGCCCGGGACTCGCGGACATTCCCAAAATCCCACCTTCTATGTTCCAGAGTCAACAAGGCCTCGCAGGACCACAAGGGTAAATAACATATATCCGCAAATACTACAAACAACGGAGGAATAAAAATAGGCGGACATGAATAAAGCGGTCAAGGTCTGTGGTACCAACCTAATAAACCAACCCAAGGATGCCCATTAATACAATTTTATTCTATATATGCGGAGTCTAGGGAAATTAAACCGTAACCTACCTGTCGTTCGACGACAAGCTGCTGGAACAACAATGTCCAAGCTCGAACCACTCCGAGAAAATCCAAAACTAACTCGGAATCGGATTCGGATTTAAGACGGAATAACTTGACGTAGATAATTGATTTTCTTTCGGGGATCAAAATATATCTTCCAATATATTTTTCAGTTAAACTTCCATGAACAATTGACCACTTATTGATCAGTGGCGTGCAGCTGAAAGGCCAAGGAATAAGTATGAACAAAGTGAGTGATTTTATTAAATAACACTAATCACTTAACAAAAAGTCAAGCATCCCTTAGATGCCACATATTTGTGCTAATTGCTGCCTAACTTCCCAAATGATGCCACTACTAGTTGCTGCCTTCATCTTCCACTTACACGTGGGGGTGGAGGTGGCAACCAAATTCCCTCCGTTAGGTATACATTCGGGTATTGCATAAATTCGTGGTAAAATAAATATAGTATTTTAAATATACCATAATTATTAGAAAATCATTTCCAATAAAACCTACTATATTATAATAATAATTTTCAACATAATTAAATTTACTATCTCCGTTAAAATATTACGGAGTATAAAAACCTTATAAAATAAATACGTCTACACTTATATTGTATCAAATATATTTTTCATAAACCTTTTAAATATTTTGAAAAGGCAATCATAATATAATTTTTTACCAAATTCAACTTTTAAATAAATATTTCAAATACACGCACGATGCTAATAAGGTTCTTAAGTTTAGGCTCGTAATTCTCCTACGCACGATTTCGATATTCAAGAATTCTCTCGGGATCCTCCCTTATATTTTATAACTGTTTCGGAACTGAAATGGCATTTTAAAACGTGACATTGAAGCTTAAATCGGGTTAAACCCGACCCGATTCGCGACCCGGTTCGCAACCCATTTTCTGCCAGACAGTCTGCGGTAAAACAGTCATAACTCCTTGCTCCGAGATCAGTTGGACGTGAGGTTTTGTGCATTGGAAACTAGACTCGTAGACCTTCGATTTGGTATTTCGGGGGACTTCTAACTCTTTATATATTGGGAGAAAAGTCCCGATACATTTGACCCAAAGTTCAGAAAATTTGTTAAAGGTCTTACGATATCTTTTGTCGATTTGCTTGACTTCAAACTTAAACGTGGGAATGACCGGAAGGGTCATTACACATATGGGTCCCTAAACAGTGAATCTACTGTTTAAACAGTTTATATACTGTGTAGTAATAGTGACAACCTATCTTCTGTCTTCTTTATACTTTTTCTTTGCCACGCTTTTTCTCCATGGATTTTAGTGATTGCAGCAAATCTTCTGCTTTCTGTATATCTTCTGTGGATAATATAATGTCTTTTTCATGGCGTTGTGCTTTCTCGTTACTGGTTTCACTTCGCATTGAAGTATCAGATTTATCAATCTGAGTGATATTTTGAAGCAAGCTTCTTTTCATTTCCTCGAGATACTCGTTGATCATTGCTTCCTTATCTCTATCTTGAGTGGAGATTCTTCGGGCAATATGCCTGACTGAGGGATTATCAACTCTAATTCCCTTTTGAGGAAGTTCTTTATAAGTATTAACTGTGTTAATAATTGTGTCAATAAGCTCTTGTCCATTTAATTGTTTGGACCTGGGATCTTTTTTCAATAATTTTTCCCAGAAGTTGTTATAACATACTCTGTATAAGCAAGGAATATTTTCCTCCGTGAAACCTATTTCTGGAGCCCATTTATGGATCCAGGGTATTGAGAATTCTATAAAAAAATACATTTGATCAATCTTGTCCAACCAGAAGATGTGATCTTCATGATATAATTCATCGAGAAAAGGAGATACCTTTTTCCATTCCTTGTATAACTGGAGGAATTTTTTCGGCAAAATCTGGACTGTAGGACCGTGGTATGACCACCAGTTAATGAACCAATTTGGGATTGGTTCTGCAAATATCTTTGCGCAAATTTTTACAAACCATGTGTGTTTATTATTATCATTGTTATAAAACAGTGTTTTACTGAAAGCTTGGATATAATCTCAATAAGTAAAACTCATGGCAATACCTTTGAGGCTTAGCTGCCTTTCTTTCATGGTTGATATTCCGTAGTCCTCAACAGATATAATCTGTTTGATAATTATTTTTGAGAAGTTATAAACATTCACTTCTGGGGTATAACCCACAGGGCAAAAATGCTGAATTTCTGCACTTCCAGTACCTGTCAGTATAGTTTTATAATATGACCGGATTTTGTATGACTCTCCCAGATAATATAATCCTTTGATCAAGTACCTCTGGAAAATTTTCCATGGTTCATTTTTTCTCATCCGGAGGTTATGTGGGTGCCACTCACGATGGATTGTTTCGTGACAAAGATGGTATCAGAGCCTAGGTTCGTTGATCTCGTCGTACCAAACAGGTCTAGTAGAGTTTTGCGGAATGGTGTGATGATGTCCGTACTTTTCTTCGAGAGGCTATGGGGCTTTAGGAAAAACTATCTCTTCCTTCTTTCCTTCGTACTATAACTCTATTCCAATTGGTATCTGGTGATACAAATTGGTATCTAACCTCATTCACTCTTTCGTCTACAGATGGTTACTACAAGGAACAATGGAGCAAGGCCAGCGGTCCCAACGACGGGCCCTACAGTTCGTGGCAGAGGTAAAGGAAGTGGCAGGGGACGAGCTGGAGACTCACCCACCAGGGGTGGAGCTCGAGATGCTGCTGCACGTGAGGTAACCCCTGCCCCACCTCAGGATAATGTGGCTGTAGATGTAGAAGATGTGGCTGTAGGGGATGAAGGGGCTCAAGCGGAGGCGACACGAGTTGGGGGTGCAGGCTTTCCTACTATGACACCAAAAGCTTTTAAGTAGGCTTGGGATATCCTGAGTGGGATGGTTGGTGCTGGAGCCATACCCACAGCTTGTGCAAATCAGGCCTTGGACACTCAGCCAGCGGTTACTACTACACCTAGGATGGACGCAGCTTCGGGCACAAATGATCTCCTTAGGCCAATGCTAGGCCGAATGATGACAGGTAATGAGCATGAGATGCTGACTAAGTTTCTTAAGCTGAAACCTCCGACGTTTCAGGGTACAGATAAGGAGGATGCCTATGAGTTCATCCTGGATTGCCATGAGAGGTTGCACAAGTTGGGTATTGTATGTCAGCATGGCATTGATCTTGTCACTTTTCAGCTGCAGGGTGATGCCAAGCAGTGGTGGAGCTCTCATGTTGAGTGCCCGTCTTCTATTCTACCTCCACTGACTTGGGAGCAGTTCCACGCGTTATTTCTAGATAAGTATGTTCCTCGTACTTTGAGGGAATGGAAGAAAGATGAGTTCCTGAACTTGGAGCAGGGTAGCATGTCGGTCTCGGCTTATGAGGCTAAGTTCCATGCGTTGTCTCATTTTGCTACATAGATGTTGGGTTCCGAGGAGGAACAGGTCAGGTTGTTCATCAAGGGTCTGAATAGTAAACTGCAGGTACTGTCAGTGCATATGACTTCTTCAGGAAAGGGCTTTAATGATGTGGTGGATTATGTGAAGAATATTGAGGGAGTTAGGCAAGCGGGGCAGGCTAAGGCTTTAGCCAAGAAGCCCCGGAATGAGAGAAACTATGGTGGTTCATACTCCAGAGGCCAGCATCAGCAGGCTTATCCGGCCCGTCCTATTCAGTCATCTCTGCTAGCTACTACAGGTGGTCATCAGGGAGTTCAGTCTCTAGCTTCTAGAGGCCAGAGAGCGTCCTATACATCAGCTAGCAGACCTACTCTTGACAGTGGTTGCTTCCATTATGGTGAGCTGGGCCACTTTACGAGGGAGTGTCCACATAGGTAGACATGTAATCAGGGTTAGCAGTAGACTAGAGCAGTGGTTTCGGCAGACAGAGGTGGTAATGCTAGGGGTCATCCATAGGTTGGGCGAGGTAATTTCTAGGGAGACCGGGGAGACCGAGGGAACGGCGGCGCAGGCAGGGGTGCGGTGCAGCCGGCCTGGGAAGTTTCCCGGATTGATGATCGGGCTCATTGCCTTGCTTTTCCAGGGAGGATCGAGGTGGAAGCCTCAGATGCAGTGATCACAGGTACTATTTTTTTTTGTGATAAAATAGCTTTGGTATTATTTGACCCAGGCTCTACGTATTCTTATGTGTCTGTGAGTTTTGCTTTGGGGTTGGGTTTGACTTATGATATCCTTGATTCCCCTATCTATATTTCTACCCCAGTTGGAGAGTCTGTGGTTGTGACTCATGTATATCGTGACTGTTCTGTTATGGTTGTGGGGTTACATACTTGGGTAGACTTGGTAATTCTGGATATGGTTGATTTTGATATTATCTTTGGTATGACCTGGCTATCTCATTATCATGCTGTGTTGAACTGTAACACCAATACTATGGCTCTAGAGATTCTGGGTAAGGATGGACTAGAGTGGGAAGATATGTACAGGCCTAAGCCAGTTAAGATAATATTATTTGTCCGGGCTAGTAAGCTAGTGGGGAGGGGGTGTCTAGCCTTTATGGATCATCTCTGGGACAATAGTGTGGAGTCCCCGCCTATTGAGTCAGTTCCAATGGTTTCTGAATTCTTAGAGATGTTTCCAGCAGACTTGCCTGGTATGCCTCCAGACAGGGATATAGATTTTCGTATTGATTTAGAGCCAGACACTCATCCCATTTCCAGTCCTCCATATCGTATGGCTCGATCAGAGTTAAGGAAACTTAAGACTCAGCTGCAGGAACTCCTAGATAAGGGATTCATACGTCTCCGTGCTTCGCCTTGGGGTGCTCCGATTTTATTTGTAAAGAATAAGGATGGTAGTATACGGATGTGCATAGATTATAGATAGTTGAACAAGGTGACCATTCGGAATAAGTACCCTCTACCCCGTATAAATGATTTGTTTGACCAGCTTCAGGGTGCATCGATATTTTTAAAAATTGACTTGAGGTCGGGGTACCATTAATTAAAGATTAGGCCGGAGGACATTCCGAAAACTGCTTTTCGGACTTGGTATGTGCATTATGAGTTTCTAGTAATGTCGTTTGGTTTGACCAATGCGCCAACAACATTCATGAGTTTGATGAATGAGGTGTTTAAGTCCTACTTGGATTCCTTTGTTATCGTGTTCATCGATGATATTTTGTTCTAATCTAAGATTAGGGAGGAGCATGCTAATCATCTTCGTATTGTGCTGGATATCTTGAGGCACCAAAAGCTTTATGCAAAATTCACAAAGTGTGAGTTTTAGTTGACTTCCGTGGCATTCTTGGGGCATGTAGTGTCAGAAAAGGGGGTGATGGTGGATCCCCAGAAAATTGAGGCAGTCAAGAGTTGGGTTCGGCCTAGCTTTGTGACCGAGGTGAGGAGTTTTGTTGGGCTCACGAAGTACTACCGGAGGTTTGTTAAGAATTTTGCTTCTATTGCTACCCACCTGACCAGGCTGACACATAAGAAGGTACCGTTCGTGTGGTCTGACAAGTGCGAGGAGAGCTTCCAAAAGCTCAAGACACTTTTAACCATAACCCCTATTTTGTCCTTGCCAGTTGAAGGTAAAGACTTTGTTGTTTACTGTGATGCTTCACCTTCTGGTTTGGGTGCTGTGTTGATGCAGGATAGGAATGTGATAGCCTATGCATCCAGGCAGTTAAAGGTGCATGAGAGGAATTACCTGACTCATGATTTAGAGTTGGCAGCGGTGGTTTTTGCATTGAAAATCTGGAGAAACTACCTTTATGGTGTCAAGTGTGAGGTATTCACAGATCATCGCAGTCTGCAGCATGTTTTCACTCAGAAGGATTTGAATCTGAGGAAGAGGAGGTGGATGGAGTTATTGAAGGATTATGATGTGACCATTTAGTACCATCCGGGTAAGTCTAATGTGGTGGCAGATGCATTAAGCCGAAAAACTGTTAGCATCGGTAGCTTGGCTTGTTTGGGGGCGTCCAAATGACCATTAGCTAAAGAAATTCGGGCTTTGGAGGCCAAGTTCATGCACTTGGGTGTTTCAGATCAAGGTGGGTTGTTGGCCAGCATTGAGGTCAAGGCCACCTTCATAGAGGAAATAAAGGGAAAACAGTTTTAGGATCCGAAGCTGGATAAGTTGTGACGTAAGGTAATATCTGGAAAGTCCAAAGACGTCATGTTAGATTCGGGTGGAGTGTTGCATTTCAGGGAGAGGATTTATGTTCCTCGGGTTGATGATATAATTCAGAGAATCTTAGCGAAAGTCCATGGTTCACGGTACTCAATTCATCCTGGTGTGACCAAAATGTATAGGAACTTGAGGCAGCGTTACTGGTGGCCCGGGATGAAAAGGGACATAGTGGATTTTGTGTCCACATGTCAGAACTGCCAAAAAGTAAAGTACAAACATCAGAGACCTGCAAGACTACTTCAGAGAATGCCAATTCCAGAGTGTAAGTGGGAAAGGATATCCATGGATTTCGTGGTGGGTCTTCCCAAGACATTGGGGAAGTATGACTCAATTTGGGTCATTATTGACAGGCTGACCAAGTCCGCTCATTTCATTCTGGTTAGGGTAGATTACAATTAGTAGCAATTGGCTAAGATCTACGTGAAGGAGATTGTGAAATTGCATGGGGTACCACTGTCCATCATTTCAAACAGAGGTACGCTGTTTACTTCTAAGTTCTGGGGCAAGTTACATGAAGAGTTGGGTACACAACTCACCTTTCGTACAACCTTCTATCCTCAGACTGATGGTCAGTTAGAAAGGATGATCCAGGTATTGAAAGACATGCAGAGAGCATATGTGATGGACTTCGGGGGTTATTGGGACCAGTTTCTATCGTTGTGCGAATTTTCAAACAACAATAGCTACCACTCTAGTATTGATATGGCACTGTTTGAGGCATTGTATGGGAGGAACTGCAGATCACCAGTTGGGTGGTTTGAGGAAGGCGATGTAAAGCCTCTGTGCATAGACTTAGTGAATGAAGCACAAAAAAAAGGTAAGGGGCATACAAACCAAGTTACTGGTTGCTCGGAGCAGGCAGAAGGAGTATGCAGACCGCAAGGTCCGGGACATGGACTTTCAGGCTGGTGAACATGTATTGTTGAAGGTGTCACCATGAAAGGGGTTATGCGGTTTGGTTAGAAGGGCAAGCTTAGCCCTCGATTCATCGGTCCGTTTGAAGTTCTTGAAATTGTAGGGCTAGTGGCTTATAAGCTAGTACTGCCACCTAGTTTATCGGGAGTCCATCCAGTATTCTATGTATCCATGCTTAAGCGATACCATGGGGATGGGGATTACATCATCAAGTGGGATGAGGTACTTTTCGATAATGGTCTTCGTTATGAGAAGGAACCAGTTTTGATTCTTTCTCGGGATGTCCAATGGTTGAGGAAAAAGGTGATTGATATGGTGAAGGTTTAGTAGAAGCATTGTCCGATTGTGGAAGCCACTTGGGAAACTGAGAAGGACATGCAGGACAAGTACCCTCAACTGTTTGAGGATACATGTACTACACTTTCCTCCTTTTATTCTGTAATTTCGGGTTTGATTGTTCGGGGATGAACAATGGGTAAATTGATATCTGTTATAACGACTGGGTCCGTCGTTACGATTAGTCCAATCATGCAAAGTTTTATAGTTAGAAAACTACGGGTTTGAGAGTTTGAAATTCTGGGCTAGGCTAGCCTCTGTCAGTTTTGGAGCGAGGTAGAGTGTAGGGAAATCCAGGTAAGGATTGGTCTATGTGTCTTGTTTTGAGCTAGTTTCTATGTAGCCAAGACATAAAAGAGTCCAGGGAACTTTTCAGAATCGAATTTGGGTAAGTAAAACTCCTGGAATCGCGTTTGACGTGCAGGGGTTGTTTCGAATCGTCAGGGAAAGCAAGTGTGTTGTAAAATGGGCAAAACTGGGAGATTTACGGATATTCTGTTCGTGATGAGCATAGCGGTCCGCCGTAGCAACCTCCACTATAGCGGTGGAAAATACCACTATAGCGGTGGTCAAGGGCGGTCAACCCCACTTAAGACCGCTATAGCGGAAGTCGTCCGCTATAGCAGAGTGGGGACCGCTATAGCGGGCCGACGAGATTTTAATGCAGAAAAAGTTCCCAAAACATTTAGTTTTTCACAACTTCGTTTTGGGAGAAGGGCTAGGCGATTCCAGGCATTTTTCTTCCTTTTTCCGTCGAAATTCTTCCCTAAGGTAAGGTTTTTGTTCCCCAACCTTTGTATTACGTTTCCTATGTGGTAGAATTGCTAGGAGGGAATTTGGGGAAAGGTTGGCATAACCTAGGAATGGTGGAATTCGGGGAAGGTAGGGGGTTCCAAGCATGTACGTTCTTGGGTGTTGATAAAAGTATGTTAAAATGATCATAGGTTGTTAAATTCTCCTTTTTTATCCATAAAAATGATAGAACTAGGAGAATTAACAGTGGGAAAGCCTGGGAAAAGGGTGGGATGATCTTGGGGTTGCCTGGGGTTTGGGGATTTGGTATAATCCGGGTAATGTGCAGGCCTTGAGTGTTAATTGTATGTACTGTGTGTTGTATTTAGACCAAGAACGAGAGAGGAATCCGGAATATGGGAAAGCTTTGTTGAATAGTGCTTGGATCATTTCGAGGTAGGTGATGGCTTATGATTTTCCATGAATGTTGTATATTCATGTACTCATATCCATGTGATTGTATGCTTTACATTGCTTAGGAAAATTGTGTGGAATGTCTAGGTTCCTGTTTACAGTCTATGTTGAACGGTGTTTGCTTATTGGTTTTACATGTTGTGTGTGATCATCTATTGACTGTGGTTATTGACATTCGATTGGCTCGGGTACCACGCCTGGTACGGGTATAACAAATGGTTGGCACGGTTACCACGCTTGGTACGAGTATAACAAATGGTTGGCATGGGTACTATGCCTGGTACGGGTTTATTTTATTGTATATTGCATGTTGACTTTTGTATTACATTGATTGTTATTGGTCTATGTGTGGACCGGGTTGTTTTACTGAATGTAATACCTGATATTGGTTTCGTGAGTGGACTGAGTTGTTTATTGAAAGGTGCTATTGTTTGGTGGTCCTTGAGTGGCCGAGAACTATTGTATATCTATTGTGTTGGTCTTGGTTTAGGTCGGGTTGATCATTTCTTTTGGTAATTGTCTAGAGGGGATTCCAGGGTGGGTCCGTGCTAGATGGAAAGGTATGGTTATTGGTACATGTTTATGGTATAGAACTGTAAGTGATGGACTTCATGCGGGAACAAGGTAGGTGGAGACTATAGTCTAGGACCTGTTGACTTGTTGCATGTTTTCCATATATTTACTTGAATTTGTTGTACTGTGTATATACTGTTTACTTGAAAACTGACTGATGATCCTACCAGTACACAGTGGTGGTGTACTGATACTGCAATTGCTTTTCTTTTGGTGAGTACATGAAATCTTCCAGCGGCTGAGACGCGATCTCATCTTTAGCACCGGCGATTCTGACTTTCAAGGGTGAGCTGTTTTGTTTGAGCTACCTTGGGTTATCCTTAGAGTTTCAGTCCATTTGTTTCGGACTTAAAACTATTTCATTTTATCTTTTGGGGTTGCATCCCCGTATTCTAGATATTTGGTATTGATGTTTGGTACGATAACTTTCAGTTCCTAGGTGGGATTTTCCGCAGATTCATTATTATGATTAGTTTTTGATTCGTTTGATTGCTAGTTTACTTTTCGCTTGCTGGTTTTAGGCTGTTGGTCTAGGAAAGGGTTGAACTCTATTGGTTCGCTCATCCGGGGGTTGGGTGGGTTCCACTCACGATGGGTTGGGTCGTGACACTTTTCTACTTGGAACTTTTCCAGAATGAAAACAACAAAAGAGCACTATGTGCTTTCCCCTCTTTTAGCGATTCATCGAGAGGATTTGGGGCATAGGGTAATGCTAATTTTCATGGATAAGGGGAAGATTACAATCCAAAAATCATAGACAATTAGTATCTCCATCCAAGTATTTTGAAGATTCCATCGATAACTTAAGTTGAGAGGTAAGTTCTTTATTCTTCTCTTGAATATATATATGGAACACATGTTTGGGATACAGTAAAAGGTGGTAATCACCATTCAAATTGAATTTTGTAGTAGTTATTGAGATGGGCCTTGTTAATTAGGGCTCTTGAAGAAGGAAAAAAAGATTAAATTGTGATAAAAGTGAGGTTTTGGGTGTTCCTACAGACGGGGCAAATTTTATTATTGAACTTTTTAGATTGAAAAATAAGGAATTCACTCTAAGTGAATCATTAAGAAATTTGATTAACTTTGGGCATACATGGAGAATACTAGAATGATTTGTTAGATGAACCTACAAGTTATTGATGAACATATACATATTGTATATGTAGTGATGGTGTTAGACCGATTGCTTGTGGATTGATTGATTGAAGCTAATGATTAGTTACGTGAAGGCTACGGTGTTGAGTTGCTTAGGACTCCTGGTACTACCGTTAGCTAGAAAAGTACTAAAAGTATGTAAAGCTAAAACCTTCTTTGCCGTTAAGGCACGACTTTAATTAGTCACCTGTTTCTCCTAAAAGATTCAATATAGTTTACTTGGTATATGTGAATAGATTCTTCACTTGCTATATGTCAATCACATGACTACATGCCCAATATGGTCAAAAGGTCTATATTTTCATTCCACTTGAACTTTCTGGTCTTCATACTTTATACATCCATTTGTTGAAGTCACACTATTAACATTACTCCTTCGAGTTGAGTACTCATAATAATATGCTTGACTGTGAGTGTTGTTACTCAAAATTCTTACAAGTCACATGGTACATCCGTTGCGTATTATAAATAAGAATAAATGGCCATAATATAGTTTCACTTGTATATTTGATTTCATAGGGAACAATCATAAATGAAACAAAGAACCAACGCTTGAAGAAATAGATATCATGAAAAAAAAGACAAGTGCTATATAGAGATTCTACTTGAGTGGCAAAATGATCTTATCGTAATCTACTTGTCATAGGCCTTGAATGGATCACTTGATAAAATCTACCCTTATCGCGGGGAAGGTATTCATAGGTTTTACTTGACACACATGCGTGAAGTAATTGTGTGCACATGATTGAGACCAGACCCTTATAGTAAGCCCGAACATTGTGGCGTACCCGCCCTTGTGGTATTATTTGTGTTTGGAGTCAGCTAAAACTTCATGCACTAGTTTCCCCTGACTCGAGCCAATATATGGCACATGTGGTCTGTGGGCAGATCCTTATAGTGAGACCACAGAGGGCGTAACCTATATTAGACCGCGATTATAGTTACATGGTATTAAATTATAGCAATGAGTATTTGGGCAACAATGCCTTACACTTGATTGGATCGCCTTTGATGGGCCACCATATGATCATTCCTATTAAAGAAAGATAAAGTACATCACCTAGGCAAATCATTAGGTGCTACGATATAATAAATAACTTATAAGACGTCGTATAACAAACATGTAAGACCAGTGCATAGGTTACATTTTCATATGGTACACTTGTTACTTGTATGCCCATAACTCTTTTGTTTGGACATTCGATTCATATGGGCTTCCTTACTTATTTACCTGTTATTCTGTCTGCCTTACATACCAGTACATGTTATATATGTACTGATGTCTCCACGTTTGGGGCGTTGCATTTTTTTTATAAATGCGGAATCATGTTCACAGGGGAGCAGACATCCATGCTAGGTTCTCGTGCCTTCCTCAGCTGGTATTTGATGAGCTCCACCTTCACCTGGAGCCAGAATATTTGTAGTACACTTGGCTATATGTATAGGTCGCTAGTTGCGTATGTCGAAGCCTATCCCAACTAGGTATTCATGGTATAGTGATTTGAACTCTTTAAAGGCTTCCTAGACATCATATAGTGTTATGTTGTATAGTTTTTGTCCAAACAACTCTATAATATATATATATTTATGTAACATGTTAGTTATTATGCTCGCTTATTGGCTTATAACTTTGTATATGCCATAGGTTACTTGTAAAGAAGGTGTTCATATGGTCCTCGTCCGCCCCTCCGATTTGGGGCGTGACAAACTTGGTATCAGAGCCCTAGGTTCAATGTCCCAGGGAGTCTACGAAGCCATGTCTAGTAGATCCTCACTTATGGATGTGTTGTGCACCACATTTATAATGGAGGGACTATTGGGCATTTAGGAATTATGACCTTCTTTCATGATCTAGATTGTGTGATAGTGCTAAGTCACAAGATTTACTTCTGATTCATACTCTGGCCCATTGTCATAGAGCTTTTGCCTGTTAAAGGCAACCTCAGTTCAGGTCATAAGTCTAATACTACCATTGTCAAAAAGGGTAGCTTTCAGCTATTATCCACCAGTCACATAAAGACTCAAACTTAGACTCAAGATAGCTCGATAAGCCTGATCTTTCAATTCCATTACTGCTTATAGAAGAAAGGTATGCAGAGATTTATGTACCCTCCATAGTTATAGCTGCATTTGTGTTACCCCTAGTTTGCCTAAGTATAACCAAAATGGGGGATTATCCATATGATTAAAGTTAAGGGTTGTTCAATTACAGACACGCGAAGCTGCTAATGTAGCATTGCATGAGAATACAGTCGGTTTTTAAGTATGAAATCTTTTATCTTAATTCCTTTGGTGCTTATAAAATTAAGTCATAAGGAGGACCGTTAGCACTCTTTCGGTGATGTGCTCAGAACCTTCAAGTTTACGTATATGTTAGAAAGGACACAGTTGGACCAACTCCTTATAAGTTGAAGATATGATAGTAGCCTGGATTGTTAGGTAAATTTGCCATACCAGCGTAAACTAGAGATACCCCTAATGGTCCGACAAGACCTACATGTTTATTCGATATCATTTCAGGTGAGGATATAGATGATTTCCATAGAATGCGTGCATTTGATTATTCCAAAAAAAGAAATGACCTGTGTAGTCCTTCTATGGCTAGCAAGCTCAGGGATAAGTGTTTTAATTGTTTTATAAGAATACATATGTAGGAATGTTTCCCTATTGTGGCTGTGGTGGGGTTCAAGGGATTTACTAGGTGACCAAATGTTAGAGTTAAAAAATATCGAGGGGTTAGACATAAGCTAAGGTTTATCAAAGTGCCAGACTGCCCAGAGTAGCATAAGATATATTATTAATTATTGTTTATAAGAGAGCAATTGTTACATTTAATATGTAGCAGAACGCTATCTAAATAACCTAAACTAAGTACGCGCATAGAATATAACTCCTAGTTAGATTACAACTCTTATGAGGGATAGAGGAAGTCATAGAGAGATGATTCTCTAGTCTCAGCAGTCAGTAGTGACGTATTATGAGAACTAGTGTTAGCATCAAGGTGAGTTTTGTTACTTAGTGAGTCCTAATCTTGTTTGTTAAATTTTCCAGAATTAGCAGGGTAATTAGAGGACCCCCTTTATAAAGGATACACGGGTCTAGTGTGGTGCCCAGGAAGGCACCTACATCATCATAGCAAAAAGGGAAAGAGTGTATGTATGAATGTGTATGGATCACTGACAACCAGCTAAGGATGTTATAAGACTTACTGATGACGCTTATTAGATTACTTCCCTAAGTAAGGGACAACTCCATGCTTGTGTTTCCATAATGTAATTCATTATAAATTTACCAATTGTAGCTCGTCTAAGGGGAAAAGAGGGTTGGACCATCCTTACTTGTGATGATGTCATAGCAATTTTCTGGAATATAGTTGGACTTCAGTTGTTAAGGCAAAGATGCCTAATCTTCAGATGTCATAAAAGAGGTCATGAGATGACCCCCTAAGTATTAAACATGTAATCCTAATAGGCATGTACTAGTGAAGAGTATATATTGTGTATTCCATGTGAGGGTAAGTTGTGAAAACTTATGACATATGAGCATATAAATGATAAAATAACATGTGCGCAAATGGACTGTAAAACAAATAGCATAAAAAAAGATAAATTATGGCACGTAATATATCACATAATCATATAAGTAAGTGGAAAGATGGATGTAACTGGAAATCAAATGAACGTGAATGCCGACCTTGTCAAGAACAACCCAACAAATGAAGAGGTTGATCCGATCACTATGGAGGACGGGAATAAGAGTTCCCATCAAAATCACACCCATTATGACAAAGACAATAGCAACTAAGATGTCACCACATAAACTGAGACCAAGTTTACAAAATTCTTTGCTATGTTGGACTCCTATCAAAAATCCATAATGAGCTTATAAGATAAAGCCACTCTAGGCCCGTAGATGCCACGTGAGGAATCACCCGTCATGCCAGAGCTGAAGACTAGAGGAAACCAATGTGCCTATTGCCAACAATGAGGATTGCTTCCAAATACTGTAATATTTGAAAATACTAGATAATACGATGGACAGAAATGAAAAGGATTTCCACGCTCGCATGGACCAGATTTCAGGGGCTCTACTAATCCTGAAAGGCCCAAACTCAAAGAGATACATGCAACTAATGTACCATCTGAGTGATGCCCCAAAAATGCTTTCCAAGTAGTTCAAGATGCTAGACATCCCAAAATATGATGGGACCACTAGCCTGCAAGAACATGTGATTGACTTTCTATACATGCGCAATAAAAGGCAATGATATGCAACCAGACGAAGTGGAATTAGTTCTACTCAAAAAGTTTGGGGAAACTCTGACTAAAAGAGTCATGACATAGTACTCTATGCTACTTGAGTATTCCATTAAATATTTTGAACACCTACCAATTCCTTTGTGCAATCACACTTCGGGGCCAAGAAGGTACAAACGAGAAAAGTCGACATCTTCAATATTGATCAAGGAGATAATGAGCTGCTGCAAAAATTTGTGAGACTTCCAAAGAGAAAGAATGTTGTCACCTCCAATTTCAGATGAGTGCACGTCATAGGCTTTTACCAAACGGTTCAACCCTAAAAACTCATGTGTTTCGTTGAAGCTGAAAGAGTACTTATTAGAGTTCTCGGCGATGACATGGTAAACTTCCACAATAGGTATGAATCTAAAATTAGCGTTGAAGATGACAAGTTGTCTCCACCTTTGTACACATGGTTGATAAGTCAGAGTAACCATAAAAGAAGCATAGATTATGACCTAAAGCCATTGAAAAAAAGATATCAACCCTTCATCCCCTCAGAGAAATCCCGAGATTAGGGACTTCAAGGACATTACTCTCTAATACTAGAGAGAGACAAGTATGATAGGAGGAACAACCAGAACCAAAGATGAAGCAAAATGAGCAAAAATGATGCAGGCCCGTTGTAATGACCCTCCAGGTCATTTATGCTTTTCGTCCCTTTTTTGTATTTCGAGCTTTCCCTCAGTAGCTACAGGTCATTTATGACTTCTCGGGGCTAACGGTTCGATGCTCGGGACATTCGTTAGCTCGTTATGACCATTTCCCTATTTTAGCTCTCAAAGTTGGAAAATCTTTGACTTTGGTCAACTTTCTTGGTTAATGCACTCAGAATTGAATTTCCGAAGTTCTGTTGGCTCCATAACGGGGATTTTAGTCTAATTGGACCATTGGTCTGGGTCTGAGTGCTTTTTATTTGGTTTTGTGTGGCCTTGTGTGTTTTGAAGTCAGTTTGGCTGGTAGGGTTGACTTTGGTCAACATTCAAAGAAGATGGCCTCGGATGGAAATTCCATCAGTGTTGTTAGCTCCAGAATATCAACTTTGGGCTAGAGGAACCTTTGGTTTGGGATTTGAGGCTTTCAGACTTGTTTTTGGGTTTTGAATTTTGAGTTGGTTTTGGGTGTGGGGAGCACTGTGTGTTAAAACTATCTCCGTTGGGAGTTTCGTTGATTCCATTGATTCTGGAATGCTGTTTTTGGTAGGGTAGCATGATCGGATTATGTTCACGAGGTTCTGGATGAATTTCGAGGGTCCTTCAAAAGATTTTTGGACTTGGGAAGATTGCTGGTTGCTGCATTAAGTTGCAGACCCTTTTTGCTCTTCTCGATCGCGAGAATCTTATCCCATTCATGATGAGCTGGTTTCTTGACCATCATATTTGTTAAGGGTGTCCTTCACATTCGCGATATAGCCGGCTGGGACCCGGCTTGGTTTCCTCTTCGCGAACGTGTCCTGGACCATCATGATAGCGATGGTTGGGCCAGCTGTTCTCCGCGAACGCGGGGGTCCTGTCGCGATCGCGATGATGGACCTCTGACAGCTATTTAAAGTCTCAACTCCATTTTCTCCTTCTAAATTCTGAAAACTCCATTATTGAGGCTCCCTTAATCCTATTTTCTAGCTCCTTGCTTCAGTGTCCTGCACCCGGTTAGTGCCCTCGTCACCCCTTTCCTCCTTCCGTGGTAATTCCCGTATTTCTCCCGCTAATTTCCCTTGTTGTTAAATTTTGAAACTGGGGTGATCCTTGTAGATATCTGATCTTTTGGGGACTGCAAGTTCTTAAATTCGTGCAACTCATCTCCATGACGTGTTTCTCTTATCGAGGTTGTTTTCTGCCTTTAAATTATGAGCTTTTCCATTTTAATCCCGTGAATTAGTAGCACTTCGGGGCTGTTTTTTTCCCCAAAATGAACTTTGTTCGTGCCCAAACTTTGGGCATGGGTTATTTAACCCACCGCGAGTATAATTGTGAATTTTGTTTTTTGTTTCATTGCACGGGCCCCGAGGGTCATTTTTCCGACCCAATTTCCAGCCCATTTTTTTGTATAGCAATATGGGTGTCATTCTTCTCATCTTGACATCTAGTTTATGTTCTTGATAGCGTGGCAGCTTTCTGAGGCTATTAGAAAGAGAAAGGCATACGTGTGACGATTCGTGGTTGTAGTTCAACCCCGAGGTAGGTTACGATTTACCTTTTAAACTAAGTTTAGCTAGATAGTATATATTTATATGTTACTGGAATGCTAGGTTAGATTTTAGATAGACTTTAGGCTTAAATCCTGTTTATCATGTTAAATGGCCATTTTTGGTTTTTAGCCTAGAACTGTATGTTATCCTTAGCCTAGGAGCTTGCTTCTTTTGTGTGACTAGTATAAAATCCTTAGCATGCTTTTAGGAGGCTTTAGAGGTAGAATAGAGTTTTCCTGTTGGTTTTTACTTTTATTTTCGCTTTACCACTTTATTGTATCATTATGTGTAACTATGGGCCCGTGGTCATGGCTAGGATTTGGACGGAGTTCCAAGTCAGTTCTCTTGGTTTGGAGGGTATTCTTGCCCTGTTTGATCTGATGGTGTGGTTTTCCCTCTGTCTATGAACATTCATACTCATATCGCATGGCATATCATTGGTACAACAAGGAAACGATTTTCAAAGGTTTTTGGTTTGAAAGGAGGCTCTACTACTGTTGTGATGATTTTTTGGACTAAATCGAGCTATTTTGAGTATCACCTTGGTTTTTAGAAAGAAAAATGAGGAAATACTATTTTCTGCATATGTGTATATTTATAGCCCGATGCGGTATTTCGGACCCCCAATGCATTATTTTGGGTATTTTACTATTTCACATATATATATACATAGTCCGATGCGGTATTCCGGGCCCCCATTGCGGTATTCCGAGTTTATATTATATTGCATTCATACATGCATCATCGTGCACCGCATTGCATTTGATTTGGCACGTGGATTGACTCTGGTTGGCTTGATGTTGTTTTTTCTTCCTTTTCTTTTTGGTTTATTGTCATGTCTCAGGCGTTATAACTAGATTTAGGTGGATCCCTGTATAGTTAGCTGCTTTCCTGCAATCTATTTATATATACTATCTTTCTGTGCTAGATCGACCTATGATTCCTACCGAGTACCTGTTATCTTGGTACTCATTCTACACTTTGCATATTTTTTTCTGATGCAGCACTTAGTATGAGCCACCCTCGCTAATCTCCTGTCGTTTAAGGCCCATTGCTGTTCGGATCGCGGTGAGCTCCCAGCGCTTTTGGAGACTTTGCATGCTTTTCTTTTTGTACATCCTGTCTATATTTTGTATTGTGGATAGACAGGGGTTATTGTATAGCTATTCCTTACATTAGTCGCTCTTGTACTAGTGACACCAGGTCTGGGTTGGTTCTCGAGTCTATTTTGTCTCGTTGGTCACTTTAGGGCCTTCTTAGGTATATTTTGTACGATGGTATGTATATATGCTATTGGCGCTGTCTTTTCGTTTATGTCTTCCGCTTTTCTTTAGTTTAATTATTATTTATTGTCTTCCGCGTATTTAGGTTAGGCTTGTCTATTGGAGGGTTATGTAGACGCCATCATGGCCTGGTTTCCGATTGTGACAGAGTGGTATCAGAGTTCTAAGTTCACCGGTCTCACCAGTACAAAAGCAAGGTGTCTAGTAAAGTCTCGTGGATCAGTGCGATGATGTCTGTATCCAATCTATGAGAGGCTATAAGACATTCCATTGGAAAAACTTCATTTTTTTTGACTCCTTATCGTGCTTACTTAATTTGGTCAACTTCTACGTATCTTTGTTTCACTCCTTTTTAGATGGTTCGGATGAGATCTTCGATAAGTGAGGATGAGGCCCCTGCCCCTGCAGTTAGAGCTCCAGTTGGGGGATGTGGTAGAGGTCGACCTAGAGGTCGAGGTAGGGCTCAAGCTGTGGCACCAACCCGAGCCTGGGCTAGAGTACCATCACCAGAGCCTGAGGTTAGAGAGGATTAGGTTCAGTATGAGCCAGAGCATGTGGGACCAGCCCAGCATTCGACATGTTTTGTGGCTACTCCAGTATTGCAGAACACCTTGGTTCGATTGCTGGGGTTTCTTGAGGGTACGACTCCACCAACAACTTGGCCGAGCACTACGATTGGTTCCCAGGTTTGAGGTGAGGATCAAACTTCCGCCCAGGCAGCCACACAGGGTTCAAGAGCGCAGCCTGCTGCTGCAGCTCCCAGATTGGAGGTACTACTAGTTCCTCTAGTTTCTCCATCTACTCCCGCTATACCGGTCATGTCTTCTGAGGAGCAGAAGATGCTGGGTAGGTTCTTGGGATTGGGTCCTCCGAGGTTTTTTGGTGCTTCTACGGAGGATGCACACAAGTTTCTAACTAGCTTCCAGGAGAGGTTACATAATTTGGGGTTAGTTGAGTCTCATGGAGTAGAATACACTGGGTTTCAGCTGGATGGTCCCGCAAAACAGTGGTGGAGGTCATATTTTTCTTGCAGACCAGCTAGGTTACCTCCGCTTACTTGGGATCAGTTCTCAGCAGTTTTTCTGGAGAAGTATATACCGTGTAGCATGAGGGAGCATTTGATAGATCAATTTGTTGGGTTGTAGTAGGGTTCTATGAATGTGTCTGAGTACGAGGTTCAGTTTCATCAGTTGTCCAGACATGCCACTATGATTCTGCCCACCGAGCACGAGAGGGTACGCCATTCCGTTTGAGGTCTGACTCTGCATCTTCGCTTGGCTACAGAGGGTATGGTAGCATTGGGTCAGTCATTTCTGGATGTAGTAGATCATGCCCGCACTATTGAGGGCATTCTTTGCGATACCCAAGGGGGCAACGATAAGAGGCCCTGCCATCAGGGTAGTTTTAGCATTTCACAGGGTCGTAGTAGGGGCTACTATGTTAGAGGTCTGCATTACTAACATTTCTAGCTGTGCCGGCATGTTCAGGAGGCATTACAGACTGCTGAGGGTCAGAGTAGACAGAGTCTCATTCTTGCTCCTTGAGGTGGTCGTTCAGGGTCTACAAGTCGTGGTGGTCATTCTGATTCAACCGGGTCTTCATAGCGGAGTACATTTGGTTGGGGTTGTTATGAGTGTGGCGAGATAAGCCACTTTGCTAGAAAGTGCCCATCAGTGTAGCATCCTAAGCGATATGATCAGTTGGTTCAGGCCCCCAGGGCTCCAACACCTCCAGCTAGAGGCGGTTCACAAGGTAGTAGGGGTAGTCCCCAGGGTACTAAAGGTAGTCCTCAGTCCAGTTGGTCACGTGGTCATGGCGGTCGGGGCCACATGTATGCAGTTTCGAGTCGGATAGAGGCCGAGGCTTCAGATGCTGTGATCACAAGTACGATCTCTGTTTGTCATCAGTCTTCTTCTACTTTGTTTGATCCAAGGTCTACATTCTCATATGTATCTGCTTGTTATGCCACTCGTCTGTGGTCTGTTTGTGAGTCCTTGCCTATACCTTTGCATGTATCTACCCCAATAGGTGATTTTTTAGTAGTAGATTAGGTGTATCGAGCTTGTGTGGTGACTATCTTAGGGTATGACACGTGGGTAGACTTGGTTGTCCTTGATATGGTCGATTTTGATGTGATCTTGGGCATTGATTAGTTGTCTCCTTATCATGTGGTCTTGGATTGTTTCGCCAAGACTGTTACTCTTTAGATGCCTGGTATCCCCCCTGTCATATGGAAGGGAGTCGATATCCACATGCCGAGGGGAGTTATATCCTTTCTGAGTGCCCATTAGCTGGTTGGGAAGGGGTGCTTAGCTTATCTTGCCTATGTCTGTGATACTAGTGCCACCACACCTCCTCTTGAGTTTATTCCTGTGGTTTTCGAGTATTCGAATGTGTTTCCTTTTGATCTACTGTGTCTTCCTCTTGATCGTGACATTGATTTTGGTATCAATGTGGAGCCATGCACCTAGCCCATTTCCATTATGCCATATCGGATGACACCTGGTGAGTTGAGGGAGCATAAGGATCAGCTCCAGGATATATTGAGTAGAGGGTTCATCCGGCCTAGTGTGTCTCCGTGGGGTACTCCGGTTCTGTTTGTGAAGAAGAAGGATGGGTCTATGCATATGTGTATCAACTACATGCAGTTGAATAAGGTGACACTTAAGAACAAGTATCCGATGCCGCGTATTGATGACTTGTTTGACCAACTATAGGGTGCAGTGGTGTTCGCTAAGATAGATTTGAGGTCTGATTATCACCAGTTGAGGATTAGAGTTGAGGACATCCTAAAGACTGCATTTAGGACTCAATATGACCATTATGAGTTCCTAGTCATGTCTTTTAGGTTGATTAATGTCCTAACAACATTTATGGAGTTGATGAACTGTGTGTTCAGTGCCTACTTGGATTCATTCGTGATTGTGTTCATCAATGACATTCTGATTTATTTGAGGAGTAGAGAGGAGCATGAGCAGCATCTTTGATTGGTACTTCAGACCTTGCAAGACCGTCAGTTGTACGCCAAATTCACTAAGTTTGAGTTTTGGCTTGAGTCTGTGGCATTCTTGGGACACGTGGTGTCCAAGGATAGGATTATGGTAGATCCTGCAAAGATTGCAGCAGTTCCTGATTGGGCTAGGCCTACTTCTCCAATCGATGTTCGCAGTTTTGTCAGGTGCAGGTTATTACAGATGGTTTGTGGAAGGATTTTCTTCGATAGCAGTTTCATTGACTAGATTGACTCAGAAGAATGTTCCCTTTCAGTGGTCAGATGAGTGTGAGGTGAGCTTTCTGAAGCTCAAGGCCTTGTTGACTTCAGCTCTAATTCTTACTCTTCCGGTCGAGGGTCAGGGTTTCACTGTGTATTGTGATGCATCAGGTATTGATTTGGGTTGTGTATTGATGCAGCAGGGCCATGTTATTACATATGCTTCCAGACAGTTGAAGGTTCACGAGAGGAACTACCCTACACATGACATGGAGTTAGCAGCGGTAGTCTTCGCATTGAAGATGTGGAGGCATTATCTTTATGGAGTGCATTGTGAGATCTTTGCTGACCATCGTAGTCTTCAGTACATTTTTAGCTAGAAGGATCTAAATTTGAGGCAGCGTAGGTGGTTGGAGTTACTGAAGGACTATGACATCTCTATTCTCTATCATCCGGGCAAGGCAAATATGGTAGCGGATGCCTTGAGTCAAAAGGCGGTGAGTATGGGTAGCTTGGATTTCTTAGCTACGGAGGAGCGACCTTTAGCTTGGGACATCCAGTCTTGGCTAATAGGTTGGTTCGACTTGACATTTTTGAGCTGGGCCATATTCTTGCTTGTGTTAAGGCTAGGTCTTTCTTATTGGAGCAGATTCAAGCACAACAGTTTGATGATACGAGATTGAGGATCATTCATGACAAGGTGTTGAGTGGTGAGGCTAGGAAGGCAACTTTAGATATAGAGGGTGTTCTGAGGATCGAGGGTAGTATCTGCTTTCCTAGAGTTGGTGACTTGGTCAGATTGATACTGGAGGAGGCTCATTGTTCTAGATATTCGATTTATCTCGGGGCAGCTAAGATGTATCGTGACTTGAGGCAGCACTACTAGTGGTGTGGGATGAAGAGGGATATTTTGGCTTTCGTATCCCGGTGCTTGAACTATCAACATGTGAAGTTCGAGCACTAGAGGCCAGGTGGTTTATCACAGAGGCTACCCATTCCGGAGTGGAAATGGGAGCGTATATCCATGGATTTTGTAGTCAGATTGCCACGTACTTTTTGGAGATTTGATGCTATTTGGGTTATCGTGAATAAGTTCTCGAAGTCTGCCCACTTTCTGCCAATCCAGACTTTCTACAGTTCTGAGAGGTTGGCTCAGATCTACATTCGGGAGATTGTCCAGTTGCATGGGGTGCCAGTTTCTATTATTTATGACCATGGTACTCAGTTCACTTCGCACTTTTGGCAGTCTATTCAGAGAGAGTTGGGCATTAGAGTTGAGCTTAGCACCGCTTTTCATCCGCAGATAGATGGTCAGTCAGAGCGTATCATTCAGGTTTTGGAGGATATGTTGCGGGACTGCGTTATTGATTTCAGGGGTCAGTGGGACCAGTGTTTAGCCTTGGCAGAGTTTGCATGTAATAATAGTTACCATTTCAGCATTCAGATGGCTCCGTTTGAGGCATTGTATGGTAGATGGTATAGCTCTCTGGTGGGTTGGTTTGATGCTTTTGAGGTTAGGCTGTGGGGTACCGATTTGCTTCATGATTCTATGGATAAAGTTTGGGTTATTCAGGAGACTTCGTATTTCCCAGAGTAGGCAGAAGAGTTATGCTGATCAAAGAGTTCGAGATCTTGAGTTTATGGTTGGTGACAGTGTGTTCCTTTGGGTATCACCCATGAAGGGCGTGATGCGATTCAGGAGGAAGGGTAAGCTCAGTCCGAGGTTCATTGGTCCATTTGAGATCCTTCGTCGTATTGGAGGGGTTGCTTATGAGTTAGCCTTGCCTCCTGCTCTTTCTAGTGTTCATCCGGTGTTTCATGTTTCAATGCTGCAGCGGTATATTCTGGATGAGTCTCACGTGCTTCCGTTGGAGTCGGTTCAAATGGATGAGTCTTTGGCTTTCGAGGAGGATCATGTTGCTATTTTGGACATGCAGGTTAGGAAATTCAGGTCCAAGGATATTCTGTCAGTTAAAGTTTAGTGGCGGCATCATCCTGTCGAGGAGGCTACTTGGGAGATTGAGACCAACATGCGGACCTGTTATCCTCATCTTTTCGAGTCTTCAGGTACTATCCTTGTTCTAACTTTCGCAGATGAAAGTTCTTTTAGTAGTGGATGTTGTAATGATCCTCCAGGTCATTTTCTTCTTTTCGTCCCTTTAGTCCATTTTGAGCTTTTTCTCAGTGGCTACAAGTCATTTATGACTTGCCGGGATCGACGGTTCGGTGCCCGAGCCGTTCGTTAGGTCGTTATGACCATATCCCTGCTTTAGCTCTCAAAGTTGGAAAATCTTTGACTTCAAGGTCAACTTTCTTGGTTAACGCGCTCAGAATCAAATTCCGACAGTTTCTTTGGCTCTGAAATAAGGATTTTGGTCTAGTGGACCATTGGTCTGGGTCTGAGTGCTTTTGGTTTGGTTTTGTGTGGCCTAATGTGTTTTGAAGTCAGTTTGGCTGGTAGAGTTGACTTTGGTCAACATTTGGAGAAGACGGCCTCGAATGAAAATTCCATCAGCGCTGTTAGCTCCGGAATGTTGACTTTGGGTGAGGGGGACCTTTGGTTCAGGTCCCGAGACTTCCAGACTTATTTTTGGGTTTTGAGTTTCGAGTTGGTTTTGGGCGTAGGGCCCACTTTTTCTTAAAACAATCTCCTTTGGGGTTCTGTTTTCTTGACCACCGTGTTCGCGAAGGGTGTCCTTCGCATTTGTGATGTAGCCGGCTGGGACCCGACTTGGCTTCCTCCTCACGAATGCAGCCTGGACCATTGCGATCGCGATGGTTAGGTCAACTGTTCTTCGCGAACGCGGGGGTCCTGCCGCGATCGCGATGAAGGATCCCTGACAGCTATTTAAAGTCTCAACTTCATTTTCTCCTTCTAAATTCCAAAAACTCCATTGTTGAAGCTCCCATGTTCTTATATTCCAGCTCCTTGCTTCAGTGTCCTGCACCCGGTTAGTGCCCTCGTCACCCCTCTCCTCCTTCCGTGGTAATTTCCGTATTTCTCCCGCTAATTTTCCTTCTTGTTAAATTTTGAAATTGGGGTGATCCTTGTAGAAATCTAATCTCTTGGGGACTGCATGTTATTAAATTCGTGCAACTCATCTCCGTGACGTGTTTCTCTTATCGAGGTTGGTTTCCGCCTTTAAATTCTAAGCTTTTCCATTCTAATCCCGTGAATTAGTAGCACTTCGGGGCTGTTTTGGGCCCCAAAACGAACTCCGTTCATGCCCAAACTTTGGGCATGGGTTTTTTAACCCACCGCGAGCATAATTGTGAATTTTGTTTTCTATTTTGTTGCACAGGCCCTGAGAGTCATTTTTCCAACCCGATTTTTGGCCCATTTTTTCGTATAGCAATATGAGTGTCGTTCTTCCCGTCTTGACATCTAGATTATGTTCTTGATAGCGTGACAACTTTTTGAGGCTATTTGGAAGGGGAAAGCACACGAGTGACGGTTCGTGCTTGCAGTTCGTCCCCGAGGTAGGTTACAGTTTACCTTTTAAACTGAGTTTAGTTAGATAGTATATATTTATACGTTACTGGAATGCTAGGTTGGATTTTAGATAGACTTTAGGCTTAAATCCTATTTATCATGTTAATTGGCCATTTTGGGTTTTTAGCCTAGAACTGTATGTTATCCTTATCCTAGGAGCTTGCTTCTTCTGTGTGACTAGTATAAAATCCTTAGCATGCTTTTAGGAGGCTTTAGAGGTAGAATAGAGTTTTTCTGTTGGTTTCCGCTTTTATTTCCGCTTTACCACTTTATTCTATCATTGTGTGTAACTATGGCCTCGAGGCCATGGCTAGGATTTGGACGGAGTTCCAGGTCAGTTCTCTTGGTTTGGAGGGTATGCTTGCCCTGTTTGATCTGATGGTGTGGTCTTCCCTCTGTTTGTGAACATTCATACTCATATCGCATGGCATATCATTGGTACAACAAGGAAATGATTTTCAAAGGTTTTTGGTTTGAAAGGAGGCTCTACTACTGTTATGATGATTTTTTGGACTAAATCGAGCTATTTTGAGTATCACCTTGGTAACAAAGAAAAATGAGGAAATACTGTTTTCTGCATATGTATATATTTATAGTCTGATGCGGTATTCTGGAGCCTCGATGCGTCGGGTATTTTACTATTTCACATATATATATGCATAGTCCGATGCGGTATTATTGGCGACTGATGCGGTATTTCAGGCTTATATTATATTGCATTCATACATGCATCATCGTGCACCGCATTGCATTTGCTTTGGCACGTGGATTGACTCTAGTTGGCTAGATGTTGTTTTTTCTTCCCTTTCTTTTTGGTTTATTGGCATGTCTCCGGCATTATAACTAGATTTAGGTGGATCCCTGTATAGTTTGCTGCTTTCCTGTAATCTATTTATATATACTATCTTTCTGCGCTCGGTTGGCCTATGATGCCTAATGAGTAACCGTTGTCTTGGTACTCATGCTACACTCTGCATCTTTTTTTCTGATGCAACACCTAGTACGAGCCACCCTCACTGATCTCTTGTTGTTCGAGGCCCGTTGTTATTCGGATCGCGGTGAGCTCCCGGCACTTTTGAAGACTTTACATGCTTTCTTTCTTGTACATCCTGTCTATATTTTGTATTTTGGATAGACAGGGGTTATTGTATAGCTACTCCTTACTTTAGTCGCTCTTGTACTAGTGACACCAGGTCCGGGTTGGTTCTCGAGTCTGTTTTGTCTCGTTGGTCACTTTAGGGCCTTCTTAGGTATATTTTATATGATGGTATGTATATATCCTATTGGCCCTGTCTTTTCGTTTATGTCTTCTGCTTTTCTTTAGTTTAATTATTATTTATTGTCTTCTGCGTATTTACGTTAGGCTTGTCTACTGGAGGGTTATGTAGACACCATCATGGCCCAGTTTCGGGTCGTGACACCCATTGATATCGAGGATCAATAACATAGAAGAACCACACTTGTTCGAATACTATTGTAAAGTAGACGTGGTTATGGGTCTGGGCGAATTCTTTACTGCCTCAATCTTTTGAGAGTCAACCTGAATACCTTTATTAGAAATAATGTGGCCGGAAAAATGCCATAGACTTCAACTAGAATTTTGACATAGAAAACTTGGCATACAACTTGTGGTCCTTGAGTGTCTGTAGAACCACTCTGAGGTGATTGGCTTGATCCTCTTCAATACGGGAATATATTAGAATTTTATCGATGAATACTATCACAAAAATGCCAAGATATTGCTTAAACACTCTGTTCATGAGGTCCGTAAATATTGTTGGGGTATTAGTCAAACCAAGGACATGAAAAGGAACTCTAAGTGACCATAATGGGTCCGAAAAGCTATCTTAGGAATATCACTTTCTCTAACTTTCAACTGATGATAGCTGGATCTGAGGTCTAACTTGGGAAAACAGGTAGCCCCCTGAAGCTGGTCAAACATGTAATCAATTCTAGGAAGGGGATACTTATTCTTTATAGTGACCTTATTCAATTGACGGTAGTCAATACACATTCTAAGAGAACTATCTTTCTTACACACAAAAAAGACTGGAGTACCCCACGGAGAGACACTTGGTCTGGTGAATCCCTTATTAAGAAAATCTTTCAGTTGTTCTTTTAATTCCTTTAACTCAGCTGGAGCCATTTTATATGGCAGAATTGTCACGACCCGATTTCTCAAGTCATGATGGCACCTACAATCCCCAGTAGGCGAACCAATTCCCGTAGCCCAGAACGGTTAGTAATGGGCTACTGCCTAACCAAAACGCACCAGCAAGCAGAAATAAGCGAAAGAAAAACTCGAATATAAATACATAAAGGAAACTACACCAACCCCAAGACTTGGTATCGACAGGACAGAAGCTTCTAATAGAATACAAGTGCTAGAAGTAACAAAATACAACATAAATTGCCTCCAAAAGTACAAGGAGCAACAGTACAACAGATGAGATATAGACAAGCCCCGACCGTCAGGTGCTCACCCTAGTCTCAAAGATCCAAAAGCTGCACGAGTCTCCAACGTGATCAACGGCGAAAGCTCAGCTAATATCTGCACAAAAAAGTGCAGAAGTGTAGTATGAGCACCAAAACCACGGGTACTCAGTAAGTATCATAGGTCGACTGAGCGCATATAAGATATAAAAGCAGTAAGTAACAGATAGCAAGAAAGCAGTCACTGAGGCAATAAGCAAGGCACAAGGAGCTAGCACAGATCATCCATAACCAAGAGCTTCAAGTAACACATGCTAGCACAGAGATACAATCACACAGAATCACTGGTGAAGAAAAGAAGAACGCACCTGGAGTCCTTGTACAACAATATAAGTAAGTAGAGAGAGAGTTGAGAAAATGGCGGTATACCGGTAACCTCAAGTGGAAGGAAAAGACGGAGAGCAGTCTAACATACTCAAAATGGAATCAACCAGTATAAGGAAATCATAACACCAATCCAATCATATGATAGCATAACCAGGGAATCACCTCAGAAGTACAACCCTAGGATGAAATAACTAGGCCACAATAACCGAGAGATACCACTCAGCTTCCCACAAGAATAGAACCAGAGTCTCATACTCTGCTCAGAAGGCCACACAAAAGTGCCTCAATAAGATAGGACTCTAAAGCCCTCTCAATAATCAAAAATCCCACAACCAAAGCCTCAACAGGCTAGCCATCACTAATCTTTCAAGAACCGGGTGCCAAGACAAGCTCTAAGTAAAAACAGGAGTAAATATAGTCTACTTACAGTCCCAACGGCTGCCCATACAATCGAGGAACACAATCAAGTGAAAACAAACCCTCCGGCATCCCATACTACCAGAGCGTACACTGAACACACAACAAACAAGGGTGGAATCCAATGCATGATATGATATGAAATAGAACCTCTGTATGTACCTCCTCCGGTGCCAATCAGGCCCAGCATGCAGGTTCCATGGAAGGACTCAGCCTGTATACCTCTACTCCATCGTATACCCTTCCCTCCGGCGCACGCAGCCCGAAGCCCCAGGCCCAGAGCGGCAAGGTCCATGGAGGTCCCCGACCCCATACTAAAACTCGGTATTAAAATATATCATCCGGAAGCAAGTCCGGGATCAAGATAGAGACCCAGTATCAAGTATGCATGCCCAGACCCCGTCCAGGACTAAAGTAGTAGAAAATGCCTCAAAAACCCCATCCAAGGGTGCCCGGGCGTAATCGTGTCTAAAACTGTAGTAAATCAAGTCTAGTGCTCCGCCCCGCAAAGACTAGTATCAGTAATAAAATCAAGTCTGGTGCTCTGCCCCGTAGAGACTAGTATCAGTAATAAAATCAAGTCTGGTACTCTACCCCGCAGAGACTAGTATCAGTAATAAAATCAAGTCTGGTACTCTGCCCCGCAGAGACTAGTACCAGTAATAAAACCAGTGCTAAAACATCCAAAAATCCCCTTTTCTATCAATAACAGTACCAAAAAGGGGCCCCCAGGGCCATGCAAATTTAGGAAAACTGTCAGTAGTGGCTCACAGCCAAAACTGTAGTAAAACATGCAGGGGGAAACCTTTTTCATGGATGATATGCTCGTACACAAATATAAAAGTAGCCCAACGGCTCACAACAATTCCTATCAGCCCTGCGCAGGCCCAATAGCTACTCAGCAGACATAACCAGCCTAAAAGGATAATCTCTATGTTCGGGACTCGCGGACATTCCCAAATAGCCCACCATCTATGTTCCAGAGTCAATACAAGGCCACACAGGACCACAAAGGTAATATACATTACTACGCGAATACTACAAACAACGTATGAAATAGACGGACGAAAGGCAGACAAGGTATGGGGTACCAACCTATAACAACCCATCCAAGGATGCTAATTAATGCAGTTATAGCCTATATACGCAGAGTCTAGGTATGGGAAAACCATAACCTACCTGTCATCAGATGACTAGCTACGGGAACGGTATCGTCCAGACTCGAATAGCTCCAGGAAGCTCTGAATCACACAAAACAAAAACTTTCAACTGAAGTCCCAAAGGCGTCTCTATGAAGCCTGACCAACCAAGGTAATGGAACAATTGCTAGAATCGACAAGGCTGCAAGAATGAGCCATAGCTAATTGATAAGGTGTTAATGTCACACTAGCGACCAGCCAACTCCAAAGCATAAAAATGAGGCCAATAACAATAACAAATGGCAGCTAAATCCAACAACAATACGTTAACCACATCTCTAAGGAGCGACGAGCTCCCGAGGCACTATTTCAAGGCGTACTTCATGTCATTCAATCAAATAACCATCGTTCATGACTCCAATAAGAATCACACCAACTCCCAGTACCTCCAACACCTTAAAACCATCAATATACAACAATAACAACCCAATTTAATATGACAAAGGGGCTTCCCAGAGCCACAGATCCAAAATACCACTTCGTGGCTCAGAAATCCATAAAACAATACTAGAACATATAATAACGAAGGAGGATCATAGGAGGAAGGTTACCTCGACAAAAAGCTTTGAAATACCAAGCTAAACATGCTTTTATAAGGACCCACCACGAGCTGTAACAATATACGGCAAGAAAACACGACAAACATGCCGATAACAATAAGTTCTCCTCGGAATTGATTCTAAAGCTCAAATTAAGAATGAGTCGAGGATTTAGAACCCTTACCTTATGATAATCAAATGATAATAGCATAAATATCAGTTCCACGAACTGACTCCTTGTAGTAGCAACAAATGGAGCCAAAATGACGAGAAAACTGTACCACGATGATGAGCTCGCGATGTAGAGCAACTTTCGAATTGAAAGGATCAAGGTCCATGGATTATTTCTAAGGTTTGTATCTGTTTTTCTATGGTTTTGGTCTGTTTTTATGGGTTTAAAACGAAGGAGAAGCTGATTTATAAAGGCAAACCGACTTAGGATGTGGGCCCCGCTTTGACATGTCTGCTTGTGCAGTCTTACGAAAACATGAATATCTCTCTATTCTGAAGTCATATGGATGAACGGTTTAGTGCGTTGGAAACTAGACTCGTAGGCCTTAGATTTGGTATATTGGGGGCCCACTAAATCTTTTTATATAGGGAGAAACACCCCAATACATATAACCCAAATTTGAAGAGAATTCCTTAAAGGAATTTACAATAACTTTTTCCGACTTTTGTTTCGCAACTTGCTTGACTTCAAAACTTATCATACGACCATTTTGTGATTATAATACCTCATAACACATCCTTCTTAGTATATTAGACACTATTAGTCTTACCCCAAAGGCACGGGTTACTTTAAATCTTCCAAACGGGCGAGGTGTTACACGAGGCATTTCTTTAACTCGAACTTTCGAGTAAGGGATTTCTTTGACCAAGAACCTTGGTTTAATTCTTTGATATTACAAAGAGTATTGTCGGAAGTCAACGATTTTCAAAGTTGAAGATCTAAAACAAGGAACGGCCATAAAGATCAAATAAACAGCCCGGGCACCGAACTACCGGTCCCGACAAGCCATAGGTGACTTGGGCCGCTACAAGTAAGCTCTAATGGTACAAGAAAGCAAAAACATGTAAATGACCGAAAGGGTCATTACAAGAATAGAGATAGATTGAATATCGAGAAGTACATCTATTCTAAGATCTATCTCCTTATCAGGAGGGACTCTGGAAATATCATCTGGGAATTTTTTTGGGAACTCACTAATAATAGGGATTGACTAAAAGGTAGAGTTTCAGCACTGGAGTCTTTACCTCAAACTAAGTGTAAATACACCCCTTGGAAACAATCTTTCTAGCCTTAAGGTAAGAAATAAATTGACCCTTCTTCCCATTTTAGGACTAGCTCATCTGGAAACTAGAACTTTGCAACTCTGGTTCTACAATTGTGATGACCCTTCCGGTCATCTTTGCATTTAGCTTTCCTTGTACTGTTAGAGCTTGCTTGTAGTGGCCCCAAGTTATTTATGGCTTATTGGACTGGTGGTTTGGTGCCCTGGCCGTTCATTTGGTCGTTATGGCCGTTTCTCTATTTTAGAGCTTTAACTTAGGAATTCATTGACTTTGGTCAACATTCTTGGTAAACATGCTCGGAATTTAATTCCAACAGTTCTGTTAGCTCTGGAGCATGAATTTTGGTCTAGATGGACCATTGGTCAGGGCCTGGGAGCTTTCAGACTCATTTTTGGGTGTTGAGTTCCATTTTGGCTTAAAGTTAGTTTTTTGGCGTTAGGCCCACTTTTATCTAAATTGACCTCTGTTGGATCTTCCATCTATTCCGTTGAGTCCAAAATACCATTTTTGGTATGTTAGCATAGTTTATTTGTGCATAAAGGGTCCCAGATGAGTCCCGTGGGCCCATCCGAAGTCTTTTCCCCTTTAGATTTCTGTTGTTGGCTGTTGCAGGTATAGGCCTCAGGCCTTAATCAAGATTGTGAGGCCCTTTCACATGGCTGCGATGAAGGTATTGTGGACTTGGTGCCTTTGCTCTACGCGGTCGCGAGCTCCTTCTTCGCGATTGCGATGTGGTACCTGTTTCCTTGTTCTACGCGATCGCGGCGTCCCTTGTTGCGACCGCGATAAAGCCTTCTTCTCTTTGTTCTTTGTGTCTGCATGGCTAGTTCTCGTGATCGTGATGGTCTATTCAGCGTAGTCCTTGCGACAGCGTGGGGTCCCTTCGCGATCGCGATGAAGGACCCCTGAGCAGTATAAATACTTTCCTCTTCGTTTTTCCAGCTTAGTTCTTCATTTAATTCCAACTCCAACCAAACAATACTCTCTACAAAGTACTCTAATCAGTTCATAACTTGGGGAATTCAATTATCCATCAAGACCTCTTGCTCCATCGATAAATTGGTAAGTTCTTCTTTCCCAAGCTTTCTTTTTCTCCAATTGTTGCAAACTCCATTGTTGTAAATTCTCAAAGCATGGAAATTACTTGTAGATTCTGTTTTTCTGGGGATTTCATGTTTGTGGGTTCGCGGAACTCACCTCCTTGACATTTTCTCTATCTGTGGTAAGTAATTCTTGCCCAATTTCCAGTTTTTCATTCTTAAATTCCCTCTTTGATGTCTTGACTTGTTGGGGTTGTTTTAGCTTAAATTTCATGCCCAAATCCTTCAATTTTTCGGGCATGTACTCCTATGATCATGGTGGTCATGCTGTACACTCTCATTTTTGGCTTCGGGTTATGGGACCCACGGGCCCGCCTGTAACCCAAATTTTGGTCCGTCTATTATTATAGCAAAATAGGTATCGTTTTAATGTGTAGTTTATGTTCTTGATAGTGTGACTTCCGTTTGGGGCTTCTCGGAGTGGTTCAGGCTTGGATATCATCGTTCCAACAGCTTCTCATCGGATGATAGGTAGGTTATGGTTTAACTTCCCTAGACTTTGCATATATAGGATAAAATTGCACTAATGGGCATCCTTGGGTGGGGTTTATTAGCTTGGTACCATCGACCTTGACCGCTTCTGCATGTCTGACTCATTTCCTTCCTCCGATGTTTATAGTATTTATTATAGATGATATTATTACCCTTGTGGTCCTGTGTGGCCTTGTATTAACTCTGGAACATAGATGGTGGGTTATATAGGAATGTTCGTGAGTCCCAGATATCATTATTATTTTTATAGAGCTGGCTATCTGTGCTGTAGAATGATTGGAGCCTGTGTAGGGACGATAGGTTGATTATGAGCCGTTGGGCTACTGATTGTGATTGAGCATGCCATTATCATGCATATAAAGAGATTTCTACATGATTTTACTATGATTTTGGCTTTGGGCCAACCTTATTTGGTTTTCTAAATCTTCCATGGCCTCGGGGGCCCATTGATAGTAAAAATGATCTTGAAATGGTATGGTACTGTTCAAATGGATCTTCTTGGGGTAAGAAAAGTTAAAGGAGAAATTTATCACAGTTTTTCTACTTATACTAGACTTGGTCGGGATGTAGTGCTAGACTTGACTTTGTATTGATTTGAAATGGTATTAGAATCGATAAGGCTAAGCATGGAACTTGATTTACTATTGTTTTAGACCCGGATACAGCCGAGCACCCTTGAAGGGGTTTTTGTGATTTATTTCACTGATTTAGACTTGGATGAAGTCCAGGCATGCATTATCGAGTTTTGGTTACTAGTTGGGATCTGGTGGCACTTCAGACAGTTATATCGAGGTTCGAGACTTAGTATATGGTCTACGAGTAGACCTCTATGGACCCTATCATTCCAGACCAAGTGCTATGGGCCGAGGGTGACCGAAAGGGGGTATACGACGGAGTAGAGGTACTCGAGGGAATCCCTTCTATGGATCCTACCTCCATTGGACCTTTGGGGTACCAGAGGGGGTAATATACGACACTGCTATCACACTTAGTTCAACATATCATGTCATATCATTCATTTGTGTGAGATTCCACCTTTGACTGTTGTTTGCTGAGTGTACGCTCTGGTTGTATGGGTGGCTGAAGGGTTTGTTTTCACTTGATTGCGTTCCTCGGTTGTAAGGGCGGCCTTGGGACTGTAGGTAGACATATTGTCACTCTATAGCAATATTGATTCCTGTTTTGGTTGCATATGAGGTTGGATATTGGTAAAGTTGTTCTTGGACCGCCGGTTGTTAGTTTCTTGACTTGAGATTAGTATGCTTAGTTGGGTTATTACATCTTGTGGTCGAGCATGACTATCTTTATTCTTCTTCTTCCTTCTCTCTTCACTTGAGGTTATCGGTATACCATCTGTCTTTTTAAAACTTCTTATATATATTGTTATTGCGAGGATCCCATGTGCATCATTTCTTACCTTCACCTGTGTCTGTAATATATATTCTGTAGCTAGCCATGTATGTTGTTTTCTGTTGTCTTCCTTCTGTGCTAGCTTCCCTGTACTTCTTCGTTCCTTTCTGTGACTACTTGCTTCTACTCTGCTTATAACTGCTTTTTTATCTTATATGTGCCCAGTCAGCCTATGATACCTACTGGGTACCATTTGCTTCGCATTCGGTGCTCATACTACACTCTGCATCTTCTGGTGCAGATCCTAGTGTGGGCGCTCATCGTTAGCTCGTGGACACTTGTGCGAGGAGACTTTTGGACCGTCCAGACTAAGGGTAAGTTCTTGGCGACCGGAGCTTGACTTTAGTTTATCTTTTGTATTATGTACTCTCTTACTACTCAGAGACATATGTATATATTATTTTGGAGCCCTTTGTACTATGCTGAAGTAGTTCCGGCTCTATACTATGATACCAAGTTTTGGGTTTGGTTTAGTTTCCGCTTATGTATTCCTGTTGTTCACTTTCTTCACTTATCGCCTTGCTTTCGCAATTTATACTGTTCTTTCGCTTGCTTGTTTGATAGTAGCCTATTACTAACCGTTCCGCCTACAGGTATTGATTCGCCTACTGGGGGTTGTAGGTGTCATCATGACCGAGAAATCGGATCGTGACAACAATAGATTGAGGCATAATAGGAATATAACCAATCCATGCCAAGAATAATAATAAAATCCACCATGTCTAACTCAACTAAGTTAGCTATAGTGTCTTTATTTAGACTGACATTGTAATGTTTTTATAGACACACTTAGCCACAATAGACTCACCAACATGAGTAGAAATAACAAACAGCTCTAAAAGCTGTTCGAGACTAATTCCGAACTTCACAAAAATATAAGGGGTCACAAATGATAAAGTGGTATCTGGCTCAAGTAAAGCATAAGCATCAATGCAGAAACCTTTAACATACAATAATAATATTTGGAGAGTTCTCTTGATCCTGGCTCCTAGACATAACATAGAAATGGTTTTGACCCTCGCTTGTCCTTAAAGTAGCACATTTCTAAGGCCTCATTTTTTTCTTTAAGATTAAGAGGTCTGAATATAAATGCACATCTGAATATTACGATGTTGCATTTAGATCTGAATACTGAAAATTAAGATTGTTTGTTTTCTTAAGATCTGAATGTATATAATTGAAAGTATTATTAAATACAAAATTTAAAATGTTATACTTAAATATTACATCAATAATATATTTCAAAAGATATTAAAATAACGTAATAATATCACTAAATTGATAAAATATGAAATATCTCATCACAATTTATCATGAAATACTAGAACGAAATATTCTATTATATAGAAGCGGCCAGAAGCAGGTGATGGTCGACATGCCTGCTTCTGGTCGAGGGTATTTTAGTAATTTGTTCATTTACATTTTATTTATTTATTATAGATTTAAAATTACGTAAAAATATATAATAAATTACAATAATTAATACTTAAAATATCTAAAAGATATATTAAAAATTTAATTGACTCTCGAAATTCTATGAGTGACATATAAATTGGGACAAAGAAAGTAACATATATTATTTGAAAATAACGTAAAAAGTAGTATAAATCACAATAATTAACAACTTAAAATATTTAAATACATATAAAAAATTTAGTTGACTCTCCAAATTTTATCAATGTCACATTAATTGGGACATGGAGAGTAACATATATTAGTTGAAAATTACGTAGAACGTACTATAAATCACAATAATTGTCAACGTAAAATATCTAAGAACTATATAAAAAATTTGATCGAGTCTCCAAATTCCATCAATGTCACATAAATTGGGATGGAGAATAACATATATTATCTTAAAACTATGTTAAAAGTATTATCAATCACAATAATTAACAATTTAAAATATTTAAAAACCATATAAAAAAAATTGATTGACTCCAAATCCTATCTGTGTCACATAAATTGAGACAGAAAAATTAGTATATACTCTTGTATCTAGTAATAGAAGATAGGAGCACCAAATGATTGAAGGTCAAAGACTACCATAATCTCATCTATTGTATTCTTTACACTCAAAGTCCAAAAAAGGGAGTATAAGATTTCATGCTGTGTTATTTTTTTTATCAAAAGAAAACACTGGTGGTAAAAGAGGGTTTGGAAGAAATCAACTTTACCAGTTTGTGGAGGAAGACGTCAGATTTTCCTTAAAGCATTTAATAAAAAGCTTAATAATTAAAAAATACGTGTTAATTAAGGTCTGAATTCTTTTAAGACTCACTCACGGATCAGACCGAATCAGACCAAATAAGACCGAATAAGTGGCAAAATCTTAACAAAAACAAATGCACTTAATAGATTAAGATCTGAACAATTCAGATTCAGACCTCCATTAAGTGCGAACAAATGAGGCCTGAGTAACTCAACCTGCTGGAGCAGATGATGTAGTAGACTATGCCCTGTTTCCCCCCATTACCTTGTCTTACAGATGGACAATCCCTCAAGAAGTGGCCCTACTGGCCAAACCTAAAGCATCCACCCGTTCCATCATGACACTCTCCTAAATGAGATCTATAATACTTGCTACAAGGTGGGTATCGAGTAGCTCCCTGAGCCACACTAACCTGAGACTGTGAACCTTGAGCTCCAGAGTTCTAATTACTCTAAAATGTTTGGTCATTCCTAATTCTGGCTGCAGGTGCACTAGCTGATGATGGGGCAGGTCCATATGACCTCCTGTAAAAGAAAGACCCATTTCCATTCCCATTCCTCAAATGATTAGTCTCATGGCCAGCTGACTTGGCCCTCTTACTCTAATGTTCTTCCCTATCTCTTTGCTTTTCCTCCTCAACCTGCTGAGCATAAATCATAATCCTAGAGATATCCATGTTGCTAATCCATAAAGCTCCCTTGTATTCCTTCTTCACATGCTTAGCAACTTTGGTCACAAATTTCCTCATCCTTGCCCTCATGAAGGGCACCATCTCAGGAGCATAGCAGGATAGTTGAGTGAACTTGAGGCCATATTCCCTCCAACTCATGGTACCTTGTTTAAGATTTATAATATCATCTACCTTGGCCTCTCTTGACTCTTGAGGAAAGAAATGGTCGATGAAAGAATCCATAAAGTCATCCCAAACTGCAAGAGTTGCATCTTTGCCACAAGTTAACTCCCACTGGTCCTACCAAATATTAGCAACATCCTTCAGCTGGTAGGAAGCAAGTTCAACTTTCTCTTTTTCAGTAGCATGTATCACTCTGAAAATCTTCTTTGTTTCATCAATGAAATTCTTGTGATCCTCATCAAACTTGGACCCTGTGAAGATCGGTGGGTTCATTCGGAGGAATTCCCTAATCTTTGAAGTATCTGACGAATCATGTAAGCTAGAACTAGTAGATACCATGCCTTGACAGCTAGACTGAGCTTCCAGCAATAGTGTGAGAATCTTAATGGTTACCCTAAACTCTACATTAGAAGTAGCAGTCTGAGGAGCAGAAGTCACAAGAACTCTCACTGAGCTAGTTGGTATAGTTTGAGCTCCAACACTAGTGTGCTGATAAAATGAGTGACCTCCATTCCTAGTCTGCATGTTGGTAGGTAAGGCAGGTTATTGGCATTGGTTCCAGTAGAAACCTCAGCACTTACAGTAGTTCTCTGTCTGACAGTTCTTTTCAAAGGCATAATCTGAAATGCGCGTAATGCATGAATTAGGAGAAAATTTATTGAGTTAAACTCTATAGCACGATCTAGAGTATAAAAGAAGGGTGGTACTTCTTAACATCCTATAGCCTCCCTATTATTAGTGTGGCACGCTTCACACCCATAAGAAGGACTCTAATAGATGTGGCTTCATAGACATCCTAGGACTCTTGAACCTAGTGTTCTGATACCAAGTTTGTCACCCCCCGAGTCTACACTTGGGTGTGGTCAGCACTTAGAACAACTTCTGGTCCGAGCAAACCCTTGGACTGGCTTACTACTGAACTTAACACTCAAAATGTTAATGGAACCTTTAAAGTAATGAACATGCTAATTTTTAAGAATAGAAAATCAAATATCTTTTATAAAACTCAAAACATGAGTAACTGAAACTACTTAACAACTAAAACTTTACTATTTTGTATATGAAGCCTCTAGCTTAAAGAATAGAATAGTCTACCATGACAAGGCCCCGGGCTATCTTTATACTCTAGTAAAGACTAATAAAACTAATAAACTAACTGGAATGTTGGCAGTATACGTCCTTAGCATGAGTGGCTAAGCACATATACTGTCTAAGGCATGGCAAAATTATTTTAAGAAGTATTCTAATAATTTACTTTAAGGATGTTTGACTATAATAGATTATTGTTTTATATATCTTTCCCCTTTGAATTATTTCTTTACCTGGTGTGAGGTATTCATTCTTTCCTAAGTGTGTGAGGTAGCCGAATAATTCCCGGTGCATACGTTGGCTAGCCCGAATTGAAGGTTGTTAAGCCAGGAGGGCGTCTAGACCTGTTAATGGTGATCCCGTAGCCAAGACAACTCTAGGAAAGAACAGATGTAAAACCAAGATAACCTCCCTTAGAAACAATAGATTAGGGTCTTTGATATGTTTATCAATTCTCTTAATTAGTTAACATACTTATTGTAAGATTATTGTGTTACTTGTTAATTAATTTTTGCACTGTAAGCCCTTAGGACAGTATCTTCTCAAATATGGAAAATAATCAATATATTTTAAACAGTATTAATTTATCATCTCAAGCTACGAAAATAGCTAAGCTTGAAAATGATCTTCAAAACTGGAATATACCAGAGGAACCTTTTAAAAAGATTTACCACTTAGGTAATTTCAGTTTCGTTACTAGATCTAATATCAAGACCTGTGAGCCTACTATTGCTATAAATAATTCTCTTGAAATTATTCGTTTACTAAAAGCTAACGATATTAATCGTTATAAAAATAATTTTAATTATTTACATATTGGTTTGGTCCAGGTTGCTGTCAAGCCTCTCTTTAGAAAAGGCTTAAATATTCCTGTTTGTGTCCTCCTTAGAGATGACCGCTTTCTTAATTTTGATGATTCTCTGCTAGGAGTACTCCAAAGTAACCTGTCTGATGGCCCGGTATACTTCAATTGTTACCCTAATTTCTCTATTGACATAATGACCCTAATGTCATGGACTCCTTGACACTTAATGTCAAAACTAAGAACCTTAACAGTAAAGCCAATACTCAAGAAATAGCAATTACCTATCGAGTTTACTATAGGATGATGAAGACCACCCTGGCACCAAAGGCTCGAATTGAGAGCCAGAAAGGTGTAACTATGCTTATGGAGGTCAACCATGAACATAGTACTATCTTTGTGCCTAGACTTATCAAGTGGCAAGATGTACTTTCCAACAATGATTGGCACTTTAATGCCATAACCCAACCTTTCTCGTCTCACTCTGAAAGATCTCAAATTGAAAGACTCATTCAATTCCCTGATGGATCGATTGAACTCAAATTTCTTGACAATCCTATCACGAGATCTACCTCTTATCGAAGGTCTTCGTGGTCTGGTCCTTCAACTTCAGGTACTTCTAGACCTTATCCCAGAGCACGTTCCTCAAAATGACCGGAGGAGGAAACTACTGCAGAAGTTGATACCAGTACTATCAACAATGACAAAGGTAAAGCTACCGGGGTAGACTTCTCGGGAGAAATCCCTAAAGTCTTCTACCAGAAGTTCCAAGAATCTCCGGCTAGTCCCACCGCCAGTGAAATGGCACCTCCTTTAGCTACAAAGCCTGGTTGCTAAAGATGATCCAAACTAGGGTATCTTTCACTCCAGACCTGAAATCCTCTTAAAACTCCAGACTCATCCGGATAGCCAGCCTAAGAGAAACTGGTACGTTTCCACCTATACTCTTCAACAAAGAGAAGCCTTCAGATATTCCTGGATGGCAGACATGAAAAGAATCGGTTATGAAATCGAATTCTTTAGATGGTTTGAAATGACCGGCAAAATCGAAAACCAAATAGAATCTCTCCAGGTCATTATCAACAAATGGTACACAACATCTAACAAAGTTGTTGAATCCATCACACCCCCTTTAGAAGGAATCAACATTCCTGTTGCAGGTACCATTATTAGGGCTTCACCTTTCAAAGAAAAAAGTGAAAAGTCAGCCTCCTTTGTTACCTATGCAGACATAGATCGCGTGGTGGAACAAAACAATTACTCCAACCAAATTCTTCATACTATCTCTAGACAGATTGAAGATTCTAAGCCTTCCATCAGTAGAAGACCTACACCCTCCTCCTCCCATAGCCAAACCATTGAATCTAATCCTGGTTTCAAACTCAATGAATTTTCTAGAGAAAAATTCCCAAAATTCAAAGACACCTTTGAAATCTCTGGAAATATCCTTGACAAAATCAATGATCAGCTTTCCAATTTTAACATCTCCTCTAAAGATGATAAAAATTAAAAAACTCTTCTAAAGCTTTCTAATGATCGTTTTCATAATATGAAAAACTTTCATAGTAAGCCTTCCTTTCCTGACCTTCAATACGAAGAAAATGCCTTCCTTTCAACCTCCTCTCATGAAGGAAGGAGAATTACTGAATGGAACATTGATGGCCTGGAAGAGCATCAAATTTACAATAAGCTCAATGAGATGGGAGTCGCCATTACAGCTTATAAAATAAGAAGCTATACTGATAAAGAAGCTGCCATTATGATTGTTGCGGGATTCACCGGAATGTTAAAACATTGGTGGGATAACTACTGCAATGATGAGACCAAGAAACTCATTTACAATGCTTCGGCTACAGAGACTGTTGTAAAAACTGAAGGAACTTCTGAAGTCCCTACCCAAGTCACTAGAGAAGATGCTTGTGCTACACTTCTCTATCATATCGCTAAGCATTTCATTGGTGAACCCAAACTCTTTCAAGATAGAAGCCTCCAAATTCTTAACAACCTTAATTGTCCTACCTTAGATGATTTCATTAGGTATAAACATGCCTTCCTCAGTAAAGTCATGATTCGCCTAGACTGTCATCTGGATTTTTGGAAAGAACGCTTCTTAAGTGGTCTTCCACCCCTCTTTGCTGATAAGGTAAGAACCAAAATCCAAGACCGCAATGATGGTCGTATTCCTTACAATCAACTGACCTACGGAGACCTGGTCAGCATCATCAACAACGTTGGTCTTGAACTCTGCACTGATATGAAACTCAGGCACCAACTTAAGAAAGAAAAATCCTCCTCTAGGAGAGAATTAGGAAGTTTCTGCCAAGACTTTTGTTTCATTACTCCTCCTGATAAAATCAAGAAGGATCATAGATCTAAGAAATTCCATAGATCCAGATCTTGCCGAGAGTTTCCAAAATCTAGAAGAAAGAAAACTAGGTCCAAAAGACCCAGAGATTCTATTTCTAAACCAAACACTTGTTGGACATATGGAAAAACAGGTCATAAGTCCAATGATTGTAGGTCCAAAACCAAGCAGAAAAAGATCAATCTTCTTGGTATTGATGAAGAGACTAAAGAGAAGCTCTTCTCCATTCTTGATGAACCTTTCTCTGATTCTTCACTCTATTCTTCTGAGGAATACAGTGATGACGAAGACATCAACATCGAGTATGATTCAGATTCTAGTCAATCAGGTAGAGAATGCAATTGCACTGAAGCATTCTGTGTCTGTGACAAAACTCCACCTAGGCTCAGAGTCCTTTATAATGACTCAAAATAAGCCCTCTTTAACATTGTCCAGCACATCAATGATGATAAATCCAGAAAGCGCTATTTAATAGAGCTCAAAAACATCATTCTTCACACTGCCAAACCTAAAACTAAACCTTTAGTCGAACCGTTCAGTATGAGGCAAATCATGAATCGATTTGACGGTTATACCGAGCCTTCCATCTCTGATTTTCGAAGCGAGGTCTCTAATCTTAAAAAAGAAATCAGAGATATAAAATCTAGACTTGGCAAAGTCAAAACAGATATTCTTACTGACCAAGTCCTCAAGAAGGTTGCTTTTCAGGATCCTGAATCTGATCAAGAAACCATCCAGGATAATGATACCTTTCAAATTCCTGTTAATAATGATCACCTTGCCGAACCATTATTCACTAAAACTAGTGACTCTACATCTACCTCCGCAGCCCCTGGGCTGACTGTCTTATCTTCTATCAGACCTCAGAGTCATCATATACCTATTCGTATTGTTGTTAATAAACATTTTGTTATTAACAAAATTGCTCTTCTCGACAGTGGTGCAGATCGTAACTGCATAGTAAAAGGTATTGTTCCTACTCAATATTTGCAAAAAAGTAGTTCCAAATTATACTCCACTACAGGAGAACTTTTAAGAATTAATTACAAGCTTTCGAAAGCTCATATTTGCAATAATGGTATTTGTTTAACAAATAATTTTATTATTACTGAGGATATCAATGAAGATATCATTTTAGGAATTCTTTTTATCACTCAGATAAAGCCTTATTGTACCAGTTTAAATGGTATTACCACGTCTATTCTCGAAAAAGAATTACATTTTCCTTTTGTTAAAACCCTTTCACAAGATGAGAGTAACTTTATACGAGAAAAAACTGTTTTCCGTATCAATATCTTTCTCAACATATCACCTTTTTAAAAGATGAAATTCAAGCTAAGAAAATCGAGCAGATTTTAAAAACCCCAGAGATAGTTACTAAAATTACTAATCTTCAAAACCAATTTGAAAAAGAAATATGCTTCGATTTTCCTAATGCTTTTTGGGAAAGAAAAAGGCACATTGTTGAACTCCCTTATATTGAAGGATTCAACGAACAGGCCATAACTACCAAAGCTAGGCCCATTCAGATGAATCATGAAATGATGGATTTCTGTAAAAAAGAAATTGATATTCTTTTACAAAACAAAATCATTAGGGTTTCAAAATCTCCTTGGAGTTGTTCTGCCTTTTATGTAAATAAAAATGCAGAAAAAGAAAGAGGATCACCAAGATTGGTTATAAATTATAAACCTCTTAACACTGTCTTAAAATGGATCAGGTATCCAATTCCCAACAAAAGGGATCTTTTGAAAAGAACTTACAAAGCTAAATTATATAGCAAGTTCGATATGAAATCAGGGTTTTGGCAAATCCAAATCTCTGAAAAAGATAGATATAAAACTGCTTTTAATGTTCCGTTCGGACAGTATGAATGGAATGTCATGCCTTTTGGGCTCAAGAATGCCCCCTCTGAATTTCAAAACATCATGAATTCTATATTCAATGATTACAGTTATATGTCTATCGTTTACATAGATGATGTGATAATATTCTCCGAGAACATTGATTCTCATTTCAAACATCTCAATACTTTATTTAAGATTGTTAAAAGTAATGGTTTAGTTGTTAGCGCTAAAAAATTAAGCTCTTCCAAACTGCCATTAGATTTTTAGATCATGACCTTTACCTAGGAACTTATAAACCTATCTGCAGAGCCATAGAGTTCTCTTCCAAGTTTCCCAATGAGATCCCTGATAAAACCCAACTTCAGAGATTTCTAGGAAGCCTGAATTACGTTGCTGACTTTATTCCGAAGGTTAGACAAGTTTGTGAGCCCCTCTATAAAAGGCTAAGAAAGAATCTAGTCCCTTGGAGTACTGAAAAAACTCAAGCTGTCATTCGTGTTAAAGCTTTAGTACAAGCCATCCCTTGTTTAGGAATCCCAAACCCTAATGCTTTTATGATTGTTGAAACTGATGCTTCTGACATTGGTTATGGTGGAATCCTCAAACAAAGAATTGACCTTGAGTCAAAAGAACAACTTGTTCATTTTACTTCAGGAATCTGGAATTCCCCCCAAAAGAATTATTCTACTGTTAAAAAAGAAGCCTTATCTATAGTGCTATGTATCACTAAATTTCAAGACGACTTAGTTAACAAAGAACTTTTACTTAGAATAGATTGCAAATCTGCTAAAGAAATTTTACAAAAAGATGTAAAAAACTTTGTTTCAAAACAGATATTTGCTAGATGGCAAGCTCTACTATCTAGCTTTGATTTTCAAATCCACTTTATAAAAGGAGAAGAAAATTCCCTCCCAGATTTCTTAATAAGAGAATTTCTACAGGGAAACAATGAGAGTCAGCATGAGGCCCCAGAAACCAGATCCGCCACAGAGACCACAACAAATGGCTAAACCATTTGAACTCCCTCTCTCAAAATTGCCCCAGAGGTCACCAATTCCAGAAGGAGCAAATCCCAGAATGGAATTCCAGAATAGGTATACTGCTTTAGCAGAATACCCAAAATTACCAGGTCCTGCATCGACCAAACTAATCAACCAAAGGTTTGATCAAGGAGCATCGTCTTCCTCGGTACAAACCAAAGAAAGCTACGCAATGAAGGCCCCAGAGACCTTTGCACAGGTAGTTAAACCAATGACAGGGAAAAGCCCTGATACAACTCCTCCGAAAGAAGAATTTGACTTCTTGACAAAGCAAGTTTTGCCAATACTGGCAATAGACAAACAATATGAAGGAACTCCGATTCCTAGTCTCATCAGGCCAGCATATTTGCCTAACAATTTTGTGGATACAGATAATCCATTTAAAACTCAAAGGTATTTTGAAGCCATATTGACGGACACAAAGTCTATTATTATTGAACACACCATGAGTGAAAAGAATCCAGAAGTTATCAGCTTTTCTAGATTCACTATCAAGAGGGTCTTATCTCCACCAAAATGGTATACAGACCACCTCCTTACTCCCATCGTGTTATCCATGCCTCATAAGCCACAGACTTATAATTGGCATGACTACAAAAATGCATGGTTCAATTTCCTATATATCAGGCCAGGGCATACTTGGTTCGTCAAATATTGTCCAGAAATGGTTAAATAAGTCATCCCCAGGTGGTTCTACGAATGGTGGAACTATTTCGGAGGAAGCAGAGATATCCTTCCCCAACAATTTCTCAACAAATTTGATGAATTTCAAGTCAAAGAAGAAATCTCCACACTCCCAGAACACATTAAAATGTGTAAATATTTTATTAAAAAGAGAATTTCTTATATTATATCATGGAACTTTTCCAAGACAGAGTTAGACAGAATCAAATATCTCTCTAAAGAGATCAAAGTTCGAGGATGGATCCCTAAAGTGGCATCCAAAGCTCCAGCAAAAACATAACCAAAGATATCAACAATCTCGCCATCAAAGAATATGCTCAAAGAAAAATTGAAGAAGGCCCTCCAAGAGATGGATAATGATCAGACAAGTGACGAAGACATTATGCTTCTCTTAGAAGAAGGCACAGCAGAAACCGATAATGGGGACGTGCTAGACCCTACAGGAATAACATCAACCTATTTAGACCCCTATTAAGAATATGGGAATGACCTTTGGGGAGAAGTAGAGATTCAAAGAATCAGAATTAGTTTTTCCCAAAAGGCAACTTACTGTTCCTAACAGGAATCTACTTTTCCCAAGAGGCAACTTACTATTCCTAAAAGGAAGCTGTCATCCTTCACTATAGTGTTGGCAAAATCTCAACCCTCCAAGTGTACATTTAAGATACATTCCCTTATGTATCCTTACTCTATAAAAGGACAAACATTTAGTAAGAGGAGGCATCAGAAAATTGAGCCTAATATTCTGAAACCCTCTTCTCTCCCTTTGTAAATGCAATCCGCTATACATCTTATGCAATAAATAAAATTGTAAGTTTTCATATTTCTTTAATTAATACTACTTTCTATAGTATACTTACGATCGCGTTTTCACTTGGTATCAGAGCCATGTTGGCAGTATACGTCCTTAGCATGAGCGGCTAAGCACATATACTGTCTAAGGCATGGCAAAATTATTTTAAGAAGTATTCTAATAATTTACTTTAAGGATGTTTGACTATAATAGATTATTGTTTTATATATCTTGCCCCTTTGAATTGTTTCTTTACCTGGTATGAGGTATTCATTCTTTCCTAAGTGTGTGAGGTAGCCAAATAATTCCCGGTGCATACGTTGGCTAGCCCGATTTGAAGGTCGTTAAGCTAGGAGGGCGTCTAGACCTGTTAATGATGATCCCGTAGCCAAGACAACTCTAGGAAAGAACAGATGTAAAACCAAGATAACCTGCCTTAGAAACAATAGATTAGGGTCTTTGATATGTTTATCAATTCTCTTAATTAGTTAACATGCTTATTGTATGATTATTGTGTTACTTGTTAATTAATTTTTGCACTGTAAGCCCTTAGGACAGTATCTTCTCAAATATGGAAAATAATCAACATATTTTAAATAGTATTAATTTATCCTCTCAAGCTACTAAAATAGCTAATCTTGAAAATGATCTTCAAAACTGGAATATACCAGAGGAACCTTTTAAAAAGATTTACCACTTAGGTAATTTCAGTTTCGTTACTAGATCTAATATCAAGACCTGTGAGTCTACTATTGCTATAAATAATTCCCTTGAAATGTTTCGTTTACTAAAAGCTAACGATATTAATCGTTATAAAAATAATTTTAATTATTTACATATTGGTTTGGTCCAGGTTGCTGTCAAGCCTCTCTTTAGAAAAGGCTTAAATATTCCTGTTTGTGTCCTCCTTAGAGATGACCGCTTTCTTAATTTTGATGATTCTCTTCTAGGAGTACTCCAAAGTAACCTGGCTGATGGCCCAGTATACTTCAATTGTTACTCCAATTTCTCTATTGACATTAATGACCCTAATGTCATGGACTCCTTGACACTTAACGTCAAAACTAAGAACCTTAATAGTAAAGCCAATACTCGAGAAATAGCAATTATCTATCGAGTTTACTATAGGCTGATGAAGACCACCCTGGCACCAAAGGCTCGAATTGAGAGCCAGAAAGGTGTAACTATGCTTATGGAGGCCAACCATGAACATAGTACTATCTTTGTGCCTAGACTTATCAAGTGGCAAGATGTACTTTCCAGCAATGATTGGCACTTTGATGCCATAACCCAACATTTCTCATCTCACTCTGAAAGATCTCAAATTGAAAGAGTCATTCAATTCCCTGATGGATCGATTGAACTCAAATTTCTTGACAATCCTATCACGAGATCTACCTCTTATCGAAGGTCTTCGTGGTCTGGTCCTTCAACTTCAGGTACTTCTAGACCTCATCCCAGAGCACCTTCCTCGAGCCTATTTACCTAAATTTACAACATGAAATGATGCAACACCAAATGGTATCAATACATGGGTATGTACAATATGTAAATTGAGTTGAAAATAGGGATAATATAATTGATACTAAGATACAACACTGATATAGATAAAACAGGAAGTAATGAGTGAAGTATAAGATACCTGAAGTGAGTAAAACATAAGTATGCAAATGAACAATAAAACACTTTATAATTGAAAGTTGTATTCCAATAGAAGTACTAAAATTAACTTTAGTTTTACTTTGAGAGTTTCTCTTAACCGACAAATACCATGTGAGCTTATGATACTCCAATGTCTTGCCTATGTTAGAACAACCATCCTATACCTTGCTGGGGTATAGGACGAAACTTAACTTTGTAATCCAATCTGAGCCACTTTTAGGCTAAAGAGGAGTCATCCGACTTATGGAATGATCCTATCATATAATGGTAATGTAGTTTTGAGGCTTGGTTTTCTTGAACCCTTACCCATTTCGATGCTAAATAGTCCTTCCAAAATAATATATATACTCATAGCTGTCATGTCCCATTTTAGAGAAAAGCTCAAAATATTTTTCTTTGAGTCATTACTCAATTCTTAACTTCTTTAAACTAAACCTTTATTTTTTTTCTTTCTTTCTTTGTTTTCGAGATCATGCACTTGAAAGCTTAAAACATTTGACTTGGATTCTTTCATGAAATACAACTTTAGAACTTTAAAACACTTTCTCATGAAAATAATGAATAATAGCGATACCTTGGAATATACTTTTAGGGATCACAAATTGATTCATGGGGTCCATGGGATATGAATAAAGCACGAACCATGAACAAGGAGCACAATGATATAATTTTCAATACTTTTAATACTAGAAATCAACAAGAATAATTCAAGTTATAAGGAATTCAAAATAGAAGTCTTTGGGTAAAACCCTACCTTTAATCTTTCTAAAAACTGAACTTCTAGATAGTGGGGCGTGAGGAAGGATGAAATTCCCTTACTATGGTAGCCTTACATACGTCAAGTACTCCAAACTTTGAAGGAGAGCCTGTAAATTCTAATCTTGGAACCTAGAGAATGGTTTCTCCAAAGAACCCTAGGATTTCGTATCAAGAAACTTTATTAGAATCCTTAGTCTAGGTCTAGGAATTGTTAAACTTATATAGAGAATAATAGAGAAGACTTACCTAGCATTGAGAGGAAAAGCTGGTTTGCTTAGGGTTGAGAAAATTGGTCTAGAAGTGAAAAATAATGAGAAAATGACTAAGGCATCCTTTTATAGACGCCTGAGAATTCATGAGTACGATCAATTTCACAGACCGTGGACCGGGTCTATGGACCGTGGTGTAACTGTAGAACTTCTTTGAACTTCTATGTCTCTGATCCATTTTTCATCAACAGGGTTTGATGGACAATAGACTGGGTTTACAAATTGTAGTTTGAGATGATGATTTTCTCTGAGATTTTGCTGCTTCTCTGAATCACTTTTACGGCTTTTACATACCATAAAGTAGGTTTACGGATCGTGGCTTCTCTCATCTTGTTATTCTGATATTTGTCTTCTCTTTGAACCATTTTCATGGGTTGATTGACCGACCATGGAACAAGACCATGAACTATAGACCCTCTAGTAGAAACCTGGGAAGTCAAGGTTCTGCAGGATGGTTTCCACGGTTTATTTCATGAATCATGCAAGGTAGTACAGTTCGTAGAAGTGACCGTGGACTCCTGGGAACAGGTATGAAAAATGCTAACTGTTGCAAAAATGTTGGTTTAGAATCTGAGTTGTTACTACTAAACTATTCTCTTTTCTTAAAACTAACATCGACTGTTTTGCATGGTTTCATATTGATATGACAAGTATTCCACCAGAGGTCACTACTCACACACTGAGTAGAGAACCTGGCTTCCCATCAGTAAGGTAGAAAAAACGCATGCTGTTAGAACTCAAGAACAAGTTCATAAAAGAAGAAGTGGGCAAGCTGCTTAACATCGGTTCCATTTGAGAAGTTAACTACCCTGAATGGATAGACAATGTTGTGGTTGTACCAAATAAGGTAACAAATTAAGAATGTGCATTGATTTTAAAGATATAAATAAAGCATACCCCAAGGATTCATTCCCCCTGCCGCACATAGATCAAATGATCGATGCAATGGCCGGGGATGACATGCAACATTTTCTCGATGTATTTTTCGATTATAATCAAATAACCCAGAATACCAAGACTTTTTTATAACTAAATATAGTACTTTCTATTATAACATTATGCCTTTTGGGCTAAAAATGCCGAAGAAACCTATCAACGGTTAGTTAACAGTATGTTTAGAGAAAAATAGGAAAAAATATGGAAGTATATATAGATGAAATGCTAGTCAAGGATCTAGACTCGGAGCACCATTTGCAATATTTATAAGAAACTTTCAAGATACTCTGAGAGTACAACATGAAGTTAAACCCCCAAAAAGCTCTTTCGACAATGAGTCAGGAATTTTTTTGGGTTTCCTTGTCTCCAAATGAGGAATTGAGATAAATCCAGAAAAAATCAAGGCAATCAAAGAGATCCTCGAGATCTTCGATGATGTATAAGCAGTCCAATGACTCATCAAATGTTAGCTGCATTAAGTCAGTTCATATCCCAATCTTCAGAAAAAAGTCACAAATTCTTTTCTCTACTCAAGAAGAATAATGACTTCAAATGGACCCCAAAATGCTAACATGCACCGAAAGACTTATAGAGATATCTGGCAAGTCCACCACTACTGGCCACCCAAAGAAAGAGAGATCCCCTACTCTTGTACCCCGTGATGTAAGAAATAGCAATCAGTGTTGTCCTAACCAGAGAAGAAAGTGTATGCAATTTCCAATTTATTATTTTAGTAGAACCTTGGCAAGTGCAGAAATTAGGTACCCACACTTGAAAAAATTGGCCTAGCACTGGTATTGGCCGCTAGAAAACTCTGGCCATATTTCTAGTGCCATTCTTATCCTTTAAGGAAAAACATGCATTAAACCTGAGTTATTGGAAAGACTAGCCAAATAGGCAATAGAGATTAGTGGGTATGATTTAATGACAAACTATGAACTGCTGTAAAATCTTAGGTCCTAACCAATTTTGTAGATAATTTTAGCCAAAAATGACACCCGAGGTTGAGAAAGAATATGTAAGAACCTCGAGATTCAAACCTGGCATATGGAACTTATGTACAGACATGGCATCTAATGTATGGGGATTTGAATTATACATTGACTTAAATACTCCTTCTAGAGATGTCATCAAGAAAGCCATCAAAATTATTCATGTTACTAAAAATGAAGCCAAGTATAAAGCCTTTATTGCAGGTCTGGATTTAGCCCAAAACCTAAGAGCAGAAACCTTCGAAGCAAAATGTGACTCTCTCCTTCTGGTGATTCAGATCAATGAAACATTCAAAGTCAAGGATGAATGTATTAAAAATACTTGGATAAGGAGCTCATTTCCCTAAGTCACTTCAAAGAATGGATGGTGACCCATATACGCGCAAGCACAAAATGCAGAAGCATATGCTTTAACAAATTTGGGGACTTCCTCGAACGTAAGATCAACTAAATCTAAAAGAGTGGTTTAATTACTCAACTCAGCCCTTGATATTAGCCTTGATGAAATAAATCACATAGGCCTAACATGAGATTGGATGATTAGTACATTGACTACCTAAAAGAAAGAAAGTTGCTGACTGAAGTGAAGGAATCCTGAGCTCTCTACAAAAAAGTTGCACGAATAACCAACTATACTGAAGATCTTTCACCGGTCCCCTATGACTAGGCCTGGTCAAGACTGGATATATGATGAAAGAAATCCACAAAAGTACTTGCGGTAATCACTCTGGCACCAAGACTTTTTTTCAATAATTAATTAGAGTCGCCTATTACTGGCCAAAAAATATAGCAAGATGCTAAAGCGGTTGTTCAAAAATATGACAAATATTAGCGTTATGCATTCGTGATCCCTCAACCAATAGAATCACATCACCTCGTGGTCTCACTATGTCCATTCATGAAATGGGGATGGATATTATGGGACCACTCCCAACAACATTGGCCTGGTAAAATTAATTTTATTTTTAACTGACTACTTTTCAAAGTGGTTTGAAGAAGGTTGTTTTAAGAAGATAAATAAGAAAGAATTCCTATACTTCCTATGGACTCACATAATATGTCATTTCGGCATACCAAATGATATCACCTATGAAAACGACCCCCAATTCATCAGAAAAAAGATGACCGAGTTCCTGGAAGAAATAAGAATAAAAAAGATAACCTTTGTGCCATACCACCCCAAGGAAAATGGGCAGGCAGAATCCACGAACAAAATGGTGATCCATTGGCTTGGACTAAATTGAAGAAAGACGTGAATTGGCCTTAGTATGAATAAATTCACAAAAGTAATAAATGGAAAGAGGATATTACAATCAAAGAATAAATCTTCAGTACTTTAAAAAAGGCGACCTAGTCCTAAAAAAATAACCAAAAGCACGAGAGATCCCAACACCAAAAACTTGGCCCCAATTGGGAAGAACCTTATTGATTTATCGTAGTAACCGATAAAGGCTCATACAAACTATCAAACCAAGAAGGAGACGAACTCTCCAACAATTAGAACATCAGTCACCTAAAAGGATACTACTGTAAGGAATAAATTTGAAGTTATATAGACTAACTAGAAGTTCAAGAATCAGAACACGTGAAAGAGGCCACAATGGTCCAATCTGAAAACATGTATTTCATTCTTACTTTCTTTGATCGATTTTTTGTCCCTAATAAAGGGTTTTTCTGGCAAGGTTTATAATGAGGCAGCAAAATAAAATGTGTAACATTATGAAGGTAGTACTTAAAAAAATACCCGAGACTTAAGATCAAAGGCACCTTATCTAGTGCCCAAGTCTTCACAAGTTTGAAACTGTGCACTAAGGGGACTCCTTAAGGGGGAAGAAAGATCAAAAAATATTTCAACGTGTAACCAAGAACTGCTTGGGCGGAGAGACTAAGACCTTTAATTTATAGCAAAAAATTGAAACAATGTCTAAGAAACAAGGAACTAGGAACTACTAAGGCAAGAAAGATAAATACTTTCACTTAGACATAAGAGACCAGGAACTGTTCAAAAAAAGAGTTGATGATCTTCACCCAATGTTTGGTGGGTCACCAAAAATCCCATTGTACAAGCTAGATCTACAGTAAAGGAAATAAAACCTTCAATTGCAAAACTTTATTTGCATTCTTATTTCAAATAATAGACAGTTCGAGGATTTGAAATGCTTAAAACAGAGAACTCAATGATCATGGATAATGAAAAGTTCTAACAAAAAGTTGAGAACAAAAGTTATAATGATAAAGAAGTCCAAAAAATGATAGTCCCAAAAGACTCCAGAGAACTCAAAGTTCCTTAAACGTGCTTAAAGTGAACATGAGACGTCCTTATTGGGGGAATGATTTAGAAATCATGATATTGCAAAAATTCGGGAATGATTTAAAAATGTTTTGTATTAAATGGGGTGACATGGCGAAAAATTTCAATATTTTTTAAATTGGACTGGGCTGATGTCACTATGCTATAGCGGAAGGCCATCCGCTATAGCAGGATGACGGGAGGCAGTAGCCTCAGAACACGATTTTAATAAAAGATTTCTTCTTTTCAATTGAAAAACATATGAGGGTTAGTCCAAAAACCCTCCTAGGCTTCTCCAAAGCTTGGGAGCCATGAGGAGGAGGGATTCTGGCTAAAAGGATGCAAAACCACAAATTTGTGCCTGCCAAATCATCAGGGAATTCCTTCACGGAGCCAGAAATTGCACTGTGCAACTGCTTGGCGTCCAGGTAGGCTAGGTTTATTTCATTGAGTATATTGACTCATTTCCATTTTTGTATTTATTGTATAAACTAAAAAGAAGAATCCATGCTAGGCCTTCGAGCACGAAGTCTGAAGGTTTGTTGTGGTTGACTTGGTTTAACTAGAAATATGATTGAGTTGGGATATTAGGTTGACATGTTCAGGGTTGGGTTTGTAGTTATGTATGTTATTGATGTATATTGTTATGGTGTACGATGATGGAGTTTCAGGGACTAGAATGTCAGGAAAGTTCGAGGAACCAGAAATGCTTGGGTAACTAAATGACTAATAAAAAGAGAGTTCCAGACACGAGTCGTTATAACGTGTCACGACCCAATTTCTCGGTCATGATGGCACCTACAACCCCCGGTAGGTGAACCAATCCCCGTAGCCCAGAACAGTTAGCAATGGGCTACCATCTAACAAATAAGGGAACAAGACGAAGAGAACAAATAAAAAGAATGTAAATATATACATATGCGAAAATTAAACTAAACCCCAAGACCTGGTATCATAGTACAGAGCCAAACTACATACATGGAGTACAAATAAACCAAAACTATATATATAGATGTCTCTGAATGGTAATAGAGTACATGAAGCAAAAGATAAACTAAAGCTAAGCTCCGATCGCCAAGAGCTCACCCTCAGCCTGAAGTAGTCCCCAACAGATCTCCAAGCACGAATCACAGTGATCTAACGGCGATGGCCCATGCTAGGATCTGCACCCAAAGATGCAGGGGGTAGGGGTGAGCACCAAATGCGAAGCATAAGGTACCCAGTAGGTATCATAGGCCGACTGGGCACATATAAGATAAAAGTGTAGTAATAGACAGAATAGAAGCAAGCAGTCACAGAAATCAACGAAAGGTACACATGAACTAGCCCAGAGGAAAATCAACAGAACCACATGTGAGGCTAGTAAGCAGAATATACACACCATAGGCACAGGTGAAAGTAAGAAACAACGCACCTGGGGTCCTTGAAACAACAGTGTATACAAAATAAGTTTACGAAATGGACGGTATACCGGTAACCTCAAGTGTAAGAAGAAGAGAGAAAGAGTAATGATAGACATGCTCAGAGACATGAATCAAACTCAACTAATCATATCAATCTCAAATCCAGAAACTAACAGTCTAGCAGTAACCAACCTCATACTTATCCATAATAGAGAACAATTCTGTAAGTAAATAGCAAAAGTCTACCTACAGTTCCCCGGCCGCCCATACAACCGAGGAACACAAACAAGTGAAAACAAACCCTCCGGCATCCCATACTACCGGAGCGTACAATCAACAAACAACAAACAAGGGTGGAGCCTCAAACAATGAATGATATAATGCATGAAGATCTCAAGTGAAATGGTATCTCTGTATGTACCTCCTCCGGCGCTGATCCGGCCCAGCAGGTAGGTTCCATGGAAGGACACTGCCCGTATACCTCTACTCCACCGTATACCCCTCCTCCGGCACACGCAGCCCGTAGCCCCTGGCCCGGATGGCAAGGTCCATGGAGGTCCCAGGCCCCATACTAAAACTCAGTATCAGAACATGTCGCCCGGAAGCAAGTCCGGTATCAGGATGGAGACCCAGTCTCGAATATGCAATGCCCAGACCCTGTCCAGGACTAAAGTAGTAGGAAAATGTCTCAAAAACCCCTCCAAGGGGGCCCGGGCGTAACCGGGTCTAAACAGTAAAAAGTCATCTCAGGTGCTCGGTCCGACCGAGGCTAAAAATCATCTCAAGTAGCAAGAAAACTCAACTAGCACTCCGGCCCTGCCGAGTCTAGTGTAGTAGTAAAACTGGTGTCTTAAAACATAATTGTACTTTCTTTTACCCAAGAATACTCACAAGTCAAATAAACCATTTCCAAATCATTTCCATCAAAAATGGGCCCCCCGGGCCATGCAAGGTTTAGAAAACAGTGCCAGTAGGCCCGAAGCCAAAACCACAGTAAAACATGGATAAAACCTCTTTATATGCATGGAAATGGTATGATCACACACAATAGCTGCCCCGCAGCTCACAATCAACCTATCGACCCTGAACAGGCCCACAGCTACTCAGCAAGCATAACCAGCCTAGAAGGATAATTCTATGCCCGGGACTCGCGGACATTCCCAAAATCCCACCTTCTATGTTCCAGAGTCAACAAGACCTCACAGGACCACAAGGGTAAATAAAATATAACGACAAATACTACAAGCAACGGAGGAACAAAAGTAGGCGGACTTGAATAAAGCGGTTGAGGTCTGTGGTACCAACCTAATAAACCAACCCAAGGATGCCCATTAATACAATTTTATTCTATATATGCGGAGTCTAGGGAAAATAAACCGTAACCTACTTGTCATCCGGTGGCAAGCTTGAACCTCTCCGAAAAATCCACAACACGAAATCAAACTTAACTCGAATTCGGGCTTGAATAACTTGAAGTGGATAATCTATTTTCTTTTGGCGATTAAATATAACATCAAAATATATTTTTCACTAACATTTCCTTCACGGTTGGCGTGCATAGATATATTGATTACAGAAGGTATATTGTATTAACTTTCATCCCCAATTGAAACTCATGTTTGCAGAAGCATATATAGAATATATTACATAATAGGTGGCAGCATATTACAATTCAAAAGGAGTTGCTGTCCACCCCTTTCTCCTCCACGTGGGGTGGAGGTGACAGCCTCTTAAAACTTTACCCCGTTACGTACATACTCGGGTATTGCATAAATTCGTGGTATAATAAATATAATATTTTAAATATACCATAATTCATAGAAAATCATTTCCAATAAAACCTACTAGATTATAATAATAATTTTCAACATAACTAAATTTACTATCTCCGTTAAAATATTTTTCAAAGGTAATAATAATATAATATAACTTCCTACCACCTTCGACTTTAAATAAAATACTTTCAAATACGCACGATTTTGATACTCGAGAATTCTCTCGGGATCCTCTCTTATTTTTTATAACTGTTTCGGAACTGAAATTGCGTCTTAAAACGTGAAGTCGAGGCTTAAATCGAGTTTAACCTGACCCGGTTCGCGACCAGATTCGCAACCCATTTTCTGCCAGACAGCCCGCGGTAAAACAGTCATAACTTTTTACTCCGAGATCATTTGGACGTGAGGTTTTGTGCGTTGGAAACTAGACTCGTAGACCTTCGATTTGGTATCTCGGGGGACTTCTAAATCTTTATATATTGGGAGAAAATCCCTGAGACATTTGACCCAAAGTTCAGAAAATTTGTTAAAGATCTTACGATATCTTTTGTCGATTTGCTTGACTTCAAAACTTATACGTGGAAATTACCGGAAGGTTCATTACATCATCCACTACTAAAAAGGGCTTTCGTCCTCGAAAGTCAAGGTCAAGGGGGTACCTGAAGGCTAAAATAGCTGCGGATACTGATCCCGCATATCTCTCTCGGTCTCCCAGGTAGCCTCCTCGATTGGACGGTGCCTCCACTGAACCTTAACAACCGGGATCTCTCGAGACCTCAATCTCCTGACATCTCTGGCCAAAATAGCTGCCGGCTCCTCAACAAAGGCTAAACCCTCATCCAACTGAACTGAATCCCACCGCAACACATGAGACTTATCTGGTACATACCGACGCCTGCATTGAAACATGAAATACAGGATGTATAGCTGAAAACATCGGAGGCAAGGCTAACTGATAGGCAACGCTACCAACCCTCTGAAGAATCTCAAACGGCCCAATGTACCTGGGGCTAAGCTTGCCCCGCCTACCAAATCTCATCACGCCCTTCATGGGCGATACACGGAGAAACACCAAGTCACCGACACTAAACTCCAAGGCACGAAGCCTACGATCAGCATAACTCTTCTGCCTGCTCTGAGCTGCCCAAAGTCTATCCTGAATCACTCGGACTCGGTCTAAGGAATCTCGAAGCAAATCTGTGCTCTGTGGCCCAGCACTAAAACCGTCAAACCAACCTACCGGTGATCTGCAACGCCTGCCATACAACGCCTCAAAAGGTGCCATGCCAATACTCGAATGGAAGCTGTTATTATAAGCAAACTCTGCCAAGGGAACAAATTGATCCCAAGAACCTCCAAAGTCAAGAACACAGGCTCGAAACATGTCCTCCAAAATCTGAATGGTCCTCTCGGACTGGCCATCTGTCTGAGGGTGGAAAGCGGTACTAAGATGAACCTATGTACCCAAATCTCGCTGAATAGCCCTCCAGAACTGAGATGTGAACTGAGTGCCGCGATCTGAAATAATAGAAGCTGGGACCCCATGCAACCGAACGATCTCACGAAGGTAGATCTGAGCTAACCTCTCTACGCCATAAGAAGTCTGAACCGGCAAGAAATGTGCCGACTTAGTCAGCCTATCAACAATCACCCATATGGAATCAAACCCATGAGAAGTACGAGGCAAACTAACAACAAAGTCTATAGTAATCCCTTCCCACTTCCACTCAGGAATGGGAAGTCGCTGCATCAAACCACCAGGTCTCATGTGCTCGAACCTAACCTGCTGACAGTTCAAGCACCGAGATACAAAATCTGCTATATCCCGCTTCATACCACTCCACCAATAAAGCTGTCTCAAGTCTCTATACATCCTTGCTGTGCCAGGGTGAATGGAGTATCTAGTATAATGTGCCTCGTGAAGTATCAACTGAATCAAATCACTCATCCTCGGAACACAAAGGCGACTATCAAACCTCAGAACCCCATCTGAATCTAGAGTAGCCCGACTGGTCTCACCCTGAACAACCCGATCACGAAGGTCACACAACTGCTGATCCTCGAACTGACGGCTCTGAATCTGATCAATCAAAGTAGAACGAACCTCAACACTGGCGAGAACTCTGCTAGGATCCGACAAGTCAAGCCTAACCAAACGGTTAGCCAAGGACTGGATGTCCAAGGCCAATGGTCGCTCTGAAACTGAAAGAGAAGCTAGGCTACCCATACTCACTGCCTTCCGACTCAAGGCATCCGCTACCACGTTTGCCTTGCCGGTGGATACAGAAATAGTGAAGTCATAGTCCTTCAGTAACTCGACCCATCTCCTCTGTCTCGAGTTCAACTCCCGCTGACTCATGATATACTGAAGACTACGGTGATCGGTGAAGATATCACAGTGAACTCCATATAAGTAATGCCTCCAGATCTTGAGCGCGAAAACTACCGCCGCCAACTCTAAGTCATGAGTGGGGTAGTTGCGCTTGTGAACCTTCAGCTGCCTCGACGCATATGCTATTACTCGACCCTGCTGCATTAACACACAACCAAGACCAACCTCAGAAGCATCACAATACACGGAGAAGCTCTGACTCTCAACCGGCAAAGTCAAAACTGGAGCTGATGTCAATAAGGCCTTAAGCCTCTGGAAGCTATCCTCGCACTGATCCGACCACTGAAATGGGATATCCTTCCTAGTCAGCATAGTCAAGGGTGCTGCTATGGAAGAAAATCCCTCAACGAACCGTCTGTAGTAACCTGCTAGCCCAATAAAGCTGCGAACCTCAGTAACAGTAGTAGGTCTAGGCCACTCACAAACCGCTGAAATCTTTCCCGGATCAACCCTAATCCCATCCTTAGACACCACGTGCCCTAGGAATGCAACTGACTCAAGCCAAAACTCACACTTTGAGAACTTGGCATAAAGCCGATGATCTCTCAAAGTCTGGAGTATAACCCTCAAGTGCTGGTCATGCTCATCTCTACTACGCGAGTATACTAAGATGTCATCTATAAAAACTATCACAAATGAGTCCAAATACGGGCCAAGAACCATGTGCATCTAGTTCATAAAGGCTGCGGGGGCATTAGTCAACCCAAAAGACATCACCAGGAACTCATAATGGCCATAACGTGTCCTGAATGCTGTCTTAGGGATGTCCTCCGCCCTAATCCTCAACTGATGTAGCCGGACCTCAAATCAATCTTCGAAAACACGACTGAACCCTGAAGCTGGTCAAACAAATCATCAATCCTCAGCATCGGATACCTATTCTTCACTGCCACCCTATTCAGTTGCCGATAATCAATACACATGCGCATAGACCCATCCTTCTTCTTCACAAAGAGAACAGGAGCACCCCACGGCGACACACTAGGTCTAATAAAACCCTTAGCTAACAGATCCTGGAGCTGCTTCTTAAGCTCCCTCAACTCAGCAGGAGCCATACGGTAAGGAGAAATAGAAATAGGCCTAGTGCCCGGCTCTAACTCAATAGAAAAATCAATATCTCTCTTAGGTGGAAGGCCTGGCAGGTCGGTAGGAAACACATCGAGGAAGTCTCTAACCACAGGAACAGACTCAGGAGAAGTAGGGTCAGCACTAACATCTCGAACATATGCTAGATAAGCTAAACACCCACGGGAAATCAACTTCCTAGCTCGAAGACAAGAGATGATCCCAGACGGTGCATGGCTAACAGAACCCTGCCACACAACAGGGGATACAATGGTAATGGTCTTGGCATAACAATCCAAAACCACACGGTGAGGGGATAACCAGTCCATGCCCAGTATCACATCAAAATCTAGCATATCAAGAATCATCAAGTCTCCCCAAGTCTCCGAATCACCAATAGATAACACACAGGATCTCATAATTCGATCCACTACTAAAGAATCTCCTACTGGGGTCGAAACAGAAACAGGAACAGATAATGGCTCACTAGCCAACCCCAAACAAGACACAAAGTAGGCAGATACATATGAACAAGTGGATCCAGGATCAAATAAAGCCATAGCAGACTGATGGCACATAGAAATCGTACCTGTAATCACAGCATCTAAGGCCTCTGCCTCTGGTCTCCTAGGGACCGCGTAAAACTGATGACGACCTCCACCTGCCCGACCGCCATCCCTACCACCTGCTCTGCCGCGTGGAGCACCAGCTCTACCCATATGACCACCCCCTATAGCCAGAGGCTTAACTGCTCGTAAAGGCTCGGCCAACTGAACTGTACCCTGCTGAGGGCAATCTCTAGCAAAATGACCCATCGCACCACAAGTAAAACAAGCCCCTGACGGCCTACTCAGTCGAGATGAACCCGCAAATCCCGAATGACCACCATGACCTGCTGCTCTAGAAACTGTACCCCTCAAAGACTGGTCGCTATAGCCCTGATGGCTGCCCTGACCCTGCTCGAACTGGGTACTACCAAAAGTCTGAAGGGAAGCCTGAACCGATCGGCTGGACTGACCCTGGTACTGCTGTGGTTGATAACTCCGACTCCACTAGCCAGGGCCTCTACCACCATATCTGGAACCACTATAGACACCCTGATGTCGAGGCCTCTTATCTCTGGACCCCTGATCATGTCGCTGTAGGTCCTCCACAGTGCGGGCATAGTCTACAATAGCCTGGAATGACCGACCACTGGCAATCAATATCTCAGCTGGCTGCCTGATCTCTGGCCTCAAACCCCATACAAATATGCGAATCCTATCAGCCTCGGTAGGAATGATCATAGCTCCGAACGGTGCTAGCTGATGAAAACGGGTCTCACATACTCCGAGATAGTCGTAGACCCTGTACAAGGTGAGTAAACTGCTCCCTGTGCGACGCTCCCGATCACTCTGGGGTAGGAACTTGGCCATAAAGGCCTCATAAAACTCAGACCAGGTCAAAGAAGGTGACGACGGTGGTCTACAAGCAACCTGAGCCCTCCACCATAACTTCGCTGGGCCCTCCAACTGGTAGGTAGTATAACCAACCCCGTGAGTCTCCAAAAATCCAAATGATGCAATATCTCCTCACAGGTAGTAATAAAGTCATGTGGATCCTGTACAGAAGTACCCGCAAACCTCGGAGGTGCTAACCTCAAAAACCTACCCAACGCCTTCTGCTCTGACTCTGTCATAGCTGGGCGAGGAGCAAGAGGCTGTGCAACAGATGGAATCGGAATAACCTCCGTACGGGGAGCCATAGTAGCAGGCTGCGCTCCTGAGCTCTATGCACCCAGGGCTGCCCCCTGAGCGGATGTCTGCGCTACCTCAGAAGGCCTCTCTCCAATCACACCCAAAAGCTGTAATAGTAATCCCCGAATATCAGGAGACTGAGCTGCGGCTGGAGATGGCACATAAGTGGGCACTGGAGCTGGTAATGGAGCTGGCGCTGGAGCTGGTGGTACCTGGGCTGCCCCCTGAACCACATGCTGCTCGGGCTCTATCTCCACGCTAGCAGCTCTAGCAGGTGCCACTAATCGAGGGCGTCCTCGACCCCTAGCGGGAGTGGGAGGCTCATCTTCGCGTGATGCCGATGATCTCGTACGAACCATCTGCGGAAGAATAAAGTAGAACAAATGAGATTTCCAAAAACTTCAAAGGTACAACGCACGACACAGAAGCAATGAAAGAGTCGAATTTCCTAAAATGCCACTGTAGCCTCCAAAAAATTGAGTACGGACGTCTCCGCCCCGATCCGCAGGACTCTACTAGACATTGGCTCCTATACCGATGACACCGTTGAACCTAAAGCTCTGATACCAAGTTGTCACGACCCAATTTCTCGGTCATGATGGCACCTACAACCCCCGGTAGGTGAACCAATCCCCGTAGCCCAGAACAGTTAGCAATGGGCTACCATCTAACAAATAAGGGAACAAGACGAAGAGAACAGATAAAAGGAATGTAAATATATACATATGCGGAAACTAAACTAAACCCCAAGACCTGGTATCATAGTACAGAGCCAAACTACATACATGGAGTGCAAATAAACCAAAACTATATATACAGATGTCTCTGAATGTTAATAGAGTACATGAAGCAAAAGATAAACTAAAGCTAAGCTCCGATCGCCAAGAGCTCACCCTCAGCCTGAAGTAGTCCCCAACAGATCTCCAAGCACGAATCACAGCGATCTAACGGCGATGGCCCACGCTAGGATCTGCACCCAAAGATGCAGGGGGTAGGGGTGAGCACCAAATGCGAAGCATAAGGTACCCAGTAGGTATCATAGGACGACTGGGCACATATAAGATAAAAGTGTAGTAATAAACAGAATAGAAGCAAGTAGTCACAGAAATCAACAAAAGGTACACAGAAACTAGCCCAGAGGGAAATCAACAGAACCACATATGAGGCTAGTAAGCAGAATATACACACCATAGGCACAAGTGAAAGTAAGAAATAACGCACCTGGGGTCCTTGCAACAACAATGTATACAAAATAAGTTTACGAAATGGACGGTATACCGGTAACCTCAAGTGTAAGAAGAAGAGAGAAGAGTAATAATAGGCATGCTCAGAGACATGAATCAAGCCCAACTAATCATATCAATCTCACACCCAGCAACTAACAGTCTAGCAGTAACCAATTCCATAATTAACCGTAACAGGGAATAATTCTACAAGTAAATAGAAAGAGTCTTCCTACAGTCCCTCGGCCGCCCATACAACCGAGGAACACAAACAAGTGAAAATAAACCCTCCAGCATCCCATACTATCGGAGCGTACAATCAGCAAACAACAAACAAGGGTGGAACCTCGAACCATGAATGATATGATGCATGAAGATCTCAAGTGCCATGGTATCTCTGTATGTACCTCCTCCGCGGCCGATCCGGCCCAGCAGGTAGGTTCCATGGAAGGACACTGCCCGTATACCTCTACTCTGCCGTATACCCCTCCTCCGGCACACGCAACCCATAGCCCCTGGCTCGGATGGCAAGGTCCATGGAGGTCCCCGACCCCATACTAAAACTCAGTATCAGAACATGTCGTCCGGAAGCAAGTCCTGTATCAGGATGGAGACCCAGTCTCGAATATGCAATGCCCAGACCCTGTCTGGGACTAAAGTAGTAGGAAAATATCTCAAAAACCCCTCCAAGGGTGCCCGGGCGTAACCGGGTCTAAACAGTAAAAAGTCATCTCAGGTGCTCGGTCCGACCGAGGCTAAAAGTCATCTCAAGTAGCAAGAAAACTCAACTAGCACTCCGGCCCTGCCGAGTCTAGTGTAGTAGTAAAACTGGTGTCTTAAAACATAATTTTACTTTCTTTTACCCAAGAATACTCACAAGTCAAATCAACCATTTCCAAATCATTTCCATCAAAAACGGGCCCCCCGGGCCATGCAAGGTTTAGAAAACAGTGCCAGTAGGCCCGAAGCCAAAACCACAGTAAAACATGGAAAAAACCTCTTTATATGTATGGAAATAGTATGATCACACACAATAGCTGCCCCGCAGCTCACAATCAACCTATCGACCCTGCACAGGCCCACAGCTACTCAGCAAGCATAACCAGCCTAGAAGGATAATTCTATGCCCGGGACTCGCGGACATTCCCAAAATCCCACCTTCTATGTTCCAGAGTCAACAAGGCCTCACAGGACCACAAGGGTAAATAAAATATAACGACAAATACTACAAGCAACGGAGGAACAAAAGTAGGCGGACTTGAATAAAGCGATCGAGGTCTGTGGTACCAACCTAATAAACCAACCCAAGGATGCCCATTAATACAATTTTATTCTATATATGCAGAGTCTAGGAAAAATAAATCGTAACCTACCTATCGTCCGGTGGCAAGCCTGAACCTCTCCGAAAAATCCACAACACGAAATCAAACTTAACTCGAATTCGGGCTTGAATAACTTGAAGTGGATAATCTATTTTCTTTTGGCGATTAAATATAACATCAAAATATATTTTTCACTAACATTTCCTTCACGGTTGGCGTGTGTAGATATATTGATTACAGAAGGTATATTGTATTAACTTTCATCCCCAATTGAAACTCATGTTTGCAGAAGCATATATAGAATATATTACATAATAGGTGGGAGCATATTACAATTCAAAAGGAGTTGCTGTCCACCCCTTTCTTCTCCACGTGGGGTGGAGGTGGCAGCCTCTTAAAACTTTACCCCGTTACGTACATACTCGGGTATTGCATAAATTCGTGGTATAATAAATATAATATTTTAAATATACCATAATTCATAAAAAATCATTTCCAATAAAACCTACTAGATTATAATAATAATTTTCAACATAACAAAATTTACTATCTCCGTTAAAATATTTTTCAAAGGTAATAAAAATATAATATAACTTCCTACCACCTTCGACTTTAAATAAAATACTTTCAAATACGCACGATTTTGATACTCGAGAATTCTCTCGGGATCCTCTCTTATTTTTTATAACTGTTTCGGAACTGAAATGGCGTCTTAAAACGTGAAGTCGAGGCTTAAATCGAGTTTAACCCGACCCGGTTCGCGACCCGGTTCGCAACCCATTTTCTGCCAGACAGCCCACGGTAAAACAGTCATAACTTTTTACTCCGAGATCATTTGGACGTGAGGTTTTGTGCGTTGGAAACTAGACTCGTAGACTTTCGATTTGGTATCTCGGGGGACTTCTAAATCTTTATATATTGGGAGAAAAGCCCTGAGACATTTGACCTAAAGTTCCGAAAATTTGTTAAAGATCTTACGATATCTTTTGTCGATTTGCTTGACTTCAAAACTTATACGTGGAAATGACCGGAAGGGTCATTACATAACGAGGTAAATTAAGTAGGGTGGACATCCAAGGTTAGGAGAGGTTTTCCCTATTTTTGGTATTTGGTCTTACAAAAAGTTTCGAAATTCAAGGTAATTACTAGTTTTGTTTAAAAAGGGGTGAAATTCAAGGTAATTACTAGCTTATTGTCACAAATTGGTATTTGATTATTAACTGAGTTTATGTGGTAAGATTATATGATAATGTCATTCAGCATTGTCAATGATTGTTATTTGGTTATGTGTGGATGATAAGCTAGGAGGAAGGCTGCGAGTCGGGAGTAGTATTGCTGGCTATTATTATCAGGTTGGGGAATCATCCTAGGGATCCTCGAGAGGTCCAGATACTTGTGAGGAGCACCATGAGTGTAGTTGGTCTGGTCCGGCAGATAGCTGGGTTAATTATGGATGTTGGTCATAAGAGGTTAACTTGGTTAACAAAGTGGTAGTCTAGGTCTGGACTTAATGGTTGGACTAGCGTAAGGTGACTTTGAAAGTCTAAAGGTCAGTGTGACTTGGGAAGTCCTAGGAGTCAGGGTGCAGAGTTCCCGAGTGAGGGAGTGCGTAGAAGGGATAGGAAGAGTTGAGGTATGATTTACAAGTAGTTGGTAGGGTTGAGATTGGGATTGGTAATGGTGGAAGTCAGAGGATGGGACTATGGTAGCTGATTTCATGCTTTCCCTTATTTTCATTATATGATGGTACGAGTGGATTTGGGTCGACCAATGATGCCTACCAGTACATGTGTTTGTACTGATTCTACTCTTGCTATACCTTTTTGGGTATAGTGTGGTTTCAGGGTCAGTGATGTTTCATAGGTTCACGATGATGGCGATCTCTAGCAGCTCCTACTTCTTGCTTCCATGGTGGGAGTTGTGTCCTATTTTATTTGTGTATCACTCTTGTAGTAGCTCTTGTATCAGCTTAGACTAGATTCTAGGGAGGGTTTATTCTCAAGTTATAAGCTATTTTTCCCAGTTTTTTAAAAGAGATTTATTATATTTCTTTGTAAAAGATATTTTCTGAAACAAGGTTGTAAATCATTTTACGTATAAAAATGAGGTTGATTATCATTATAATTTGTTTTCTGTAAGTACCTGTTGGATCAGGTGGTAAACGTTCATCTATCTAGGTGGTTAGAGTAGGCGCTTGGACGGCTCGATAGTTGAGTCATGACAGATGGTATCAGAGCCTAGGTTACTGGTCTCCCAGTACAAGAGCAAAATGTCGAATAGAGTCATGCGGATTGGTGTGTTGACGGCCACATCTAATCTTTGGGAAGCTATGAAGAATTCTAGAAAACATCTCTCTTCTTCATTCCTTTCCGTGCAGTTCATTTACTTGCTTGTATGGGTTGAGTCCAATTGGTATCTCGACAAGTAAAATGATGTATTTTGACTCCGGCTGTTGTGAAAACAAGCAAGAGAAGTTGGAACCGGAAAGGTTCCAATTGGTATACGGCTTGAGAGGCTGTAGTAAGACACAGATGATCGATTAACGGTCATCCATGGGACAAATAGAGGACAATATATGTGGTTTGACCTTGTTGTGGTGCAAAAATTTGAAATGTTTTGTGTGTTACAATGCTTGTATGACTTATTTTATTCAGTGTGTGATTGGTTGCCTTACTGTGAGATTGTGGGTTTAAAGGTGGTCATCGATTGAAATTGGTATGTCTTGGTTGGTGATAAAGGTGCTATAGGTATGGATTTAAACTTCTTGTTACTTTTTAAAAGGGCTCATCATTGGTTAAAATGGTGAGGGTTCAGGACGTACGACTGTGGGAAAACTTAAGTTTCGGTTAGTCGGGACTTGGTTGGGAGCCATGGGGACAATGAGGTAAGTTTGCATGATAACAGGAACGTTTGTTGTAAAAAATTTTCTCATGTAAATCTATCTTGATTGGTGATAATTGGATGCTAAGTTTTGATATGTGCATTACTAAGAATGGTCTGGGGTGTTGTTCAGAACCATGGTGGGGTTTATGGGGTTATGACATGATAACCGGGAAGGGGGATTTATTTATTGTACTGGAAAATAAAAGTTCTGTACTACCACCGTTGGGACTGCCATAGCGGGGCTATACCGCTACGGCAATCCCGCTATAGCAGAAATTTCTACCGCTATAGCGGAACTGTTGTACAGGAATGACACCGCTATAGTGGAAGGACTCGAGGCAAAATGCCTGCCCTATTTTCCACTATTTTTCATTTCATTCCTGCGGCATCGAAAAGCGATAATCAAGCCACAAGCTACTATGTAAAACCAGGAAACCATTCATAAAACTAGTGTAGCATGCTACAAAAAGAAAATTGTTTAAAACAAGCATCCATGTGCTCAAAAAGTAAAGGGGAAGTATTGTATAGTACATGCCCCAAACGGGGGCAAAAACCCAAATCAGTAAAAATCTTAATAAAGAGGGAAAGAGAGAGGACCTAGGCCTCATCGTCACTTAGAAAAGGGAACTCCTGCCTGTCCTTGGGCCCAAGTATGGGAAGATCCTGACCAGGGGAGATGCAAGGGAACATATCCTTGACCGTCTTCCATATCTAGGCAAACATGCAATCTCGAGAGCGTCTATTCCTCTTCTTTTCCTCTAACTCCCTCCAAAGTACAGCAAAATCCTAAGCAGAAGGGGGATGGGCGGTACCTCCGGCAGCGGTGCCCTTCGTGAATCTCTAGACCGCAACCAAAGTCTTCTCCAGCTGGAGGCTAGTAATCGAGGGCTGAGGCTGGAAAGGAGCGGGAGTATCATCACCCTCATCATCATCATCTACCTTCTCTGCAGCCTGGCTGCTCCCTGCCTCCCCTACTTTTCTCTTCTTCTTGGAGGTCACCACTTTCACTCAAAGAGGGAAAAAGTCATTATCCATCTCCACCTCTTGTTCAGTATGATCTACAGGCACCCCAACTCGCCTGCATAGCTCGGACACCAACCCAGGAAGAAAAAGGCCCTCCGGTAGAAGTCCTTCCACTCCGAAATAATCTGGTCCCCCACATTTATAATGATGCCCTGCATAGCATAAGCAATTAAAAGGGCCCGAGCATAAGTCACGTTGGTCTTATTGCCCGACAGATGAATTCTCTGAGACACCAGATTTAGCCACCTCTTAGCATCGGCGGAGAAGTAGGCACTAGTGATGCCCTCAGGACCGGGCCAGTATACCCGATCTCTGCACTCCTCATACACTAAGGTGTCCCTCAACCAAGTCATATCCTAAAGCTTGGCCTTGTCCTTGTATGCAGCATTGGAGATGTGAGGCACCCCTAGCACCTCGTTGATCATCTGAGAATCCATCGGCACATCTACCCCTCAGATGCGGATAGTGGGTTTGGGATCATCCCAATGGACTGTAGGGAGTATGGCGTAGAACTCCTGCACCCAACCTGTACGAGCGGAAGGGGGAGCCACCGTCAATGAAACCTAGTCAAACTCCTGAAGGCGGCAATGGAAGATAGCTGCTTTACCATCCATCCTGACCATTTTGTAGCCTCTCTCAAAGCAGAACCCCAACCGGTGATAGTCTCGGAACCTCTCCAGACTAGCATCGTCAAGGAACCTAGCATACTTATACTCGAGGTATTTTCCTTCAGTCATTGATTTTGTTAACCTGCAATAGAGCCAAGGGAGGAATTAGAGCTTGTTTCAGCATAAAGGGATAAGTTAAAGAAAAAGAGGGGGAATTTATTTTCTAAGTGTTGTCTAATGAGGCCACTGCCTTGCGGATCTCTGCTATAGCGGATGGGTGTCCGCCGCAGTGGGATCGCTATAGCAGAAATGTCACCGCTATAGCGCAACCGCTATTGCAGAACCAGACCGCTATGGCAATCTTCATCATCCCAGAAATTCCAAGGGGTGCTTCAATGGTGCACCTTGACCAAATACTTCGTTTTTGACAACCCAAGTTCAGATCAGTGCCCCTAAAGTGTCCTACTACTGTTTTCTACAAAATTTGGGCATTATAACCCTTAAATTTTGTCCAAATCACAAGTTTATTCAAGAATAACTCTTCACCTCCTCCACAATTCATGGCCCATTTTTGGACAAAAGTTACATAATCCTTATGCCCAGAACACCGAGAGCGTTGTGAACGTAAGGGAAGCACCCAAGCTTCAAGAATTCAACAAAAATCCAACCTATTTTCAAGTTCAAAAAAGGTAACTACAATGTCTATCCAGTTCACTTTTTCTACCACAAATCCTACCTAAATTCATGCAGGAAAGTAAAGGAGTGAGTACGAGAGATTGTTACCTGAAGATTTTGACGTCGAGAGCGGGCTGATCGGGAGGAAAAAAGAGAGTTTCGGATGACAAATATGGGGAGAATGGGATGAAAACCATTTTTGTCCCCTATTTCAATCTGTTGCCAATCATTATACCGGTCAGCACTTCACTATATTGGTACTTCTATAGCGGAATAATGTCCTCTATAGCGGACTCCAGTCAGCCTTGGGAAAGGAAAGGTTCTCACGGGTGTTTTCAAATTCTTTTGCTCCGACATTATGCGAGGCTCCAGATTTCTTGGGTTCTTGGGGAGGGTCACGGATAAATTTTCTTTGGGTGGCTTGGGAATCCCTCGTCAGAGCGAGATAATAGTATTTCCCTTTTTGAGTCGGTGTGGCTAATTAGGGGGAAATTTGGTATTTTGCATGGATTCGTAAATGCGCGATCACTTGGGACAGTGAGGACCCCAAGCTAGTTCTCTTTGTCTTCCTATTTTGGGATCGTTCAAGGATGAATGATGGGTAAATTGGTATCTGGTGTAACGACTAGATCCATCGTTATTTTAGAAATCATGATATCATAAAAATTCGGGAATGATTTAAAAATGTTTTGTATTAAATGGGGTGACATGGCAGAAAATTTTGGATTTTTTTTGAAATTGAACCGGGCTGACATCACTCCACTATAACAATATTTATTTTGCTATAGCTCTACCGCTGTAGCGGAAGGCCATCCGCTATAGCAGGATGATGGGAGGCAGTAGCCTCAGAACGCGATTTTAATAAAATATTTCTCCTTCTTAGTTGAAAAACATACGAGAGTTACTACAAAACCCTCCTAGGTTGCTCCAAGGCTTGGGAGCCTTGAGCAGGAGGGATTCTGGCTAAAAGGACACTAAAAACCACGGATTCAAGCCAGCTAAATCGTTAGGGAACACCTTCATAGAGCCAGAAATTACACTGCATAGCTGCTTGGCATCCAGGTAGGCTACATTTCCTTCATTGAGTAGATAGACTCATTTCCATTTTCATATTTATTGTATAGACTGAAAAGTAGAATCCATGCCTAGGTCTTTGAGCACGGAGTCTGGAGGTTTGTTTTGGTTGTTGATCTAGAAATATGATTGAGTTGGGATATTGGGTTGACATGTTCTAGGTTGGGTTTGTAGTTGTGTATGTTATTGGTGTATATTATTATAGTGTACAATGATGGAGTTTCAGGGACTAGAATATCAGGAAGGTTTGGAGAATCGGAAATGCTTGGGTAACTAAATGACTAATAAAAAGAGAGTTCCAGACACGAGTCGTTATAACCAGGTAAAATAAGTAGGGGGGGGGGGACATCCAAGGTTAAGGGAGGTTTTCCCTATTTTTGGTATTTGTTTCTAGAAGAAGTTTCAGAATTCAAGGTAATTACTAGTTATGTGTTAAAAAGGGGTGAGCAGGGGCTTGGTCCTCGGACTGGATTTTAAGGTTGAGTTTATGTACCCGAAATGGGGGTAGGTGATGGTACTGATTTTCCAATATGCATTATGTGTTCATGTACCATTCTATAGTAATGTATGAGTTGCATGCTTCGGGAATGAGTTATGAATGTCTAATTGTCCATTTATCAGTCTTGTGAAATGAACTAGTTGTTGTTCCTTGTTGTTTTACAAGTGTGCTGTTGTTCATTGTTATTGATTGTTGGATTTTTGTGTGACATTCAGTTGGCTCGGGTACCACGCCTGGTACAGGTTACTATATGGTTGACTTAGGTACCACGCCTGGTACATGTTACTATTTGGTTAGGTCGGGTACCACGCCTGGTACAAGTTACTATTTCATTGGCTCGGGTACCATGCCTGGTACATGATACTATTTGGTTGGCTTGGGTTCTACGCCTGGTATAGGAATGAAAAATGGTTGGCTCGGGTACCATGCCTAGTACGAGATTGATTATTGTGTTGGTTGTATTTCTTTCGATGGTTCCATGAGTGGATTGGGTTGTATTTTTGAAGTGTAATTTTTGTATGTAGTCTTACTGTAGGCCGGGATTGCATTCTAGAATATGGTTGGTGTTCTAGGGATCCTTGGTGGTCCGGGTTGTATAAAAGGGATACTTGCTTATTGTCACAAATTGGTAATTGATTGTTAACTGAATTTATGTGCTAAGATTATATGATAATGTCATTGAGCATTGTCAATGGTTGTTATTTGGTTATGTGTGGCTGATGAGCTAGGAGGAAGGCTGCGAGTCGGGAGTAGTATTACTGGAATTATTATCAGGTTAGGGAATCGTCCCAGGGATCCTCGAGAGGTCTGGAGTAGCACCATGAGTGTGGTTGGTCTGGTCCAGCAGATAGCTGGGTTAATTGTGGATGTTGGTCATAAGAGGTTGATTTGGTTAACGGAGTGGTAGTCTGGGTCTGAACTTAGTGGTTGGACTAACGTTAGGTGACTTTGGAATTCTAAGGGTCAGTGTGACTTGGGAAGTCGTAGGAGTCAGGGTGCAGAGTTCCCGAGTGAGGGAGTGCATAGCGGAAGAGATAGGAAGGGTTGAGGTATGATTTACAAGTAGATGGTAGGGTTGAGATTAGGATTGGTAACAGTGAAAGTCAGAGGACGGGACTATGGTAGCTGATTTCATGCTTTCCCTTATTTTCATTATATGATGGTACGAGTGGATTCAAGTCGATCGATGTTGCCTACCAGTATGTGTGTTTGTACTGATTCTACTCTTGCTATACATTTTTGGGTATAGTTTGGTTGTAGGGTCGGTGATGTTTCATAGGTTCACGATGATGGTGATCTCCAGCAGCTCCTACTTCTTGCTTCCATGGTGGGAGTTGTGTCCTCTTTTATTTTTGTATCACTCTTGTAGTAGCTCTTGTATCGTCTTAGACTAGATTCTAGGGAGGGTTTATTTTCAAGTTATAATATTGTTTTTCCCAGTCTTTTAAAAGGGATTTATTGTATTTCTTTGTAAAAGATGTTTTTTGAAACAAGGTTGTAAATCATTTTACGTATAAAAATGAGGTTGATTATCATTATATTTTGTTTTTTATAAGTACGTGTTGGATTGGATGGTAAGAGTTCGTCTATCTAAGTGGTATAGTAGGCGCCCGCACAGCCTGGTAGTTGGGTCCTGACAATCACTAGCACAAAGTCAAGGGTCCCCCTACAAAGAAAACAAAAACTTGTGAACATTCCCGACTTATACTATCAAAAGATCGAATGAATTTACCTGATAAAGAAAATCTAAAAGCAGATGAACATTCCTCGATTATGCTATCAAAATATCAGATAAATCTACTTGGTAAAAAAGAAAAAAATTACATAAAACATCCCTGGCTTACACTAGTGGAACATCTACAGATCATTTTCCTCACTAATTATTATGACCCTTTCCGTTGTTATGAGTGAGCTAATCATTCAACAATCGGGGTTAGAAATTATTCAGAATTAGAAATTAAAAAATTTAAGCTAGGCTAGTCTTGGATTAAATCTGAATGAGGTGTGGTATAGGGCAAACTGAGAAGGGATTGGGAAAATGTGATAAGGTCTAGCTTGTTTTTATGTTAGCTAAGATGATAAGGAATCCGTAAAACTTTTCGATAGTAAATTTGGATAATTAGAACTCTCGATATTGAACATGACGTAATGGGGTTTGTCCAGGATGTTATAGTTTGAGGGTGTATTGCAAAAAAAGTAAAACTGGAAGAGTTTTTGAGTTTCTGCCTCGCCAGACCCGCTATAGTGGGTGGCAGACCACTAGAGGGCCACTGCTATTGTGGGATAATTCCTTTTATAGTAGAAGTCAGTGTCGATCAACCCGCTATAGTGGGAGGCTTTCGCTATGACGGTGCCGCTATAGCGACATTGAGTCGCTATAGAGGGGTAAATCATTGTTAATGCAAAAATTTCTCCAAAAATATTCATTATTTTACAAATATATTTTGGGGAAGGCTGTGGCGATTTGGGCCAAATTCTACTAGTTTTCCACCAGAAATCTTCATTATGGTAAGTCTTTTATCCTCGTTAACTAGTGTTTCAATTCCTAGTTCTTAGAATCACTAGTTTACAGGTATTGGGGAGGGTTTAGCTTACCCTAGCTATAAAGTCTAGTGTAGGAGGGATAATGAGGTGTAAAACCTTTGGGTTTTGATTAAAAGTTGATCATTTATGATTGTATGATCATAATTTGCTAGTGTAACTGTAAAATTAATAGTTTCTAGGTGAATTATTGGTGGGAAAGCCTTAGAATTAGTGGAATGATCATGAACTTGGCCTAGGAGTTTGGGATTAGGCTATAATCCGCAATGTTTTAGGTCATTGGTTGATTTTGTATTTATATTCCTGTTTTTAGACCACAATCAAGCCGATGTTGCAAGAAAAGGAAAAGCTCAGGTTTGGTATATTTCAGGCTTGGATTGAGGTAGGTGATAGTTATTGTAGTTGATAATCCAATTTGTGTTATGTGTGCATAATAACTGTTTCTTAGTATTACTTGCACAATACATGTTCAGGAAAAAGGGAATGATTGTTAAATGATATTCTAAGTGTTAATTACATGCAATGAGTCTGTTTGAAAGCTTGTCGATTTTTACAAGTGTTGTTTTATTGTTATCGTGGTTGTGATTGTTGTGATATTTGTTATTATTGTGGGATGTACCGGTATTTGGATATCTCCATGGGATTGGTTGAGGTTATTCATTGCTTGTCTCGGGTACCATGTCAATATAGTTTCTATGATTCATTAGTTGACTCGGGTACCATATAGGTACAATACATGGACAAGAGCTCGTCCCCTACAAGTCATGACTAGTGGGTGACCATAAGACCCTTAGCATGTATGTACATATTTACTTGATAGTCATATATGTTGGTTCCATATGTGAAATGGGCTTACCTTTTACTTGGTATTCTTATATGTTCATTCCTTGAGTGAACCGGGATTCATTGTTTACTTTACGTACATATCGGTCCTTGAGTGACTAGGTTGATGTGCTTAAGTGCTCAGGTGGTTTAGTATGTAAATTGAGATGCATGTAAAATTGCCATAATTGATGTCTTAGGGTTCCTTGGGTGGTCCAAGTTACTTACAAGATGTGACAACTCAATGTTGTATGTTACTTGTGTCGTTGGACATGAGTTATATGATTGTTGAGTCAGGTTGTTGACTTGGAGTCTTATTGGTGGTTATACTTGACTTGGCTTGTTACATGGTTGATTATTATGAACTTTGATTAGAGTTGCATAATAGGAAACCATGGTTGTCTTGTAGTATTATGTTATGATTATATGATCATATTTTGCATTTTGGGTTGGCCGATGATCCTACCAGTACACTATTATTTTTGTATACTGATACTACACGTGATCTTCTTTTGTTGAGTACATGACATAATCCGGTGACTGCTACAAGACCTCAGATGTGAGTCAGGCGATTTTCAAATTCAAGGGTGAGCTGCATCTTCTTGTCTACCATGAGTTCTTAAGTTATTTCTGGTCTATTGTTTGGACCTAAACATTATTTTATTTTGGGGTTGCATCCCCTTCTTTTAGATAGTTAGTAGAGTTTTGGTACGATGACTTTCAGATTCTAGGGATTTTTATTTCCACAAGTTGTTCTGACTTTCATTTTAAGTTATGGATTATTGGTTTAATTAATGAGAATTTTTTTAGCTGCCTGATTTTGGTTAATTATTGGGTTGGCTTATTTGGTTAGTTGGTTCTCTCACTGAGGGTTTAGTGTGGGTGTCACTCGCGGCAATTTAGGTCGTGACACTAATGATAAGGAGACAGACATATCAAAATTCTTGAACTTTCTCAAATTGTCTAAAAAAGATCAAACAAGGCACATCTCGGTTCACAAAAATGTTTAAAACTATGGGAGCATTCTTAAACTTAAGTTAAACGCTTGCTATTGGCGGTCTGATGTACCAGAATTTTACGACACATTTGACGCTTTTTAACTTGGGATTTTTTTAATTTTTAAGTGCATTTTGTGTGATTTTGGTTTATGTTGCAGGGAACAAGGCATATGCACAAAATTTGGAATTATTGGCAGAAAATGAAGAGTACGGGCTGTGAAAATAAAGGAAGGACCGAGAAACTAATTTACAAAATGTCCTGTTAGCCGTAAAAAGGAATGGAAGACTTTTTAATGTCGACCACAAACCATTGTCCAAGTGATAAACTCTGAAACTAGTTCATAGACCGTCCTGTCATTAGTAAAATAAACTACAAACTTGTCAATTTTGGCTTTAAACCATGGTCCAAGTGATAAACCATGAATTTGGTTCATGAACCATAGAATGAAGCATGAAAACCTAAAGTTCCAAGGCTTGACCAAGAGAATCACAATTGACCTCCATTTTTCACGGATCGTGAACCATGATTATGGTCCATGATATGTGACATGGCCGGTTATCCCAGTTTTCTCAGGACTAATATTTAAGTGTCTATAAATACTTGCCCTAGGTTTTATTTTACATGATTTACGATTTTGGAGAGCAAAAATACATTAACTCTTTTTTTTGGAGCTTTTAATACATGACTTTAATGTTGAATTGCAATACAAATACGATTTCTTTATTATTATCTTTATATGTTCATGATGATTATTACTTCTTTCTCTTTGGTTATTATCTATATAAGCATGAGAAGCTAAATCCCATAATTAGAGTTGTGAGAACCATGATGGAATAACGATAATAGATCTATCAAAACAATGATTTTGAATGATGTTTTCACATGTATTATTAATTCCTTCGTATTGATTGCTTTTTAATGCTTGCAAATGTTAGAACTCACCTATAATCTAAACTTGCTTAACAAAAAAAGTAGAGATTAGGAAAATATAAATTTAGAATGGGGATTTGAGGCTACTAACCCTCATCTCATAACTTGAGAAGTTACTAAGAAAGTCAACCCAAAACTCATGATAAAGCTTAATCTATAAACACTCAAATACTGGAAAGATTTAGAGTGACCTTCATCTAATTAGGTCGATAGACTTTAGATAAACCTAATATTTGTCAGTTTTGCATATGTGACACCAGAACAAAATAACCACTCAACTAGACTTTCTAAATCTATGAAATCATGGGGAACACAGTCCTAGTCTTATCTCACTATTGAATACAAATACAAGATCTATAGTATTTCACTGATCACAACAACTTTAAATTCATTTTACTTTTATATCCCTTTAGAAATATTGACTACCAGTTTGTTTTGTAATCTTGATTAATTGCTTGTCATATTCTCTGTGGGATTCGACCCCAACCTTGTTGTGTAATGACCCTTTCTATCTTTACTAAAAATATCTATGATTAAGACATAAAATCTTAATTTCCACAGGCGTTAGGGTCAGCACCTTAGTGTGGATGTGCACGATAAATGAATTATGGTTGTACAAAATCCTTAGCACAAAGTTGAATTGAAAACATTCTTACTGATTGAGTTTTGATATAATATTTTTCTAGGGTCAATTTCAAATGAGCACCTCTCCTAGAATATGAAGAGTTATGAGGCTCGAAACTCACCAAATTAAAGGTCTTCTAGTATTCTTTCCAATACCAATGTCTGTTCATTATTTTATGTCCAGAGTAGAAAGTTATGACCTTTTTACTGAAAGGTGTCTTTGCTTGAAAATGGGCTTCATCGCGAAGAAGGTGTGTTCGTCGCGATGAGAAAGGGCTCGTTGTGATAAGGACGTGGGGCAAAAACTTGTTAAATGCATTTTTCAGTGGTTTATGCCCCGTAACTCCAAAACCTATTCTAAAACTTTAGAGGGGTAATTTCCCAAGGCTAGAGTAAAAATTCTTCGTTGAGGTAAGATTATACTCTCTTTTTACATTGATTTATCCATTTTACTTCTAGAATCTTTAGAATGGAAAATTGTGGTGAAATTCTTATGGGTTAGAACCCTAGGCTTACGAAATTATGGGGAAAACCTATAGGTATATGTATTATCACCTAGAATTGCTTCTAGATTGTTATCTAACACTTTTTAGCACATAATTGTTATTCTAAAACATGAATTTTGGTGGTTTAGAACCTTGAGTATAATAAAAATGGGGCCTTTGGCAATTAAAACTCCATTAATAGAGATAAGATGAGTTTGACAGAACTAGTTAATGATTAATTGATCCTTGGGTAATAACATAGACCGTGAGTAAGGATAGAATTAGTGGGTTTGTATTCCTAAAGTATTTATTTGGAGAGTAATTGATTAATTAATCTTATAATTTCTTATTTATTAGATGTTGAACATTCCAAAGCATGAAGAGAAAGAAAGATCATCCGTGGTATAGCTTGCTTGTTGCAACAACTTAGTGTTCAGGTAGGTTATGATTTATTAGTAGTTGATTCAGATTAGCTAAATATATAAACTGTGTAGAATTGATAGGAGAATACATAATTAGGCATTTGAGCATGGAGTATATATTGAATTTAATTAGAATAAATTAGTAAGACTATAATCTTTGCTAATAAATATATTTACGTTATGTGTAACTTGATAGAATGTGAACTGAGATTTAAGCCATATGATTTATGAGGCATAGATAATATCTTCATTGTAGTAGTGGAAGCCAGAGTTGAATATGAGAGATAAAATAGAATTATATTGTATTCAAATGTCTAAATATGAATTCTTGATTATTGTATTACTACTTGGTAACTCATGTGAAATTTTGTCAGACCTTATACAGTTGGAATAATGTTGTTTGATTCTAAATAATTATTGTAACTCCTGAGTGTGGAGTAGAATAGTATTTTAAATGAGAATCATCTGAAAGAAGAAAGTATGGCTAAGGTGAGAACTTGAGCGATAAATATGACAAGCAACGGTCTATCATAAAGGTGTGAGAAAGACTTGACTAGATACTATAACATAATCTGTTGTAAAATGATACTAGATTATTTGGTCTTTGAACATATTTGAATTTGATGAATATGGTTTGATAAGGACCATATTATAAGTTGTTGATTGGCCTTTGATCATACTTATGATTTCATGTGTTGTTAGATATTAGTTGTTTATATGAAATGGTAAATCATTGAATTTGACTAAGTGTCTAGCTAAAGTGTGTACTCACATATTGGTGCACTGTATGGACCCTGAATTGATAATTGATTTGAATGAAAGTGTTTTCATGTTGTATTTGAATGAATAAGCTATGTATACATGAAACTGAATAATGACTTGAAATGAATAAGTATATGAGTGATTTAGTACAGTGTGTTATATTCCGAGAGATAGGACTGGAAACCATAGGTTCATTTGATAGGTAACATAAAGAAAATAGATTCTAATTGACACTAAAAGAGTGAGAAAAAGGGGTTAAGTATTAGGCCATGTGCAACATACAAAGTACAAGGATAGCACCATACCCTCATAGTCCTCAATCTTTGATCTGGATTGGCAGAAACTTACTCGGCGGGGTTCCATAAGTTAATACAGATTGATATTGTTACTTGTTATGGATTGATTACCATGAGCCGGTATGGTACACGAATACCAAGGGTCCCTTGCAGGTCATAACTAGTTGGGCAAAATAAGATCCTTTAGCACGTGTCTACACTTTGTTATATCACTTTGTTTCAAGGTTATATATGGTGAGATAGTTAGTGAACTGAGATGAGACTAGCGATATTAATTATGTTAATGAAAGCTACGTAAACATAGATTCCATATGATATGACTATTAAAAATGTTCACTTTTACATTATTGTGGTGATATTATGTGACTTATGTGAATTGTTATTGGTGTTGTTGACATGAGAGTTTGATGGTTCCTTATGTGGACCAATCCTTGATGTGATGATATGATAGTGAAATTGTTGATGTCCTAAACGGTAAAGCTAAAATGGATAAAATTTAGCCTTGTGTGGGATTATCGATATGAGCCTTATTTATGCTTATTTGATAGATTGAATGTCTAATTGATAACTGATATGCCTATTTGATGACTTAAATTCCTACTTAAATATCCTTGGTGACTGCTATGCCTTTGGTTATTATATTTAATGTCTGTTGGTGACTACTATGTCCTTGTCTGTTGATATTGCCAAGTTCTTAAATCAAGGTTATTTTTTGATTTAGTTGATCCTTGGATGAACTTGGGATGTTGGTGAGAAATTGTGATAATGATAACGGATTGAGTAAAATGAATAGCTAATGTTGTGGGTGAATTTGGAAGAGAACATATGTAATATGGGACTCCTTGTGACTATGTTAAGGGGATTAGAGATAACTGCTACGGTTGATCAGAACTTAGAAGGGTAATTTAATTGTTAGTTATCATATTTATCTTGATTGATTTTATGTAGTATTGCATGATCTAATCATGGTCGACCGATGATACCTACTAGTACATGTGGTTGTTCTGATTCTACTCTTGCTACATCCTTTTTGGGGTGTAGTCATGTTGCAGGAATAATTGAAGTTCTTATGTGAAGCGGCGAGTATTCATCAATAACTTCTGCTTATTCTATTCCTCTGGTGGGAGATGTGTCTTTTATTTTGTCCTTCATTGTGTTAGAAGCTCTTGTACATGTCTATACTAGATCATTGTGAAAATGTTATTTTTCTTTTGTTTGGTATAAAATTTTGTAAGATTTCATTAGTATTTTAATGGTTTAATAAAATGGTTTTAGTTACTTCCGCATGTTCATGGTTTGGTGGTAGATGGTTCTCCTATCTAGATAGATTAGAGTAGGTTCTCGCACAATCCCCATAATTGGGGTCTTGCCATGTTCGATTCTGTATTTGATGGAGACCACTTTATATCTTTTTAGAGGTGTAATTTTAGTGTATCAAATTTTGGTATTGTTCTCGAGGAATACGGTTCTGGAATTATCATTTAGTGTTAAATTCTACTTGTAGTCCTTATTTCTTATATTACTCTGTCATGACCCAATTTATCATGTCATGATGGTACCTACAACTCTCTGTAGGTGAACCAATCCCTGTAGTCTAGAATAGTTAGTAATGGGCTACTAACTAAGCAAGCACGCACAATCAGTAAAATAAACGGTAGCAGATAAATAAAGCAACGGGAAGGGAAAACAACCTGAATATACACAATAAGAAACTACACCACCCCACGACCTGGTATCAAAAGTACAGGAGCCATTCTAAAATATACAAAGTACTAGAAGGTACAAAATAGAATATACAACTGTCTCTGAAATAACAAAAGAGTAAACAGTGCCCAAAAGAAGAGACATGGTCAATCCCCGGTCATTAAGAGCTCACCCTAATCTCGGATGTCCAAAAGTAGCACGAGTATCCACTCGATCAATAGCGATTGCTCACACTAGGATCTAAACTAGGAAGATGCAGAAGTGCAGTATGACCACTAATTGCAAAGCAACAGGTACCCAGTAGGCAACATAGGTCGGCTGTGCGCATATAAGATATAAAAGCAGTATAAAGCAGTTAAGAAGAAAGTAGTCATAAAAGCAAACAGAGGAAAGCACACGGAAACTGGCACATATAGAAGACAAAGAGGATACAAGCATACTATTCTAACCACAAAAGATATATATATCACAGAATACTGGTGAAGGAATAGAGAACGCACCTGGATCCTTGCAACAACAATATATAAAGAGAGTTTAAGAAATATGGCGGTATACCGATAACCTCAAATAAAAGGGAAAGAAAGAAAAATAACTAATGTAGTCATGCTAACAATACAAATCTTAAGAGAAGAATAATCAGAAAGACAACCTCACAAGTATTACCATAGGATAAAATAAGCTAATCCACCAATGATCAGAAGGCCACTAACAAGTACTACAATAAGATAGAATAAACTAATCTACCAAGAGTCCCAACGGGTGCCCATACACCCGAGGAACTCAAACAAGTGAAAATAAACCCTCTGGTATCCCATACTATCGGAGCGTACATTGAGAAAACAACAAACAAGGGTGGATCTGTACACAATATGAATGATATGATATGATATGCTGAAACTAGGTGTGACAGTAGTACTGTATGTACCTCTTCCAGCGCCCGCAGTCCCAGTAGATAGGATCCATGGAAGGATTTCACTGTATACCCCTACTACACAATATACCCCTTCTCCGTCACACACGGCTCGTAGCCCCTGGTTCAAATCGACAAGGTCCATGGGGGTCTACCTGACCACATATAAAATCTCAGAATCTCAAATGTAACTGCCCGAAGTGTATCCGGGTCTAAATCAGTAATCAAAATCTCAAAGTGAGTGCCCGAATTTTATCCGGGTTTAAATCAGTAAATTGAAATCTCAAAACCCCAGTAAAGGGTCCCCAGAGTATATCCGGGTCTAAATCTGTAGTAAAAACAAGTATAGTGCTCAGCTCAGTCGAGTCTAGTAACGTGTGAAACCCAGTGATAAAATTATCATTTAATCTCTTTTACTTCAAGAAGATCCATAAACCAGTTTCAAATCCATTTAGAACCATTTATATTGAAAACGGGCCCTCGGGCCATGCAAAGTTTAGAAAAATGGTGATAGTTAGGCTCGCAGCCGTAATAGTAGTAAATAATGCAGAAAACTCTGTGTATGATAATGATATGCCCAAACTCAATCAATAGCCCAACGGCTCACAATCAACCTATCAGCCCTGCACAGGCTTAATCTACTCTACAACATAGATAACCAGCCTAATATCACAAATCAATGTCCGGGACTCAGGGATATCCCCAAATAACCCACCATCTATGGTCCTAAGGCATATACAAAGGCCACACAAAGCCACAAAGGTAATACTACAAAACAAGTTCAAATACTAAAGCCCAAGAAAGAAATAAGACGGACAGAAGAAACAGACAAGGTCTGGGGTGCCAACCTAGTAATCCAAGGATGCTAGATAACACAGTTATATTCTATATACGCAAAGTCTAAGGTAGGTAAGCTGTAACCTACCTGATGTCCGATGATAACTTATTGGGAAGACGTCGTCTAAGCCTGAACTGCTCTGAAAAGCCCCTAATCATGATCAAACAATCAAAACAATACTCTACTCATAAAAAAAGCTAACGATACCCATAATATTAATAATTTATCCGGGTTAAAATCTGGGTCAAAAGTGGGCTCGTGGGATCCACAATCCAAAATTGGAAAGGAAAATAGCCATGATGTTTCCAACCTTGATGGGAACACATGCTCTGAAAATGAGCATAAATTATGATGGATAAAAGGCCAAACCAACTCCTACAAGGCCAAGGGAAAAAAAGGGAATTAAAGAGGAAATCAATGGAATTAACAAAGAAAACTTACAAATTTACGACCAAGGAACGATCACGGACAAGAAATTATTCACCCCAATACTATGGAATATCCCACACAAGAATTGGGAGCTTTGGAGCTCAAGAAATTGGTGAAACACGGGTTGGGAAAATTTAGAAATGAAATGGAGAAGAAGGGAATTATATAGGCTGCCAGCCGCCTAAGCGCAGGCGCGACCCAGGCACCGCAGGGGTTCCATCACCACAGCGGGCGACGAGGCGTAGGCACACCCTTTGACCAAGCCACCAGGAAATACAGGCATGGCACCCAGGGCGTAGGTGCGGCACTGCAGGTGCGGCTAAGGCACCCGCCGTTGCGCCATGCCAGAAGATAGCAGAAAACCAGCTGCAAGCACACTCATAACAAAATCTTGGATGGACCCGCGAAAAAGCATCTGGGGTCCCCTGAATGTAAGAGAACTACGCTACTTAACTAAAAATAGCATTTCAGACTTAACAAAATCGATGAAACTCGCAACGGAGATCATTTCAGAGAAAAGTTAGCCCTACGCCCAACTAGCCAACCTTAACCAAAATGAAACCTAAAGGCCATAAACGAGTTTGAAAGCCTCGAGACCTAAACCAAAGGTCTCTCAAGCCTAAAGTCGACATTTCAGAGCTAACAGTGCGGATGAAATTTCTAGTCGAGGCCGTCTTCTCTAAATATTGAGCGAAGTCAACCTTTCAAGCCCAACATGCTTGAAAATACAAAAAAAGAGATAAAACTACTCAAAAATCTCCCAGACCCCGACCAAGGTTCCAACTAGACCAAAGTCCATGCTCCAGAGCCAACATAACTATCGAAATTCAATTCCGAGCCCACTTGCTAAGAATGTTGACTGTAGTTAATGATTTCCTAAGTTAACGCTCTAAAATGGAGAAATGGTCATAACGACCAGACAAATAGCCAGGGTACCGAACCACCGGTACCAGCAAGCCATAAATGACTTGGGGCCTCTACTGGAAAGCTCTAATATTACAAAAAAGGCGAAAATGCGTGAATGACCGAAAGGGTCATTACATCATCCACTATTAAAAAGGACTTTCATCCGTGAAAGTCAAGAAAAGAGAACACCTGAAGGCTCAACAACTACGAATACCAAACCCATATCTCTTTCTCGATCCCCCAGGAAGCCTTCTCAACTGGATGGCACCCCATGGAGCTATACCCAAGGAAAACTACCAAAAACCATAACCCCTTTACCAGCCAAACTAGACAACAACGTCTAACTCAAAAAGCTCCAAAGGTTCATCAACTGAACCGAACCTTAAGGAACTCAACTGGAACACACCGACACAACACAGATACCAAGAGAACCATGGCAATCAACATACGGAACTAGAAACCTTGATACCACAACCAGGCTCACTCAGAAGGCTACCACCCAGCCTTATAACTCATGAATCCCTTGATCTACAAAACCCTTCTATCTAACCTGAATCATCTACACCTTAACCATGAAGCCTTACACAAGTCGAACACTCAAGCCACCCTCGAAACATCAACTAATCCACCAGAGATATATAGCTCCTGCTTCACTCAACCCTGAATAAGTTCAACTTCCTACTCAAACTCTATACAAGCCAAGATATAGTCCATGGGCCTCTGACACCCAAAATACCAACCCGTAGCATACCCTTGAGAATTGGAACAATCTGTCTGGACTGACCATCAACTAATGGGAGGATACCTATGCTAAGATCAACCTCGATACCTAACCTAACTGAACCAACCATCAGAGCTCAACTGTAATTTGCACACTAGGGTCGGGAATGACATAGATGAACACCCTGTGTTGAAGAAGACTCTCCCAACTATAGAACAAAACCAACCTCACTGAACTGTGCCCAGTCTGAATTAGATGAAAGTGAATGAACTAGGGCATACTACTAAAGAAGGCCCAAACAAAACCCAATCTCTGAAAAAAGCATGGTAAGCCTACCACGAAATCTGTAGCCATTAACTGAACTCCATATTCTAAGAATAACGCTGCTGCTCCAAATCGTCAAAACACTATCCGGATCTATGGTTACCTTACTAGCCTTGCCACCCCGAAAGAAGTTTGTTATGATGCGAATACTAAGTCAAACCAACCTGTAGGCAAATGAAAGGATGTCTAGAATCCAAGGTCACCGATTAGCCATAGAAAATCCCATAATCTCTCAACTCACCATTCTCTGGATCAAACATCCACCCTACTATACCAGTACATAAACCACCAACTCTGAAAGCATTCAACATACCTAAACTTCTGTCCCACCACTTGGTAAAGCCTAATCAATGTTGGAATCCCATATAACAGATAATCTCTCGGAGAATCAACTAAATTAACCCTCCAACTCTTGAAACACAAAGGCAACCATCAATCTCAAGGTACCATCAGAATCTATAGTAGCCCTGCTGGCCTCAACTCATATAACCAGCTCACAAATATGACACAATCACTGATCTTTGAACTGACATCGTTGAATCTATCCCACCAAGGTAGAATAGGCCTTAACACTAGAAAGACTTTGTTGGGATCTGGAAAGTCAAGCCTAACCAAACAGTTAGCCAAGGACTGGATATCCAAGGCCCATGGTCGCTCCAAAACTAAGAGAGAAGCTAAGCTGTCCATACTCACTGCCTTTTAGCTCAAGGATGCTACAATCGAAGAGGACCTTCTACTAACCCTTTGAAGTAACCTGCTATCCCACGACTCTAAAACCCAACTCCAAACATCGATCATGATTTTGTCAAATCCTTGAGTAGACTCTTATGTCACTGATGAACACTATAGGAACTGAAGCCAACTAAACTCTGCATATATGGCTCGCCCAATTCTATAATGCTGCTGAGGTCTGGGTCAACCAAAGGATATAACAAGGGAAATCATAACGGATGCAACAAGCTTCAAAGATAGTCCTGGGAATACCCACCACCTCGATCTGTACTAGAAGGAACCTGACCTCAAATCCATCTTGGGAAAATGCCACTGCACTCTGTAATTGGTCGAACGAGTCCTCAATATACAAAAACAAAACATACCCAATCGTCACCTCAGCCAACTACCAATAGCCCACACACATATACAAGGAGTCATCCCCTTCTTTTTGCAAACCAAACAAAACCCCCTCCAGAGATACACTGGACCTAACAGTCTCTTTCTCAAGATCTTGGAGCCGTTCTTTAGCTCCCATATTTATACTGACATCACTTGGTAAGATGGGTAAAGGAATAGGCCAAGTGCCCAACTTGACCACAATGCTATAGTTAAAACTCAACCAAACTGGAAATAGAGGAGAAACATAGAAAACAACATGGATACCTGCTAACCACCTAAACCGATGACGTAAAGAGGTTCGACTCTAACCTCCAGAGAAAAGAAAAACTACCCGATACCCACTTTCTTTCACAACACCACTCTCCCTAAGATAAAATAACTTTCCTTGGTACATAGCTACCGATACCACACCACACTAACTAAAAGATTCCAAACAAACACTATATAATGGCCTTGACAATAGCCACTCGAGACTGCTAGAAGTTGAGATACCCAAACCAACTCTTGAATTACAGCGAAGACCAGAAACTACACTGACAAGACCTACCGACGAGTTATAGCCCCAGGTAATCACCTCCCAAAGTCAACACACCCCATCCACTACTAAAAGAATCCTTGTACCGAGTAATCATATGCATAAGCACTATAAATTCAACTAGTACATCCAAATGAGAGGCAAGTAGGCGAATACATACATATATATATATATATATACATATACACATGAAAAGGGTATATCCGCCAAGAACATAATACTAAAACTAACTAATGATAATAAGGACCAAACCTGTAGCAACCATATCTGGAACCTCCACCTCTAGCCTACAAAGAGGGGCATCAGACTGTCTATGTATATCTCTAGATTGAGTAGTCAATGTTGAAGGCTCGATCATCCCTCATCAGGGACACTCTCTATAAAAAGTAGCCAATCACTCCACAACCATAGAAACTTAGAGATGTCCCGCTCTGACGCATGATGCCTATCAACTTGGGATAGATACCTGAACCACCTGACTAAAAGCCACCTTTAACCATCTGGGGACCACCCCTACTACCCAATACACTACCTTTAGACGATGGCACTAGAGCCTCTGGAAGATAAAACTTGCTAATCGGAAGGCGTGATTGTGGGGCAATCCATAGAAAAATGCATATACTCACTACATTAAAAGAAACCTCTACCTGATAAAGTTTGATGGAAAGATCTCGCTGAGCCTGTCTAGCCACCATGGCCTACACACTCTAACTGCAAACCTCAAAAAACCTGACATGCACCATGTATGCTCTGTATAACCACCCTCTAAACCATGTGGCACCACCAGAACTAGCTTGCTAGACAGAAAGCAGTGAAACTAATCTCTATCAGAGAATACCCTACCTTGAGACTGAGAACCATAGAAACTGCCCTGACAATTATGCCTCTAGACACTACCTCTATATGCCTCATGACATAACCCCTCTATAGCCTAAGAATGATTAACCACCTGTAGAAAGGTAGTCCCAACTGTCACCAAGTGCTCTATCACCAAACAGAGCAGTGAAATCAATCCTCTTACAAAACCTTGAACTCTCTCAAACTCCATAGGCATAGTCCAAGCAGTGCACCTAATCAACTTGTGAAACTTTACCTCATACTCCAAAATTGACACAGTATCCTACTGGAGACCTGCAACCCCAAACCTAACTAAATCACCACTCGAAGAACCACGTACTTCCCCTACCTATGATACTGATACACCCTCCAGAAGACTCAGAGTCCTAGCAACAGTGTCCTGAAGAAGTAAGGTAGCCATAGATCCCACCGGAGGTTGGGCTGGTCCTAAACCCCCTAGCTGATGCTGTATGCTCTCACTCTAAGATCCTGGTATTAGAGAAAGCATTATAGCAACAGCCACAAAAGTCTCGTTATCACCCACTATCATATCTTTCTAGGCATCTGAGAAGGAATAAAATGATGAAGTTTAGAAGTTGATAGAGTCAGGAATGCATGATAAGGAGAAAAAATAGAGAACTTTTACTAAAAATGTCCTGTAGCCTCCCACAGATAGGATACAGATGTCATCATACCTATCCGCGAGACTCTACCAGACACTTGTTCACATACCAACGACACTAATAAACCTAGGGATCTGATACCAAGCTATCACAACCCGATTTCTTAGGTTATGATAGCACCTACAACCCCTCTGTAGGCAAACCAATCCTTGTAGCCTAGAACGGTTAGTAATGGGCTACCACCTAAGCAAGCACGCACAAGTAGTAAAATAAGCAAAAGCAGATAAATAAAGTAATGTGAAGGTGTAATGACCAGATCCGTTATTATTTTAGAAACCACGACATTGTGAAATTTTGAGAACGAATTTAAATATTTTTGGTATTAAGTGGGTGATGTGATGGAAAATTTTAGATTTTTGGAAACCATCCGGGCTGACGTCACTCCACTATAGCGGTATTTTATCCGCTATAGAAAAACTGTAATGGTGGAAGGCCATCTGCTATAGCGGAATGACGGGAGGCAGTAGCCTTATAACGAAATTTAATAAAAAAACTTCTCCTCCTCAGTTGGAAAATATACGAGGGTTTCTCCAAAACCCTCCCATGCTACTCCAAGACTAGGGAACTATGAGAAGGAGGGATTACGGCTGGAGGGACAAGAAACAATGGATTCCACGATCGTCATTCAACCAGGAACGCCTTCATGCAGCCAAAAACTTATCCTTGCGGCTGCTTGGCGCCTAGGTAGGCTAGGTTTCCATTTGAGTAAATAGACCTGCTTAAATTCTATACCTATCATATTATGGAAATGGAGAATACATGATTAGGCCTCCGAGCACGGAGTCTGGAGGATTCACTATTGGCTATGTGTGAATTAGGAATGGGTTGGATTGAATTATGGGATATTGATATTTGTTTGGGGATGTTTATGTTGTCTTGGTATGATAAAATGATAGGACTCAGGGACTGGTATATCAGGGAGGTTCGGAGAATTGGGAAATGGTTAGGGTAACTAAATGGGTAACAAAAATAGGGAAATTCCTAAATAATGTTTGGGCGTATGAGTAGAATAATAAGGAGTGGTTAAATCACCAGGGTTAAGGGGTGTCTTGCCCATATTGTAACTAACCTCGAAAAGGTTCGTAACCAATGTAGTTATTAAGATGTGTTATAAAAAAAAAGGAAAATGGGATTTAGTCTTTGAACGGGCCACGACTAAGTTATATACCCGAGAAAGAGGTTAGGTGATGGTTTGATTCCTGTATGCTTTATGTGTTTAAGTACTCTTATCTAAGTATTTGTATGAGATGCATTGCTTATAGAATGACTAGAAATGTCTGATAGTCCTGTTTAGCAGTCTGGTAAATTGAATGTTGTATTGTGCTTGTTGGTTTACAAGTTGATTGTTCTTTTTTTGTGACTATGGATTGTTTGACATTTGGTTGGCTCGGGTACCACGCCTGGTATGAAATATACTAACGGTTGGCTCGAGTACCATACTTGGTATGGGATAATACTAACGGTTGGCTCGAGTACCATGCCTGGTATGGGTTTACTTTATGGTGTTGATTGCATCTTTATTTAAATGGTTCCTTGAGTATACCGGGTTGTGAACTTGAATTGTGCTTGTGTATTTTGGTCCTTGAGAGGCTGGGATTACTTGAATTGCTTTATGAGTTTTGGTCTTGGTGTAGATCGGGTGGTATGTATGGCACATATGTGTTGTCTAGAAGGGATCCAGGGTGGGCCCGGGATACGAAATAAGGTATAATGGTTGTTTGTTGTGGATTTTTGATCTTGGTCGTGAAGTGATTTACATGTGGTTGATAAATTAGTGGAATGATTGGGAGTCTGATATTGGGTGACTAGCGGGTGATATCTTGGGAAGAATTGTCTAGGGATCCGAGAGGGGTCCGAGTACTTGTGGGTAGTTCCCTGGGTGTAGTGGGTCTGGAATGATAGGGACTGGGTCATTTCTGGATGCATAGTCATGAGGGTTGACTAGGATCTTGGTGAGGCAGTCAGGGTTGGATTTAGCGGTTGGGAAGTCTAAGGTTAGTGTGACTTGGGAAGTCTAAGGTTAGTGTGACTTGGGAAGTGTAAGGTTTGTATGACTTGGGAAGTCTAAGGTTAGTGTGACTTGGGAAGTCTAAGCTTAGCATGACTCGGAAGACTTGAGAGAGAGAGAGTTGGCATTGAAAAGAATAGAAAGGGTTGAGGTAATGGGTGTGAGTAGACGATCGATTGAGATCGAGTCTGGTAAGGTAAATGGTGAAGGAGGGAGCCATATTGTTTACTTTCATGTTTTCACTATTTTCCTATACGATGGTACGTGTGGATTCGGGTCGACCAATGATGCCTACCCGTACGTGTGGTTGTACTGACTCTACTCTTGCTATACCATTTTTGGGTATAGTTTGGTTGCAAGGTTGGTGATATTTCATAGGTACATGACGATGGTGATCTGTAGCAGCTTCTGTCCTACGATTCTATGATGGAAGTTGTGTCTCATTTACACTTCTCTATGTAAATCCTGTAGTAGCTCTTATACCTGCTTAAACTAGGTCCTAGGGAGGGTATTTTAAAGTTGTAAAACATTTTCATTGCTTTCGTCAATAAGGAGTTATTCCTGAATAAAAGAATTGTAAGTTTGTATGTATTAAATGATGGTTTATGGTTACACATGAGTTTCTGCGGTTTCTTGTTGGACGGGTGGTAAGGGTTCTTCTATCTAGGTGTATTAGAGTAGGAGCCCGCACGACCTAATAGTTTGGGTCATGACTATATGGTATCAGAGCCTAGGTTACCGATCTCCCAGGACAAGAACAAAATGTTGAATAGAGTCCTGCGGATTGGTGTGTTGACGTCCACATCTAATCATAGGGAAGCTATGAAGCCTTCTAGGAAACACTTCTCTTCTTTCATTCCTTTTCATGCGGTTTCATTACTTACTTGTATTGGCTGAGTCCAATTGGTATCTCTCGATTCCAATTGGTATCTCAACAAGGCGAATGATATCATTGGACTCCAGGTATGACAAACAAGCATGAAGTATTGGAATCGGGAAGGTTCCAATTGGTATCTAGCCTGAGAGGCTGTGGCAAGGCATGAGTGATTGGCTAAGGGTCATCCATGGGACGGATATTGTGGTGTGATTTTTGTGTAACTTGAAACTGAAGTGTTTGTGTATTACAATGCTGGCATGATTTACTGATTCGTATATGATTGTTGCCTGGTTATGAAATTATGAGTCTTAAGGAAATGGAAATTGATTCTTGGTACAATTGAGTATGATTAAGTACTGAGTGTGCTTGGAGTTAGAATTACATGTAAAGTTTTCAAGGAAAGGGCTCATCATTAGTTAAGATGGTGAGGGAAAAATGATTATGACTGTATGGAAACTTTAGTTTCAGGATAGTCGAGACTTGGTTGGGAACCAAGGGAACTAGGGGGTTATTCGTGCTTGATATCAGAAGTGTGTTGTTAAGAATAATTGCTTGCATAATCCTCTTGTTGATTTGTGGAAATTGATGCTAAGTTTCAGTCTGTGTAGTGCTGGGAATGGTCTTGAGGATTGTTTAAGACCCTGACGAGATTAGCGGGATTAAACAATGTTAACCGGGAAGGGTGGGATGAGTACTTTTAGCTGAAAAATCAATTTACTATACTGATTACCGTCGAGACCGCCATAGCGGACGGCACCGCTATGGCGCTCTCGCTATAGTGGAAATTTCTCCGCTATAGCAGTTCTGGTGTGGCTGAGTGGAAACTGCCATAGCGGAGGTGCGTGAGGCAGAAGGTCTTCCCTATTTTCCCCTTGTTTTCATTTAATCCCGAGAATATAAAAACACAATAGTTAAACTACGATTGCAAGGAATTTAGCTATAAAATTAGTATAGCATGCATATAAAGAAATAATATCTGAATTTAGCATCCATGTGCGATAATAAAAAGGGAAAGGGGAATATTGTCTAACACAAGCCCCAAACGGGGGCGAATCCCAAAAAGTAGTAAATCGTATGATAAAAGGAGGGGGGAGGTCCTAAGCCTCATTATCGCTTAGGAAGGGAAACTCCTGCCTGTCATCGGGCTCCAGGGTGGGAAGCTTTTGGCCCGGGGAAATGCATGAGAACATGACCTTGATGGTCTTCCACATCTGGGCAAACATACGGTCCCGGGAGTGCCTCTTCTTCTTCTCCTCCTCTAACTCCCTTTAGAGTGCGGAAAAGTCCTGAGCAGTGGGGGGGGGGGGGCAGGGCTACACCTTCAGTAGCATCGGTGCCTTCCATGAATCTCCTGACAGCAGCCAAGTTCTCCTCTAGCTGGGTGCTAGTGATCGGGGGCTGGGGCTGGGAAGGGGCAGCGGTGTCATCACCATCATCATCGGCCTCTTCAACCGGATGACTGCTCCTGGTTTCATCCATCTTCCTCTTCTTTTTGGAGACCACCTTTACCTAGACAGGGTCAAAGGGGTCATCCATAGCCATCTCCAAGTCAGTATGATCCTCAGGCACTCTAAACCTCCTGCATAATTCAGACACCAAGCCCGTACGATAAGGGCCCTACCTATGACCTCGGTCGAAGTCCTTCCACTCGGAGATGATCTGCTCCCTCACGTTCATGATTATACCCTACATGGCACAAGAAATCACCAAGGCCCGGGCATAGGTCACATCAGTCTTGTTGCTTGACGGGCGGATTCTCTGGGATACTATGTTTAACCACATATTAGCCTCCGCGGAAAAGTAGGTGCTCGTGACGCCCTCAGGGCTGACCTAGTAGACCTAATTTTTGAACTCTGCATCCACCAAGGTATCTCTTAACCAAGTCATGTCCCAAAGCCTTGCCTTGGCCTCGTATGCAACATTGGAGACGTGAGGCACTATAAGCACCCCATTGATAGTCTTAGCGTCCACGGGGATGTCCACCCCTAGGATGCGGATGGTGGGGTCGGGCTTATCCCAATGGACTGTAGGAAGAACGTCATAGAACTCCCGTACCCATCCTATCTATGCGGGAGAAGGAGATACTAGCAAGGACTCCCAACCAAACTCTCAAACTCTACGGTGGAAGGTGGCTGCCTTTCCATCCTTACCCGTCAGCTTGCACCCCCTCTCATAACAAATTCCCAGTTTTCGGTAGTCCATGAACCTCTCCCGACTAGCTTCATCAGGGAAATGATCATAATCATACACAGGCAATTGTACTCTTCCAGCCATTGAAAGTACAACCTGTAATGTAGCAAGAAAACTGGATTAGAACTCAATAAGGCACAAGGGGTTTAGAAAAAAGGGAATTGTTTTTCTAAGTATTAGCTTGGGAAGCTACTGGTTTGTGGCCTTCTGCTATAGCGGATGATCATCTGCCATAGTAGAACCGCCATAGGGGAAAAATATCTGCCATAGCGGAACCGCAATAGCAGATCCCAATCTCTATAGCGGTATTCATCATCCCCAAAGCTTCAAGGGATGCATCAATGGCATCCTTGACCCAAAACTCCATTTTTGACAATCCAAGTTCAGATCAGTACTCCTAAAACATTCTATTACTATTTTCTACAAAAAAATGGGCATTATAAGCCCTAAATTCCATCCCAATCACAACCTTTGTTCAAGAATAACCCTTCACCTCCCACCCCGTTCTTGGCATGTTTTTGGCCAAAAATAGTGTAATCCTTACGCCCATAATGCCTGGGAGGCATTGTAAACGCAAGGGAAATATCCATGCTTTGGGAATTCAACAAAAATTCAACCTAAGGTTCAAGTTCAAAACCCACTACAATATATACCCCAAACCCTCATTTTCTACCAAAATCATGTCTAAATTCATGCAAAGAAGTAAGAAAACGAGTAGAAACGAGTCTTACCTAGAAATTTCGATGTCGAAAGCGAGGTGATCGAGAGAGAATGTGGTATTTTCAGAAGGAAAATGGGAAGAATGAGGGGTGAAATCCATTTTTCCCTATTTCAATCTGTCGTTTACCGCTATAGCGGAAGCGCTATAGCGGTATAATGACCTCTATAGCGGACGATAATTAGCTTTTGGAAAGGAAAAGTTCTCCCAGTTTTTTTCAAATTCTTTTGCCCCGACATTATCCGAGACCCCAGATTCCTAGGGTACTCAGAAGGGTCACGTGTAAATTTTCATGGGTAATTCAAATTCTCCGAGGGAGTGGGATCATCTAATCTCCTTCAAATCGGTGCGACTAATCGAGAGAGGGTCAGTTTTTGCATAGGTTCATAAGTTATGCGGTTAATTGGGACAGTGGGGCCCCCGAGTAGTTCTTTTATTTCCTCAATTTTGGGATCATTCGGGGATGAACGATGGGTAAATTGATATCTATTGTAACGACTGAATCCATTGTTATTTCAGCAACCATGACATTGAGAAGTTTAGAGAACGAATTAAAATATTTTTGGTATCAAGTGGGTGACGTGATGGAAAATTTTAGATTTTTGGAAACCATCCGGGCTGATGTCACTCTGCTATAGCGGTATTTTATCCGCTATAGCAGAACTGCTATAGAGGAAGACCATCCGCTATAGCGGAATGATAGGAGGTAGTAGCCTCATAACGTGATTTAATAAAAAGACTTCTCCTCCTCAGTTGGAAAATATACGAGGGTTTTTCCAAGAACCCTCCCATGCTACTCCAAGACTAAGGAACCATGAGGAGGAGGGATTATGGCTGGAGGGACACGGAACAATGGATTCCAGGATCGTCATTCAGCTGGGAAAACCTTTACGGAGCCAGAAACGCATCCTTGCAGCTGCTTGGCACCCAGGTAGGCTAGGTTTCCATTTGAGTAGATAGACTTGCTTACATTCTGTACCTATCGTATAATGGAAATGGAGAATCCATGATTAGGCCTTCGAGCATGGAGTCTGGAGGATTCACTATTGGTTATGTGTGAACTAGGAATGGGTTGGATTGAATGTGGGATATTGATATTTTTTTGGGGTTGTTTATGTTGTCTTGGTATGATAAAATGATAGGACTCAGGGACTGGGAAGTCGGGGAGGTCTGAATAATCGGGAAATGCTTAGGATAACTAAATGGGTAACGAAAATGGGGAAATTCCTAAATAAGGTTCGGGCATATGAGTAGAATAATAAGGAGTAGTTAAATCACCAAGGTTAAGGGGTGGCTTGCCCATATTGTAACTAACCTCGGAAAGGTTCGTAATCAATGTAGTTATTAAGATGTGTTATTAAAAAAAAGGAAAATGAGATTTAGTCTTCGGACGGGCCACGACTAAGTTATATACCCGAGAAAAAGGTTAGGTGACGGTTTCGTTCCTGTATGCTTTGTCTGTTTAAGTACTCTTATCTAAGTATTTGTATGAGATGCATTGCTTAGGGAATGACTATAAAATGTCTAATAGTCCTGTTTTGCAGTATGGTAAATTGAACGTTGTATTGTGCTTGTTGGTTTACAAGTTGATTATTTTTTTTTGTGACTGTGGATTGTTTGACATTCGGTTGGATCGGGTACCATGCCTGGTACGAAATATACTAACGGTTGGCTTGGGTACCATGCCTGGTACGGGATAATACTTTCGGTTGGCTCGGGTACCACGCTTGGTACAGGTTTTACTTTATTATGTTGATTACATCTTTATTTAAATGGTTCCCTGAGTGGACCGGGTTGTGAACTTGAATTGTGGTTGTGTAGTTTGGTCCTTGAGAGGCCGGGATTACTTGAATTACTTTATGAGTTTTGATCTTGGTGTAGGCCAGGTGGTATGTCTGGCACATAGGTGTTGTCTAGAAGGGATCCAGGGTGGGCCTGGGATACGAAATGAGGTATTATGGTTGTTTGTTGTGGATTGTTAATCATGGTCGTAAAGTGGTTTACATATGGTTGATAAATTAGTGGAATGATCAGGAGTCTGACATTGGGTGACTAGCAGGTGATATCCTGGGAAGAATTGTCTGCGGATCCGGGAGGGTTCGGGTACTTGTGGGTAGTGCCCTAGGTGTAGTGGGTCTGGAATGACAGGGACTTGGTCATTTCTGGATGCATAGTCATGGGGTTTGACTAGGATCATGGTAAGGTAGTCAGGGTTGGATTTAGTGATTGGGAAGTCTAAGGTTAGTTTGACTTGAGAAGTCTAAGGTTAGTGTGACTTGGGAAGTCTAAGGTTAGTGTGACTTGGGAAGTCTAAGCTTAACATGACTCGAAAGACTTGAGAGAGATGGAGTTGGCAGCGGAAGGAATAGAAAGGGTTGAGATAAGGGGTGTGAGTAGACGATCGGTTGAGATCGGGTATGGTAAGGTAAACGGTGAAGGAGGGAGCCATATTGTTTACTTTCATGTTTTCACTGTTTTCCTATATGATAGTACGTGTGGATTCAGGTCGATCGATGATGCCTACCAGTACGTGTGGTTGTACTGAACCTACTCTTTCTATACCTTTTTTGGGTATAGTCTGGTTGCAGGATTGGTGATGTTTCATAGGTACATGACGATGGTGATCTGCAACAACTTCTGTCCTAAGATTCCATGATGGAAGTTGTCTTATTTACACTTCTCTATATAAATCCTATAGTAGCTCTTGTACCTACTTAGACTAGGTCCTAGGGAGGGTGTTTTATAGTTGTGAAACGTTTTTATTGCTTTTGTTAATAAGGAGTTATTCCTGAATAAAAGAATTGTAAGTTTTCATGTATTAAATGATGGTTTATGGTTACACATGAGTTTTCGCGGTTTCCTGTTGGATAGGTGGTAAGGGTTCATCTATCTAGGTGCATTAGAGTAGGCGCCCACATGGACCGATAGGTTGGGTCATGACAGAAGGGAAAACAACCTGAATATACACAATAAGAAACTACACCATCCCACGACCTGCTATTGCAAGTACAAGATCCATTCTAAAATATACAGAGTACTAGAAGGTACAAATAGAATATACAATTGTGTTTGGAATAACAAAAGAGTAAATTGTGGCTAAAAGAAGAGACATGGTTAATCCCCGGTCGTCAGGAGCTTACCCTAATCTCAGATGTCTAAAAGGTGCATGAGTATCCATGTGATCAGCAGCGATAACTCACACTAGGATCTGCACTAGAAAGATGCAGAAGTGTAGTATGAGCACCAATTGCAAAGCAAGGGGTACCTAGTAGGCATCATAGGCCGACTGAGCGCATATAAGATATAAAAGCAGTATAAAGCAGTTAAGAAGAAAGTAGTCACAGAATCAAACATAGGAAAGCACATGGAAACTAGCACAAATAGAAGACAAAGAGGATACAAGCATACTATGCTTGCCACAGAAGATACATATATCACAGAATACAGGTGTAGGAATAGAGAACGCACCTAGATCCTTGCAACAACAATATATAAAGAGAGTTTAAGAAATATGGCAGTATACCGGTAAACTCAAATAAAAGAGAAAGAAGGAAAAACAAGTAGTGTATTCATGCTAACAATATAACTCTTAAGAGAAGATTAATCAGAAAGGCAGCCTCACAAATATTACCACAGGATAGAATAAGCTAATCCACTAATGATCGGAAGGCCACTAACAAGTACTATAATAAGATAGAATAAGCTAATCTACCTACAGTCCCAACGGGTGCCCATACACCCAAGGAACATAAAAAAGTAAAGATAAACCCTCTGGCATCCCATACTACCATAGCGTACACTAAGCAAACAACAAACAAGGGTGGATCCGTACATAATATGAATGATATGATGAAACTAGGTATGACAGTAGTACTGTATGTACCTTCTCCGGCGTCCATAGGCCCAGTAGGTAGGATCCATGGAAGGATTACCCATGTACCCCTACTACACCATATACCCTTCCTCCAGCACACGCGGCTCGTGGCCCTTGGTCCATATTGGCAAGGTGCATGGAGGTCTACGCGACTATATACAAAATATCAGAATCTCAAATATAACTGCCTGGAGTGTATCTGAGTCTAAATCAGTAATCAAAATCTCAAAGTGAGTTTCCAGAGTCTATCTAGGTCTAAATCAGTAAATCAAAATCTCAAAACCCCAGTAAAGGGTGCCCAGAGTATATCTGCATCTAAATCTATTGTAAAAATAAGTCTAGCGCTTGGCTCAGTTGAGCCTAGTATCGTGTGAAACCCAGTGATAAAATCATCATTTAATCTCTTTTACTCCAAGAAGATCCATAAACCAATTTCAAATCCATTTAGAACCATTTATATTGAAAACGAACCCTCGGGCCATGCAAAGTTTAGAAAAGCGATGATAGTTAGGATTGCAACCATAGCAGTAGAAAATAATGAAGAAAACTCTTTGTATGATAATGATATACCCAAACACAATTAATAGCTCAATGGATCACAATCAACCTATCGGCCCTGCACAGGCTTAATCTGCTCTACCACATAGATAACTAGCCTAATATTATAAATTGATGTCTGAGACTCATGGACATTCCCAAATAACCCACCATCTATGGTCCAAAGGCATATACTAAGGCCACACAGGGCCACAAGGGTAATACTACAAAACAAGTTCAAATACTAAATCCCTATCAAGATATAAGACAGGCAGAAGAAATGATCAAGGTATAGGTTGCCAACCTAGTAAACCCAATCCAAGGATGCTAGATAATACAATTATATTCTATATACACAAAGTCTAAGGTAGGTAAGCCATAACCTACCTGACATCTGATAATAAGAAGCTGGGAAGACATCATCCAAGCCTAAACTGCTCTGAGAAGCCCCAAATTATGATCAAACTATCAAAATAATACTCTACTTATCAAAATAAATCTAACAATACCTATCATACTTATAATTTAGTCGGGTCAAAACTGGGTCAAAAGAGGGCTCATGGACCCCATAACTCGAAACCAAAAATGAAAATAGCCACAATGTTTCCAACCTTGCTATGAATACATGCTCAGAAAATGAGCATAAATCATGAAGGATAAAGGGCCAAAACAACCCGTACAAGGCCAAGGGAAAAAGAGGGAATTAAAGAGGAAATCAACAAAATTAACAAAGAAAACTTACCAATTTACAATCAGGGAACGATCACGGATAATAAATTATCCACCTCAATGCTCTGGAATATCCCAGAAGAATTGGGATCTTTGGAGCTCAAGAAAATGGTAAAAAATGAGTTGGAGTAATTTAGAAGTGAAATGGAGAAGAAGGGAAATTATATAGGCTGCTAGCTACCTAGGCGCAGGCGCGACCTAGGCGCCACAGGGGCGCCATCACCACAATGGGAGATGAGGCATAGGCGCGCCCCTTGACCAAGCCTCCAAACACCACAAGTATGGAACCGAGGGTGCAGGTGTGGTAACGCAGGTGCGGCCAAGGCACCCGCCGCTGTGCCATGCTCAAAGACAGCAATAACCAGCTGCAAGCACACTCATAAAAAAATCTCAGATGGACCCTCAGGAAAGAATCCAGGGTCCCGCAAATGTAAACAAACTATACTACTAAACTAAAAATGGCATTCTGAAGTCAACAAACTTAACAAAACTCCCAACAGAGATTGTTTTAGAGAAAAGTGAGCCCCACCAAAATGAAACCTAAAGGTCACAAATGAGTCTGGAAGCCTGGGGACCCTAACCAAAGGTCTCTCAAGCCCAAAGTCAATATTCAAGAGCTAACAACACTAACAGATTTTCCATCTGAGGCCATCTTTTCTGAATGTTGACCAAAGTTGACCTTCTAAGCCCAACAAGCCTAAAAACACAAAAAAGGAGATAAAACTACTCTGAAAGGTCCCAGACCCTGACCAAGGGTCCAACTAGACCAAATTCCATGCTTTGGAGCTAACATAAATGTTGGAATTTGATTCTAAGTAACCTTGCTAAGAATATTGACTAAAGTCAATGATTTCCTAAGTTAATGCTCTAAAATAGAGAAAAGGTCATAACGACTGGACGAATGGCCAAGGCACCAAACCACTAGTTCCATCAAGCCATAGATGACTTAGGATCTCTATTGGAAAGCTCTAACAGTACAAAAAGGCAAAAATGCAGGAATGGCTAGAAAGGTCATTACATACTCTATTTATTAGTTTTGTTATTCATGTGAAATGAACAACCAAGGAAATAATAGTGAGGGTAATGATGATGAACTTACTGATAAAGAGATAGTTACGGTAGTAGCATTAGCTACTTTTAGCTGATTCTACTATATAATTAGGGCTGCTAGCACCGGCTATGTGAAACTTCCCTCCTGCATACCCAAACACGTGTATAATAAGTCCTCATAGTGATTTTTGACTTTTGATGTGTTTTGACCATTTTACTTGTCCCTATAGTTGTGTTATCATATTTTTGGTCTACTAGATTGGGTGACATAGTTCCCGAGGTAGTCTGTTGGATTCTGTAGGAGTTTTTCATTTTGGAAGATTTTGGAGTTGGTATGCTTGACTTTTGTCAACATTTGAAGATTTTAAGGTCGTATTAATATTCCATCAGTTCTTTTAGCTTTGGAATGTCATTTTGGGTTAGTAACACTATTAGTTCAGATCTCAGAGCATTTATATGGGTTTTTAGCGGTTAGTTAGAAAGTTAAAAGTTTATGGCCTAGAGTTGACTTTGGTTAACATCATTGATAATGACTTTTGTTCGATGTTTTGATGATTTAACTGAGTCAGGAATATGATTTTAGTCTAGTACCATAGTTGGTTTGTGTTCATAGAGTTCGGAGTATATTTCATGGGTCGATTCCAGATCCAGGAGATATTTTTCTTCATCTATGTTTTGCTAGTGTTTGGTGCGGCCGTTCTTGCGAGCATGAGTCCACTCTTTCATAGCCGCACCAGTGGGTGATTGTTCTCTTCTGTGGAGTTTTACCAGGTAGGAGAGGTCCACTCGACAACTCGTATGATGAAGCTTTGAAGATGCTTATCAGGTTACAAAGACTAATAGAGCATGGCATACCAGAGAATCAGAGACCCCAGGAAGTACACACGCAGTTGGTAAGTCCTTGGATTTGAATGAATTGTAAGACATTAAACATGAAGTTGCTGAGCTGAACACGACACTTGGGTTGCTTGCAGAGAAATTCTTGGCTGAGGGAGTAGAGAAGGTAAAAGCCATCAGTTCACAAGGTGAAGCACCTAGGCCAGACAGTTACTCATCCGAAGAAGAGGTTAGTTATCTGAATGATCAAGGGGCGGGTTTTTGGGACTGTGGCCAAGGAAATCAAGGTCATAACAGAGATAGATATGATTACTACAATCGGTCCGATTACAGAGATGGAGATTGGAAGAAAAAGGATGGGTATAAGAATGATAGAAGTGGTCTTTACGTCCCGCCTGCGAATAGAGCGGGCTGGACAACTTACCATGAGGGAGCTGCTTAATAAGGTGTTTGAAAAGGTTGACTCCACGGATGAAAGCATGAAGGAGATAAAATTAGACCTTTCAAAGATCAGTCAGAGAGTGGATTTTCATGTTGTCTCCATAAAGTAGCTTGAGACGCAGATGCACCAGATTTCCACTAGCATGAATCCGCATCAAAAGGGTACTCTCCCTAGCGATACCATTCAGAACCCGAAGAATGATCGACAGGTTATGGAAGTGACTACTCCAAGCAGAAAGCAGACCATTGATCCTCCCATGCCTAAAATTATTGATGAGCCCGCAGAAGTTGAAAAGGGTGATGCTGAAATTCCAGTCGAGTCTGAAGGAATAGATTGTGAGGATGAGCAAATTGAGATACAGTCTTCTGAGTTGAAAGAAAAGAGCAAGGAGGTCGCACCAGTCCTGAAACCCATACCACTGCCTCCTCATCTTTATCCCCAGAGATTGAAGAAAAAGGTTGAGGACGGAAAGTTTCACAAGTTCATCTCTATGTTGAAGCAACTGTCAGTAAATATCCCTTTGGTAGAAGCACTGGAGCAGATGCCTGGATATGCTAAATTCATGAAGGATCTAGTAACTAAGAAGCGGACAGTTAGTTTTGAGCCGGCCAATAATTTGTACCATTGTAGTGCGATAGCATCCCGGTCCATAGTGCAGAAAATAGAAGATCCTGGAGCATTCACAATACCTTGCACTATTAGAGCTGTTTACTTTGCCAAATCATTGTGTGATCTGGGTGCTAGTATAAATCTTATGCCTCTAGCAGTGTATAATCAGCTGGGCGTGGGATCCCCCACTCTGACTACAATGCGGCTACTCATGGCAGATCGTACGGTAAAGAGACCTGTGGGGATCCTTTATGATGTATTGGTAAAGGTTGACACATTTATCTTTCCGGCATACTTTGTTATTCTGGATTGTGAGGTTGACTTTGAGGTGCCCATTATCTTGGAGCACCCATTCCTAGTTACTAGAAGCACTCTGGTTAATATGTAAATTGGGCAGATGAATTTCAGGATGAATGATAAGGAGGTAATATTTGACGTCTGCAAATCTATAAAGCATCATGATGACATGCGAGTGGTGTCAGTTATTGATGTTGTTGATGAGGATCAGATTGGCATACCTATAGAGGAGAGACTTGGAGTCGAAGCCCTTGCTTCTATGATTATGAACTTTGAAGGTGACAACATTGAGGAGTATGATGAAATGGTAGCAGCACTTACAGGTTTGAGGTCTTACAACTATGCTCTAAAGAAGCTTGACCTAGAATTGAAAAATAGACAAACACCGTCTGCCCGACCGTCTATTAAGGAGCCTCCAGTCTTGGAGCTCAAAGTGCTTCCAGCTCATCTTCGGTATGTATTCTTCAGAGTTAATGAGACTTTGCCAGTGATCATTGCTGCAGATTTAGTTGAAGGGCAAGTTGAAGCTCTGGTCTCTGTCTTAAAGAAATTTAAAAGAGCCATTGGTTGGACCATCCCTGACATCATCGGGATTCCACCAGGAATCTGCACACATAAAATCTATCTTGAGCCAGATTGTATTTCTAGTATTGAACACCAGTGCAGGTTAAATCAGCCTATGCAATAGGTCATCAAGAAGGAGATTATTAAGTGGCTGGATGCAGGTGTAGTTTACCCTATTGCTGACAGCAAGTTAGTGAGCCCGATTCAGTGTGTGCCGAAGAAGGGTGGGATTAATATAGTCCCAAATGCAAAGAATGAGTTGATTCTAATGAGGCCAGTCACAGGCTGGCGCATATGCATGGATTATAGGAAGCTGAATGCTTGGACTGAGAAGGACCGTTTTCCAATGTCGTTCATGGATCAGATGTTAGACTGCCTTGCTGGTAGAGGATGGTATTGTTTTCTAGATGGTTATTCGGGGTACAATCAGATCTCGATTGCTCCTGAAGACCAAGAGAAAACCACTTTCACCTGTCCATATGGGATGTTTTCTTTAAAAAGAATGTCGTTTGGTTTGTGCAATGTGCCAGCAACGTTTCAGCATTGTATGATGTCCATTTTCTCAGACATGGTGGAGGACACTATTGAGGTATTTATGGATGACTTTTTGGTGGTAGGTGACTCTTTTGAAGACTGTTTGAATCATCTGAGTTGTGTGCTGAAATAATATGAAGAGTGTAATCTGGTGCTGAACTGGGAAGTGTCTCACTTTATGGTGAAAGAAGGCATAATGCTTGGCCATAGGATCTCCAAGAAGGGAATTGAGGTCGATAAAGAAAAGATTAAGTTGATTGAAAAATTGCCTCCACCAGTTTCTGTGAAGGGGATTCGAAGCTTTTTGGGGCATGCTGGCTTTTATAGGAGGTTTATCAAGGACTTCTCCAAAATTGCTAATCCATTGTGCAAGATGCTGGAGAAAGAGGTAAAGTTTGTGTTTGATGATGTATGTCTGAAGGCATTCGAGTGCCTTAAAGAGAAGTTGGTCTCAGCTCTTATTATTATTTCTCCTGATTGGTCGCAACCTGTTGAGGTTATGTGTGATGCTAGTGGAGTGGCGCTAGGAGCAGTCCTAGGTCAAAGGTGTGAAAAGATCCTCCATCCGATATACTATGCTAGCAAACCACTTAATCTAGCTCAAAAGAACTATACTATCACTGAACATGAGCTGCTTGCTGTGGTCTTTGCGTTTGAGATATTTAGATCTTATTTGCTTGGCACCAAGGTGGTGATGCACACTGACCATGCAGCTCTTCGTTATCTCATGGCGAAGAAGGATACAAAACCGAGGCTGATTAAATGGGTGTTGTTGCTGCAAGAGTTTGATTTTGGGTTCAAGGACCTAAAGGGTATAGAGAATCAAGTAGCAAACCATTTGTCTAGGCTGGAAGAAGAGGCAATGCTGAAGATGAATGATGAGCAGGAGATTGATGACTGGTCTCCTGATGAGCAAGTGTTGGCCGCTTCTCAAGATTTGATCCCATGGTTTGCCGATATTGCCAACTATTTGGCAAGTGATTTAGTGCCTGATGATATGATGGTCTACCAAAGAAGAAAGTTCATGTCCGATGTGAAGAAGTACTTCTGGGAAGAACCATTCTTGTTCCGTGTGTGTGCTGATACAGTGATTCAGATATTTATGCCTGAAGCTGAGAAGATGGAGATACTAGACGCTTGACATTCATCCCCTGTTGGAGGTCATCATAGTGGTATTCAGACTCCGCACAAGATTCTATAATGCAACTATTATTGGCCGACTATTCACAAAGATGCCCATGAATTTGCTAAGGCTTGCAGCAGATGTCAAAGGGAAGGAGGCATATCAAGGAGGTAGGAGCTTCCTCTTAACCCCATCCTTGTGATCGAGCTGTTTGATGTGTATGGCATTGACTTCATGGGTCCACTCGTATTGTACAATGGAAACCGGTACATATTGGTGGATATGGACTATGTGTCTAAGTAGGTGGAGGCGATTACGCTTCTCAGTAATGAAGGCAAGTGTGTCACAGCGTTCTTTAAAAAGAATATCTTTTCCAGGTTTGGTACGCCAAGAGCAATTATTAGTGATGGAGGATCTCACTTTTGCAACAAGATTCTTCGAGCTTTGCTTGAAAAATATGGAGTTAAACACAGAGTTGCAACCCCTTATCATCCTCAGACGAGTGGGCAAGTGGAGGTTTCCAACAGAGAGATAAAGTCAATCCTGTCCAAGACTGTCAATGCAAATAGAAAGGATTGGTCGCGGAAGTTAGATGATTCTTTGTAGGCATACTGGACTTCATTCAAGACCCCAATAGGTATGTCACCATATCAGCTTGTGTTTGGTAAGGCATGTCATCTTCCGGTTGAGTTAGAGCATAAGGCCATGCGGGCGTTGAAGAAGCTGAACTTGGACTGGTCTGAGGCATCGTTGCAGTGGCTTGGGCAGTTGAATGAGTTGTATGAGTTCCGTCTAAATGCATATGAGAGTTCAATAATGTATAAAGAAAGGATGAAGCTGTATCACAACTGGAAGATAGAAAAGAGAGATTTCTAGTTGGGAGATTTGGTCTTGCTATTCAACTCTAGACTTTGCTTGTTTCCTGGTAAGCTGAAGTCCAAATGGATTGGACCTTTCAAGGTGGTACAAGTGTTTCCTCATGGGGCTATTGAACTCGAAAACCATGAGGGAAAAAGGTTTAAGGCAAACGGGCAGCGGATTAAAGCTTACTTTGGCACAGCGGAGGAGCTCAAAGCAATAGAATCCTGGAGACTTGATGAACGCATCCCACCTAAGGATCTTGATGAAGTATGAGTAATCAAGCAACCTGTGTCGTGCCGGGTTGTTAAATCAGGTACTGCATAAGAGGCAACTTATGGACATTTTCTTTTTATTTTGGTATTTTTGCTTTTGTAGAAGTGTTTTGGCGAAGTCTGAGTAGCCAAAACAATCGCGTCGTGTTGTGATGTTAAATCAGGCGCTACTTGGGAGGCAACCCAAGGTTAATGTTTGCTATGTGTGAAGGAACAAGTGGAGGGAGAATTCTGGAAAAGATAAAAACTTTGAAAATAGGTAAGTCAGGTTCCACGGGCAAAGTTCACAAACCATGGTTCATTCCACGGGTCGTAGACCCAACTTGTGGAACGCGGGTAAAATTGGCCAAGTGTAGAACAACATTTATGAACTAGTTCCATGAGTCGTGATTCAAATCACAAATCATTGTCTTAGGTCATATAAATCAGAGAATTATGGCCATCTACAGAACTTAATCCATGAACCAGTTCCACGAGTCGTGGTCACAATCACGAATCGTGGTTTCTGGTCGTGGAAATCAAAAAAATTTAGAAGTGGCAGGACTTGTTCCACGGGTCTGTTATACGAGCTGTGGTTACTTCCATGACTCGTGAACAAGACTCGTGGAACTCAGGTATGTTTTATTTTAAAATCATTGTTCACCCACTTCACCCGACCCAACCCGTGACCCCTACTGTTTAAATTACCCCAAAATCAAACCTTTCCCCCATTTTTTTCGTTCAAAACCAACCACCACCATCTCCTATTTCCATTCAAACACCCAAATCCCTTCCAATCCGCCACAAAATCAGCTAACACCCCTAAATCGATCGTGTCTCTATTTGCTTCACCATACGTGTCAAATACTTGTATACCAGTTCGCTTGATGTCGTGGGTTGTGGTATTTGGTGTAAAATCACTAGTATTCACTCAAGGTCTTCCATAAATTCGATGGTATGAACACAAATTCTATCCTTGTTTGAATTTTTGGAGAACATAACTTGACCTAGGATTATTTTGGTTGAATAAATTGTGTAAACACCCTATGGAATGATAGTGTAGAGTGAATACTTAATCTGGGTATGAAATTATGTGTATGTGTGTTGCAAGTGTTTGAAAGCTTAAAAGAATTTGAAAATGCTTGGTTTTCTGCCATTACAGTGATCACGAGTGCACTTTACGGGTCGTGGTTCATTCCATGAGTCGTGGAATGCACTCATCAAAGTTAGAACTGAAACCTGTTCCTAGTTCTGATTTTAACGAGGGTCGTCCACGAGTCGTGGTTCATTCCACGAGTCATGGATGGCACTCGTGAATCTCAGACCAGCAGACTGTCAAGGAGGTCTGATTTCCACGAGAGGCATCTACGAGTCGTGGTTCCAATCACGAGTCGTAGATGTAACTCGTGGAACTCAGACCTGTAATTACATTTTTCTAACCAGAAATGATGAAGGTCTTCCACGAGTCGTGGTTCATTTCACAAACCATGGAACCCTCTCGTGGACTCGAAGTTCAGTGAAAATTTAAACTTTTTTTTTGGGTTCTCCTTGGTTTGGTCGTTCTGATGTTTCCCTCCACATGTACCATAAGATCGAAGAACACCAAAGCCTTTAAAGAAGGAGCTCATCAGTTCAAATCAAAACTCACCGATGAACCATAAAAGCCTGCATCTCCTGACCCTGAATCAAGCGGATCAGAGGAAATATATGAGGTTCAGCCCGACCTAGATGTCGAGCGTCGGACCATGAGATATGGGGCCCAAACACAGGTAGCTGAGGAGGCTATACTTCAACTAGCCATCACCATCGTACCACCAGCAGCGACCACCACTTCCTAGTCTGAAGAGGGAGAGGGGTCTTCCGATGAGGGTGATGGTAGCTGAAATAGCAACAGAGGAACCAGAATCGTCGACGAAAAGGGTTTTAATGATAATGAATCCGCCTTCGGCGATAAGATCTCTTTTGAACCAGCTGCCCTAGTAGCTGCATCTCGAACACAGGCAGAGGCTGACATAGCACAACGTCTGGAAGCTCATGAAAAACAGAAATAGTGTGTTCCGGAGACGTGGACCGTATACATGCAGGGTATTTTTTAGTCGGACAGAGGTCTACCCAAAAGGGGCAATTTGAGGAGCCACGGATCCAGACTGAGGGCTTATCATCTGTACCAGACATTCAAGCTACTTTCAATCACTACAGGTGCGGTTGGATGGCTGATCCCCCAGGCAACTATTGCCCAGAAATTGTGCGCGAGTTTTATGCCTCGTATAATGCTACCGCCAGTTTGCTCCTTGGCCCAACACAGCGATATAAAGATATACCTCCACTCACCATTACTTTGGTGTGCCATGCACCGATTGACATATCTGACTGGACTATCCAGTGATTCTTATATGGGCCAGAATATGAGTTACAAGTCGACACGGACGAGTTTGATAGCAAGATGAAGATTGTCCGAGATAAAGTAAGGATGAGAGATCCGGTTCAGCGAGTAGATTTATTGATATGGGCTGTGGGTTATATAGCTGAGAATGGGGAAGATGCAGAATGGGTCCACGGTAGCGGCATAAAAAGGGCAACTCTAAATTTCGCCAGCAAATTTTGGTGGGCCATCATCCATTTCTGTATCTATTTGACTCAGGCGGATAATTCTCTTACCTAATCGTGCAGTATTAGTGGCCAGCATCATGGATGGATATGATATAAATTTCCCACGCTGTATATTAGAAGAGATCCATGAGCGGGCTTTCCGACCGCACATCAACATTCCATTCCCATGCTTGATCCATCGACTATGCATGGAGTCAGCCGTCCCACAGATCCCGGATATTGATCACACCCTGGAGGTGACTAGGATACAGGATACCGGGTTGATTAGAGACATGGCAAACCCGGTTGCACACCGACGAGCGTCATCCTCCATTTCTGCTAGCACTTTGCGAGTTGAGGGGTCCTCCACAGCACGAGACCCAACAAACTTGCATAATATAGGGGTAAGGGTAGCCTCAGAAGGTGCCATAACCACAACTTCAGCTTCTGCGCTTTCGATCTCTCAGCCACCAGCAAACACCCCTATCGCGCCTTCGCGCCCAGCTTCTTTGGGTAGGATTACTATTAATGCCGAGTTTCTCAAGAAACTAGTTGCTCGCCAGGCTGATATGCAAAAATAGGTGAATGATTTGTTGGACCAGCTCCAACCATGGGTACGATCTACTGTAGCGGCCACAGAGGAAAGAATGAAAGTTGAGATCGACCGGGTTGCACGAGAGATGGAAGCAAAGGTTGATGCTTTTGAGTGCTAAGTGAGTACTCAGTTACAGTCCATACAGAGCCCGGCCTTTGGACATATTCAGGATAAGCTAGCACGACTATGAGAGGAGGTTAGATCTGTCGACACCAGCTAGACCCTGCTCATGCCCTCTATTGATATTGAGGTCCCAGCACCCACGCGCCGAGTTGTTGACTTATTTGCTGGGATGGAGCTGGCACCCACGAGTGATAGAGAAAAGCGAGTGCGTCTTGAGAGCACCCCTACGGTTACGGAGGACCCTATGATATTTAAGAGAGATATTGTCATGGCCACACAACACTCCTTAGATGATATGCATATCCATGAGGAGGCAGAGCGGCAGAGGCACAGGGGTGCATCGTCTAGTTCCGCTCCCGGAGGTGGAAGAGCTACACCTTCTGTTCTTGGGAGTCTAGATTTGGTTGCTACTGAGAGAGCGTCTACTGATGTCCCTCCTACTATTGAGACACTGAGCACAATGGCCACCACCGTCGCCACTGACACTGCGATGGGTGCCATATCACCGGCCCCGCACACTTCATCAGATGCCGACGCCTAGGCGCCACATGTATGTTCCTGCCTCCCTATGTTTCTACTTCTCTTAATGCATTGAGGATAATGCACATTTGTTTTTGGTGGGGTGGGGGCAGTAGTTGTCAATATTTTGGTGGGTCTTTTGGTGAAATCTGAGTAGCCAAAAGACCTGCGTCGTGCCGTGATGTTAAATAAGGCGCTGCATGAGAGGAAACCCATGAGGGTACTCACAAGGTACGAGAGTCCTTGGGGTTTTCTTACCTGTGTTTTTTCCCTAAGTATTTTTATTTTCTGTTGAACCAGCACATTTAGTATAGGTTGTGTATAGTAAAAGGAGAAAAGAAACTTAGTGCAGTCTATGGTATGATTTTGAACTAAAATTTTGATTGAAAAATGGAGACCCCTCCAAATTTTTGTTTGACATATTAGTATCTATTTTTGAGAGACTGACCATTATAGATCTGTGCATGACATTAGGTTAATTGATCTGATGAACAGCTTAAGCTAGAGTATGAACCTGATAGTTAGCATGTGACTGTTATACTCTGTGCCATGTGTGTGTGAGCTGCATTTGTACTGTTCTTGCATTGTGTGTCAATCTAGCACTTGCCTGGTTAGTCTTGCTTAGGTTTTAGGATGGTTGGTTGTGAAAGGATCATAGGCCATTTTTGAAATAGTCCACTTAAGCCTAAACGACCATCCAAATGATGCGAATATCCTTTGATCCCTGATTTTGAGCCTAAATTGACCTTTTTTATTGTTTAGCCTAATCGTCTTCCCTGTTTTCTATGAACTTTCAGCTTGGCCCTGGTCCCTCCTTGGATATTGTGCACCTCAACTCAGGCAAATCGCCTAAGTTGAGGGTGTCTACTGTGAAGGTAAGTGTGAAATATGGGGTATGAAAAGATAAGGTTAGTGATAAAGAGGGAAATAATGGGTGCGGCGGATATGCTAAAGAAAAAAAAAGAAAGAAAAAGAAAAAAAGAAGAAGAAATGTGTGATGAAAAGCTTAGTCTGAAATAAAAGCCGCACCCGTCACTTGAGGAAAAACAAAGAGAAGGAATAAAAAGGTATAAGAAAGGAATGAAGGAATGGGGTTGTTCTTGAAAGGTGGAAGAAACAAAGAGTAGTGTCAAGGAGGGCGTAGTCACTATTTCCCATATCAACCATACCCATCCCCGAGCCTACGTTACAAGCCGAGTAAAGTCCAACAGTGATCCTAACCCAACCATTCGAAAAATGAGGCATAGAAAGTAAGGGCATGCCTATGGTATTGTACATGCAATGTTTGAACATCTTTAAGAGTGTGAGTTGTTCTAGTTCAGTCCCAGATATGAAACTTATTATTGAGTGAGTGGGACTTCTTTGTGGTAAGGGCACTAGAGTAACTTTGACTGCTGATTGTTAGGGTAAGTCTCATATGTGTATGTTATGTCGTCTATTGATAGCATGATGTCATCCATGGATCCTCTTGTGTTGTCTTGATAGGCAAAATTTGTGTACTTGCTTGTATTAAAAGGGGGGGGGGGTACTTGTTGTAAGCCGACTTGCTAAAACATATGACTGCCATAGTTCCTAGTTTTCTTTTGGTCAAGTGTCATTCTAGGATAGTTTTGTTTTGTTGCTTGAGGACAAGAAACAATTTTAAGTTGAGGGTGTTGATGTATCGTGAGTTTGCGGCACTTTTGACGCTTAAAACTTGGAATTGGAGTATGTTCTTTTGCAATTTTTAGTAGTTTTGATGTATTTTTGAGTATTGTGCAGGAAAAAATGGTTCGGAGACTTAAGTACAGAGAAAGATTGATACCTGGGCTGAAACTGACTTCTACGACTCAAGACCACGAGTCGTTGATCATTCCACGAGTCGTGGAAGTCAGTCGTGGAAAGAATACTGCAGATGTAGCTGGGGCCTGAGTTCCACAGAAGGTTTCCATGAGTCGTGGACCTATTCACGAGTCGTGATTCCTGCTCGTGGAACCTAATCATAGAAGGAGAAAAATGCATGAGTTCCACGAAGGGTTTCCACGAGTCATGGACCTGTTCATGAGTCGTGATTCCCACTCGTGGAACCTGATCCGAAAAGGAGAAAAGCGTCTGAGGTCTATGACTCAGTTTCACGAGCCGTGATTCAAGTCACGAGTCGTATACTGCTCTCGTGGAAAGGAACCTACAGGATGACAAATTCACTGAGTTTCACGAGTGCTGATGACGATCCGTAGAAACTTCCGTGGACCATAGACTCTATCCATGGAAGCTGTCGATGCCAGTTTCCTAGTTTTGTTAGGACAGGATTTCCATTGTCTATAAATACTTTTCCTAGGTTTTCTTTTAAGTTTTATGCATGATATTTTCTAGGAAACACATTCGTAACTTGGTGATATTATTTTGTTCTTGGTTTTTGAGATTTATACACATTCATAGTTCATTGTTCTTACTTCCATCTTCATCCATTCAAGATTACGGATTTCTTTAACTCTTATTGTAAGTATATGATCATGAACACACAAATAACTCTTGATTGTTTACTTATGAACATGAGTAGCTAAATCCACAACTAGGGTTGTGGGAACCATGAAGGATTAACAAAGTAGGCAAAGTACTTGGGTACTCTAGGGCGGTGTTTATGCATGTATTGTTCTTCCCTTCGTTTGGATTGCTTTTTAATGGTGCGCCACGTTAGAACTCACCTTATCCTTACTTGCCGGACCAAGGAGGTAACACATGGGAAAGAGTCATTTAAAAACGGAGATTTGAGGCTACCAACCCTAATCTAATAGCTTGACCTTGTCCGGGAATAGCTAATCTGGGATCCAGGGTAAGGGTTAGTAAAGCATACACCCATGACCGGACCAAGGCGTGTGGTGAAATTCACGTAGTTGTCGGGCCAAGGAATTATGTGAACCTAACTTACCAATTCTTCATGCTAAGCACCAAACTAGTTTACTAAGTACAATGCCTTACTAAGTTATGATCTCATGGGGAACACTACCCTAGTCATCTCACCTATTGGTTACAACTCTTAAAATTTCCACTTGTTACTTGTTTACATTCTAAGTTCAATTACTACTTGTTACTTTAATCCCCCCCCCTCGAGGGAAATAAACCACTAAGAGCACGAGGAAACATTAATCAACCATAGTCCTACCATATTCCCTGTGGGATCGACCCCAACCTTCGTTGGGTTCTATATTTGATTAGCGACCGCTTACGCTTCTAAAAAGAGGTGTAATTTGGGTGTATCAGTAATTTGTGAAGATATTGTATTAGGTGATTTTTCATAGAGAAAAAATACTTTCAAAATTCAAACGGATTGATAAGTTGTTGGTTTAGTTAGAACAATGAGAAATTTGTGTAAGCTTGTGAATTTTTTTGAATGAGAAGTAACTTGTGAATGTGTTTTCACTTTTGGTTAAGTTGGAATAGTGTGAAAGTTGTGTGAGTTATGTGAAAATTTGAGTTTATATAAGTGTTATTGTTAGAAAAATGAGGATTTGAAGTTCAAATTGAAGTATTAAGAGGTGAAATTAGTGAGTAATTTGTGAAGATATTGTATTGGGTGATTTTTCATAGAGAAAAACACTTTCAAAATCCAACCAGATTGATAAATTTTTAGTTTAGTTAAAATAGTGAGAAATTTGTTCAAGCTTGTCGAAAGTTGTGAATAAGAAGTAAGTTGTGAATTTGCTTGTGAATGTGTTTTGGTTTAGTTGAAATAATGCAAAAGTTGTGCTAAGTTATGTGAATTTTGAGTATATGATAGTGTTGTTGTTAGAAAAATGAGGATTTAGAGTTGAAATTGAAGTATTAAGGGATAAAATTAGAGAGTAATTGGTTAGAATAATGTGGAAGTCGTGTAAACATGTGAATAGTTGTGAATGAGAAGTAACTTGTGAATTTGATTGTGAATTTAATTGAGATAATTTGATTGCAATCTTGACTCTCTTTTTTCAAATACTGTACAACTTATTGATATCCATGTTGTTGTAGTTCAAACAAACCCTAAATCAACTTCTTTTAGTTTGCAATCACATTTTGACACTTCGTTCATAATTTTGAACCTCTTTTAAGTTTTGAAACACTTTGTAGGTCCTTTTGATGGATCTTTTATGTGTTTAGTGAATGTTTTACTTGAGATTTAGTGTCTTGTTGATGTTGTAGTTGCTTTATGAATGTTTTGGCAACAATTAGTGTTGCTTGGGACAGTATTTGAATTTATTTTGTAAATGGAAGGTGGTGCATCTTGAAAATGGATATTTCTGCATCTGAAAAAAAAAACAGAAAAGTGATGGACAGGGTCACTTTTATCTGTCGCTTTTCTGGAAATTTAAAAAAAAAATCCCAAAAAAAGCGGAAGACAGCGTCTCTTTTGTCCATCGCTTTTCTGGAATTTTTAAAAACAATTCCCAGAAAAAGTGATGCTGTATGTCGCTTTTTTAAAAAAACATTACCAGAAAAAGCAAGAGACAGCGTCGCTTTTCTGGAAAAAAAAGGTCGTGGATTTTTAATTTGCATCGGTGTCCATTGCTTTTAAAGTGACATTGTCCATCACTTTTGGAAAATCAACTGACCACTTTCCCATGGAAATGAGTCCGTCGCGTTTGGCCAAAAAAGTGACGGACAGCGTCTCCTTTGGCCGTCTCTTTTTAGCCTTTTTTTAGTAGTGGCAGTCCAGTGTCATTGTGTGTAAGTTATTTTTATAGTTTTTATGTTTATACATGCAATCTAGAACTTGTCTGGTTAGTCATGTCACATGTCCAAGGATAACTTAATCACGATATAAACTATAGGTACCCATCGAATAAGCCTTAAATTGTCATCCTTCTTAGCTATAAGGTACTGTATAACCGCATGGTCGGTGTGGACAATTACATTGTTGCATAACATGTAGACTCTGAACTTTTCAAAAGCATAGACTACTGGCAACAGTCACAGTATAATATTTCTAAGCCCCATTTAGAGCTTTGTTGGCATAATAGATTGGGTGGAAGATCTTGTCTCTCATTTGACCAAGAACTACGCCTAGAGCCACCCCACTAGTATCACACATCACCTCAAAAGATTTGGACTAGTCTAGTGCAATAAGTATGGGAGCAGAAGTCAGCTTCTCCTTCAAGCATTTAAATGCCTTTAGACATGCCTCATCAAACTCAAACTTTGTCTCCTTTTCCAATAACCTGCACAAAAGGTTATCAATCATCAAAAAATCTTTTCTAAACTACCGGTAGAACCGGACATGCCCAAGAAAGCTTATTACACCCTTTACTAAAATTAGAGGAAGTAGTTTGGAGAAAACCTCAATCTTATCTTTGTCCATCTCTATCCCCCTTTCTGAGATTATGGCCTAGGACATTTCCTTTCTTCACCATAAAGTGACATTTTTCTCAGTTCAAGACCAGATTGGTCTCCTCACAATGTTTTAGCACCTTTTCTAGATGAGCTAGAAAATCTTCAAATAAACACCAACACCTAAAAAATATCCATGAAAATTTAAATTGTGTCCTCTACCATGTTCGAGAATATAGACATCATACACCTTTGAAAAGTGGCAGGTTCATTACACAGACCGAAGGGAATCCTCTTTAATGTAAAATTGCCATAGAGACATGTAAAGGTGGTCTTTTCCTGATCTACTAGAGAAATAGAAATCTGGTTATAACTGAGTATCTACTAGCATGTCTATCTAACATATGGTCCAGGAATGACATCGGGAAGTGGTCCTTATTTGTCCATAAGTTCTACTTCCTATAATTTATACACACCTGCCAGCATGTGATTGTCCATATACGGATCAACTCATTTTTATCATTTGGGACTACAATCATCCCACCTTTCATTGGTACACATTGGACTAGACTCACCCATTTACCGTCAGAGATGGAGTATACTACACTTGGATCCAGCCACTTGATGATCTCTTTCTTCACTACCTCTTACATTGGTGGATTCAATCTCATTCAATGTTTAGTACTAGCAATGCAGTTCTCCTCTAGCTGAATCTTGTGCATGCAAATACCAAGGGGGGTCCCAATAATGTCTGCTATGGACCAACCAATGGCCCTTTTGTACATTCTCAAAATAGAAACCAAGGCCTCCACCTTCCAGTCAAGTAAGCTTGTTGAGATAATCAAGAGAAAGGTATCATTTGGCCCCAAAAACATATACTTTAAGTGAGTCGAAAAAGGCTTGAAACCTAACACCGGCTGCTCCTCAATAGATGTCTTTGCTGGAGGAGTCTCTTGGTTATTCAAATGAGGATATAACTTCTTCGGACAAAATGAATAAGAACCCATGCCAAATAGAGCATTGACAGTCTTCCCATAATCTTCCATACCTCAGCATAAAAATTTATAATTATAGTCGCCAAGGTCTCTACCATGAACTTTTCTTCAACGAAAACATCAACAACATCATCAATAGTATCGATCACAGAGATGACACTCATATCCCTTGGCTACTTCATGGACTTGCAGACTGTCATGACCCAACCTACCGGGATGTGTGGGCGCCTACTCTATGCACCTAGATAGATGAACCCTTACCACCCGATCCAACAGGTACTTGCGAAAAATAGTATAACAATAAATAACCTTATTTTAATAAGTGAAACCATTTATAACCTTGTTTCAGAAAACATCTTTTACAAAAAATACACTAAATCCTTTTTAAAAACTGGGAAAACAGTTTATAACTTGAAAACAAACCCTCCCTAGAATCTAGTCTAAGCCGGTACAAGAGCTACTACAGAAGTAATACAAGGAAATGTAAAATGACAAAATTTCCACCATAGGAACAAGAGTAGAAGATGTTGAAGATCATCATCATTCTGTACCTATAAAATATCACCAATCCTACAACCAGACTATACCCAAAAAGTTATAACAAGAGTAGAATCAGTACAAACACACTTACTGGTAGGTATCATCAGTCGACTCGAATCCACTCGTACCATCATATAAGAAAATCAAGGGAAAGCATGTAATTAACTACAATAGTCCCGTCCTCCAACATTCACCTTACCTAAACCTAATATCAACCCAATCCTACCTATCCCTTCCGCTGCCAACTCCACCACTATGAGACGCTATGCTCCAACCCCTAGGACATTGCCAAGTCACCTTAACCCTTAGACTTCCAAAGTCACCTTGACACCTAGACTTCCCAAGTCACCTTTACACCTAAACTTCCCAAGTAACACTTGTCCCCTAGACTTCCCAAGCCACACTTGTTATTACCCGACATTTATGCCCATACCCGGACTACCATCCCCTTACCCTAGTCAACCACTATGACTCAAAAACCCAGAGTAAACCCCACTACTTAGTGACGTAGACCACACCCGTCGTACCTCCACCTTCTAGTACAAAACTTCCCTAATGACCCCCCAAGGCCATACTTGATAAGTAACAACAGCCAACGCTATAACCAGACCACAAGTCTCTTTCTTAGCTTATCAACCGCATGCAACAAGTCTAATCGATATTGACAATTCTCAGTGACGATAAATATGTATCCTCTTTACATAACTTGAACCAAACAAGGATCCTTAGGACATCATCTATGCCAATAACATACGACCCCGGTTCACAAAAGAACCACCTCATCACTTAAGCACACTAACCCGGCTCTTCAAGGACCAACTATATGCCACATACTAATAATTCCTGGCCCTCTCAGGAACCCAACATATGAAGAACAATAAGTAACAATTAGACTCGTAACAATACAATTCCAGACTCTTAGTCTTCCTTCTAAACTTATCAACCACAGGGAACAGGTTCAACAATCATTTAACAACAAATATTTAGCCTTTTAGATTTTCGGACCAACTACGGGTCCCTAGACCAACACCTAGTGTTAATATATAATACTCGATCCACTCCGGGACTAATCCCCACAATTAAGTGTAATAACTAGGCCTCTCGAGACCATCATACAACAATCACATGTCAAGAATATAATTAAATACCAAATAAACACTCCACCCGGTCCACTCATGGGACCATCGTTAGAATACAATCAATACATATACAACAAACCCGTACTAGGCATGGTACCCAAGCCAATCGGTGTTATTCCCATACCAGGCATGGTATCCAAGCCAACCGTTGGTATTCCCATACCAGGTGTGGTACCTGAGCCAACCATTAGTATTCTCGTACCAGGCGAGGTACCCAAGCCAATCTTTAGTAACCTGTACTAGGTGTGGTACCCGAGCTAACCGAATGTCATACAATCCAACAGTTAACAAACAATGAACAAAAGCACACTTGTAAGCCCACAAGCAACAACACCTAGTTCATTTTACAAGACCGATCACCGGACAATTAGACATTCAAAAACCATTCCCTAAGCATGCAACTCATACAATACTAAGCAATAGTACATAAAATACATAAGGCACATTGGAAAAACAATAACCTTCACCTACCCAATCCCGGTTACATAAACTCATACTTGGATCTCGTCCGCAGAATGAATTCCCATTTGCCCCTTTTTAACACATGGCTAGTAGATACATTTATTTCCGAACCTTCTGCTAAGGCAGATACAATATAGGGAAGACCTCTCCCACCCTGGTACTTCCACATTCCTATTATTCTACTTCTTTTATATATAATTATTTTAGAAACTCCTTTTAATTAATCCCTTAACTACCATAGTATTTCTGATTCCCCGAATCTTCCTGACACTCTAGTTCCTGAATTCTATAATCATACAACCCATAATAACCACAAACAACCCAGCATTTTACAAACCATATCTCAACCCAAACATTATCTAATTTAATCCAGCCAAACACAATACTCCTCCAGACTTCATGCTCAAAGGCCTAGACATGGTTTCTCCTTTCCGTCTATACAATAATACAAAATAAAGCAGGTCAATATCTACTCAATATAGAGAAAACCTAGACTACCTGGACACCAAGTAGCTGCATAATGGAATTTCTAGCTCCGTAAAGGCATTCCCTGATGGATGACAAGCTTGAAATATATGGATTTGCATCCTTTTAGCCGGAATCCCTCCTCCCCATGGCTCCCAAGCTTTGGATCATCCTAAGAGGGTTTTTGGAGCAACCCTTGTCTATTTTTGACTAAAGAAGAGAGAATGGGATTATAAAACCCATTTCTAGGCTTTTTGGTTCCATCTTTATGCTATAGAAGACTACCAACTACTACTGCGGTGCGGCTACTGCAGTACCACTATAGCGACCTAAATCCTGCTATAGCAGCCTTAACTTTTCAGCACAGACAGTATTCAATAAAATAGTCATAACCTTTTACTCGGGGAGTGGATTAAAAAATGGCCGGTGGCATTGGAAAGAGGACTCAGATATATTTAATTTGGTGGGTATTGGGACCCCTAACTCATTATATTCTAGGAGTAATGCTCGTTTAAAATTTACCCTAGTTTGAACTTAGCCCAAAACAAAATCGGTAAGGAAACTTTCAACTTAACTTTTTGCTAGGAGTATTTTATGACCTTAGTACATACCAAATGTACTCTCATACTAAAGAATTAATCCTAACTCTTATTACGAATAATAGACACTTGCCTTAACTGCATATATTTTCAGTAGTGACAGAACAGGTCGTTACACAGACACTAAACATGACCTCGTCGTTATTTAACTTGAACATCAACTTGCCACTCTCTACATCAACAAGCACTCTATTATTGGCCAAAAATGGTCTCCCTAAAATGATAGAGACCTCAAAATCCACCTTACAATCAAGAATAAAAAAATCTGTAAGGAGGATCAAAACCTTCGACTTTCAATAATACATCATATAAGATACCAACCTGTCTCTTCACAGTATGGTCAGGTATAAACAACCGTATATCACCGTCTAGGGGCTCCAAAGCCCAATTTCTTCAAAAATTACAAGCAACATCAAGTTGATGCTTGCATCCAAGTCACATGGGGCCTTTGCAAAATCATACACTCCAATAGTACAAGGAATAGTGAATGCACTGGAGTCTTTCTTATTCAGAGCTAATGAATTTAATATAATAGCACTGCAGTGGTGCATATTGTCTGCTAGTTTAAAACTAACAACTCTTTTTTTGTCACAAAATCCTTCATGAACTTTGCATAACCTGGCAGCTACTCCAGAGCATCCACCAATGGAATATTTATGGACAACTGCTTCAACATAGAGATAAACTTATGAAATTTGTCATCTTTCGCTTTCTTTTCAACCTCTGGGAATGGAGAAAGTGGTTTTTTTATTGGAGATAACACTTTCAGAATCTCCTTCTCCTTCCCCTTCATTCTGGAGTTCTCCTTTACACCAAACAGAGACTTACTAGTTTCTCAAGATCAATATCTATAATAGTTGGCTTATCAATCCCAATTGACTTTTGCTTGTCCTTTGTTTCATCAACTACTACCCATAAATTAAAAGGAACCTCATCTTTATGATCATATATAACCACTTTTGCTTTTTCACCTAGCACTCGACCACTTCGCATGGTAACCTCTATACACTGACTACTATTTTTTGGATTGGGCACGGTATCACCTGGCAATGTACCTCTCTATCTCGGATTCAAGGTTGCTAAGATCTGACTCATTTGCTAATTGAATTGCTTAATGGAAGTAGACTAAGCATTTACTACATGATTAATATTTGACAAATCACCCCGCATTTCCTTGATTCTTGAATAAGTAGACTCAACTCTCTTCAAAACTTTTGTTAACATCTCTTCCACTTTTGACCCAATTAGGTCACTGACTGATGGTTGGTTTATACCTCTAGGAGTAAAATATGCACCAATGTAGTTGTTTTGTAACCTTGATCCCTGACTCTCCAGTTACTTTGATCTCTATTGCACCAACCAAACTTCTCATAGTTGTTCTTCTTGTTTTTGTTCCAACCTTGATTTCCTTTACCCTGTCGCTAAGAATCTTGGTTATATCCTTAGACATTGCATTAGAAACCCCCGTCTAAATATTCACATAGTGTGCCTCCTCATCATAGTATAAATAGTAATCCTTATTTCGAGGTGCCTTATCATGAAAACCCAATGCATTGACCTTCTGAGTACTAACCCCCATTAGAGGCTTAGTGATTAAATCCATTTGGGTTTTTAGTTGACCTATGTATTGATCATGAGCTTCTTCTCTCTTCAGTTGCTCTGTAGACATGCTCTTATACTGACCATTGCTTTTGACTTCTGACTCTTGAGTGCTCCATGTTCTATTGGTCTTGGTTAATTTGTCCAGAAGCTCACTAGCCTCAGTAAACATGTGCTCCAATATAGTACCTTCTGCGATATTATTGGCCATCGACTTGTATACTACATTTAGCGATCTATTGAAAACCTCAAGGAGCACCTGATCAAGCAATTTATGATTCGCACATTGTTTGATTTTATTTTTAAACCTTAACCAGGCCTCATGTAGTGCTTCTCCAAAAAATTATCAAAAATTATTTGTCTCATATCGCAGTTGTATCATTCATGATGGTGGAAAGAATCTTTTGGGGAATGCTTCTGTCAGCTCAACCCAAGTAGTAATGGAGTCATCTGGTAGCTCTCCAAACCAAGCAGTGGCTTCCCCTGTTAATAAAAAGGGAAATTCCTCATATTGATTGCTTCTAGGAAGATGCCTGGAAACCTGTATGCCTTCCAAATTTATATGAAGTTCTTACGGTGTTGATTGGGATCATCATTGGCCAAGCCCCCGAACAACACTTTCATAGTGAGTAAGTGCATCATAGTACTGGTTATGTCAAACTTGGCATTTTCTTCGAGTGGAGGTGGTCGAATAGCCCCTGCAAAACTAGCTTGATACAAGTCAATTTACTCTATTGGGGCCACATTGTGCCTACGTGGACACACTGTCATGATCAAAAATTCCAAGGGTTATGATGGAATCTACCTTAACCCATCCGTTGTAGGTAATCCTGACTCAACAAATCAAATTATTCAAAGTAACAACATTAGTATAGAATCCACACAATTAACTAATGACAATATCTCAAACCATTCTCAAATGAAGCTAAATAAAAAATCTGAAACCACAAGACTCAGAAGTCATTAGTATAAGAGAGACAATACCTTCAAGTAAATAAAATGACACACAAATCAAGGTCCGCATTGTCCACTGGTATTGGAATATGCATCAGGAGGATGCATAAAAGTAGTGGTGAGTACAACTACTAGTACTCAGTAGGCATCATAGGCAAACTCAGCTTAGGTAGAAACTATAACGAGTAAATAATAATAATTAACCCAGCACGCAGAAAAGACCCAATAGTTCAATATCAATAGTCACAAAATATCACTTCAAAACACCACAATAATCAAAGAAGGATGCAATGCAATGATATGTAATGAAATGCAATAACCAATTCCTACCGATATACACCCAGTCTAGTCGTGTGCTATGAGATGGGACATGGGGGACTCATGAGGTCCATATACAACTCTCCGTCTAGAATACACATCGGACTAAATCACTGAAAAGCCTCACATATCTACATCTGAAATCCACATCGAACCAAATCACTCCAAAGCCTCATATCTCTCCATCGAGAACATGCATTAGACCAAAACAAAATAAGGTGATCCATTTTTTTCAAAATTCAAAAATCTGACCATTTAGTGATCCAGGAGATGAATGCCTATGCATGCTTGATGATACAAAAAATCCAAATACAACAAATATGTATAAAATTGCAAAATATCAATCTACTCAGGAACACATGCTACAAGCCTCGAAATCAAGCCAAAAGTCCCAATTTCACATTATTATCACCGTATAAGCCCCAATTCAGGTATCACAATAACAATACAACAAATTTACACTATAAGTCACTAATTCACCCAACCTATAGCATGATTTACATGATAAGTCCCCACCCAAGCAAAGTCCATAGGAAGTAAAGCCATAATCTACCTCAAAGCCGAACAACGAGCCACCAACGGTCATAAACTGGCTTTTCCCTTTCAAATGGCTTTAGAATGAACCCAATCTATCAATCACAAGTTATACACATAAATACGAGTATATCGATACCCGTATTGCCATACTTCTACTCTAGGTCCAACAAGTCAACCCCGATACCCCAAGGGTAAAATTAGAATTTTATTAAAAATCAATTTACGCATAACTTAAGGAGTTCAATTATGAAACTTCATTGAAAATGGATTTAAAATTGACTTTGAAATCACTAATTTATCAATCATTAACTTTACCAAAAAAAAAAACCAAACTTTAAGTTGAAAAACTAATATTTGAAGATGAAATCATGAAATAATCATTGAAAAATATGTAAAAGTAGTGTAAGAATCATATCCAAGGAAGAAATCTTGAAAATGACCTTTTGAATCTCCAAAAATTGAGTCCCCAAGCTCCAAAAATTGAGATATGAAAAACAGAGTGAAAAGAGGAAACCCCACTATTAAGGTAACAACATTGTCGCACCTGTGGAGGTTTGATTGCATGCGCTTGTAGGAGGGGAAAGATTTTCGCAATGGATGAAGTCACTTAAGATAGAAGACTTCTCCATTGTGGGTCCTTCATCATAGTAGTGAAGGCGTTAGAGAGACAAAAGCTCGTAGGCGAAAATCTGCAACTGCAAAAAGCCTCTCGCAAGAGCGGACCACTTTCACCGGGTCCAACTCCACAAAAGTGGACAATCACCTGCCGGTATGGGTACACAAAAGCGGATCCAAGCTCGGAAGAGCGGCCGCACCATACACCAGGAAAACACAGTTGAAGCAAAATATCTCTCGAATCTAAAATCAACCCTCAAAACACACCCAGAACCCTATGAACACAAATCAACTATGCGGCTAGACTAAAATTGAAATTTCAAACTCAACAGAATCATCAAAACATAAAATAGAGGTTATTATCAGTGGATGCTGACCAAAATCAACTCTAGGACATAAACTTTCAACTTTTCAACTAACACTCAAAACCCATCTGAATGCCCCTGGACCTGAACCAACAATGCTACTAACCCAAAAATGATATTTTAGAGCTAACAAAACTGACGAAATTCTCATACGACCTCAAGATCTCTAAATGTTGATCAAAGTCAAACATACCAACTCCAAAACCTTCCAAAATAAAAAACTCCCATAAAATCCAACCAACCACCGTGGGAACCATGCCATCCACTCTCGTAGACCAAACATACCATCACACAACTATAGAGAGGGGTAAAATGGTCAAAATGCATCAAAATGCAAAAATCAATATGAGGGTTATTACATCATCCACCACTAAAATACACATTTATTTTAGAACGCAAGAGTAAGGAAGGTACCCAAACTATTAAAAAGTTAGGGATATCTACTTATATGTCTGACTCTGTCTCCCATATAACATCCTCAATCGGATAATTCTTCCACTGGACTTTCACTGATGTTTTTCCTTAGATCTTAAATTCCTAGTCTGTATAATTTTCTAACACACTAGTGATATTGTCCACTCTGGGCCTAAACACACACGACTTTAAAATGCATCACTAGAATGTAAGGCCTACATACTTGTATACCCAATATTTCTTTTGTGTTTTTCCCATGTGAGACTTCTTATCCTAAGTTGGAGTGTCACAATGCCCTCTTATGGACTCAGCATCCTCACTGAGGTTTTCTCCACCACATGGGATTTGCCTAGACTCGGCACTAAGGTTTGCCCCACCTTATCAGGATTTTCCTAATTTTAGTTAAACTCTAGCCCATGCCGACAAGGCTGACACAAGAGTGGCTCTAATACTACTTTTGTTATGCCTCGATCCTAGACCCTGGACATGACTGGCATCTGATTACATTACTAGCTCGAGTGTACCATTGGCCTGACATACTACTATAACTGACAGGGGAAAAAATAAGTGAAAGCTCTAAATAATCATGTAACCAAATTTGTACTTTAAATCATGAAAATGATCTTATAAAATAATAACATTTATAGTCAAACTGAATTCTAAAATATAAGATTGAATTGAAAAGACTATCTATGAATCCTCTACTAACATAGTGAATTTTGTATATTGGGACAAGGCCTCCGGCCTACCTTTTCAATAACTGGACTACTAAATAGAAGTAGAAATAGCTAAGTCCCCTGAATCCAAAGAGGGATCACACAAGTTGAGGAGGTGGTATCTTAATGGAACGCCTACTGATGGATCTGAGTATCTGAACTTGCATCATGAAATGATGCAATGCTAAATGGCGTTAATGCATGGAATGTATGGTATGTAATAAAGTTAAAAAGAAACAATGCTAACATAACTGATCAACTGAAGTACAACACTGAATATGAGAACAGCAAGAATGAATTACTAAAGTATCAAATGCCTGAAGTATATGAAACATATAAATGCAATTGAGTCATAAAGCACTTTATAAAATTGAAGGCTATATGACAAATATAAATAGTGAAAGTAACTTTATTTTTTGTTGGGGAGTTTCTCTTAACCGGCAAATAACATGTGAGCTCATGATTCTCTAACATCTTGACCACGTTAGCAGATCCATCCTATACCTTTTCGGGGTATAGAATAAACGTAACTTATGGATCCCAACTGGAGCTACTTTTGGGCTAAAGGGAGTCGCTTGTCTTATGGAATGATCCTATCCTACGCTGACAACGCAGTTTAGGTGCTTGGATTATCTAACCCTTACCCGTTTCAGTGCTAAATAGTCCTTCCAAAATAATATATATGCTCATAGCTATTATGTCCTTTTTCAAGGAAAAGAACTGAAAATAACTTTACTTTGAGTTTTTCTACTTAATGATTCACTTCCTTGTGAGCCTTGTCCCAAAAAACTTTCTTTCTTGATAGCTTAACTTTTGAAGATACTAGAACTTCCTTTCTTTTCAAAATCATGTTCTGAAAGCTTTAAAACTCTTGACTTGAAATCTTTCATCAAACTACAAATTTGGAACTTTGCAAGACTTTCTCATGGAAACAACTTGTATAATGGCAATGTCATAGAATATGCATTTAAAGATCACAAATAACTCACGAGTTCCATAGAATAAGAATAAAGCATTAACCACGGAAATCAACAAAATATAGAGAGAGAAATAACATGGTATTCAACACTTTTTTATTAACTAGCCTATAACAATCACCTTCAAGAAGTAAGGAATTAAAATAGAGAATTTTGGGTAAAAACACCTAGCTTTAATCTTTCTAAAAACTAAAGCTTTAGATAGTTGGGCTAGGGGAAAAACAGAGTTTCTACACTAGGTAGACTTACATACCTTTAAATGCTCCAAATATCCCAGGAGAATCTAATCTTGGAAGGAGAAGTACCACAAGAACTTTTCTTGAACCATGGAGATGAGTTTTCTTCAAAACCCTAGGTTTTGACCATAGATTCTTCTTAGGATACATAGTCAATTATTAGAATCACTAGAAGATCATGAGAGTATGATTAACTTGATGTTTAGGAGGTATAATCTCTTTGATAGATGGTGGATCCATCTCATAACCAAGTCTTGAACCCTAGAAGTGAGTTCTTGATTCTTGCTAGAGATGGGATGGTGATTTTGATGTTAGAATCTCGTAGATATTCATGGATTTATGTTGTAAGATCGTGAATAATACTTACTTATATTTAAGAGGTTTGAAGAGGCTCTTGGTGTCTGTTGGTGTCGAACAAAGTATGAAAAATGGGAAGAGAAACCCCAAATAGCGTTCTTATAAAAATCTGATATACTAACCATATAACTGCTCTAAAGACCGTGAAACTGAAGTACGGATGGTGATATGAGACGCAAAAAATGTTGGGAATTTATCACACACTTTTTAAGTGGCACGATTCATGTTACGTACCGTGAAACCCCTTCATGAACCGTGAACTGAACAGTAGAGGGTCCGGTTCATTGTGACTATTTGATAGTGCTCCACTAAAATGCCAATACCTTTTTTCTCTGGACTCGGATAGATTAATGGTTGGTGGCTTTGGAAAGAAGACTAAAAAACCTTTAATATGGTAGGTCATGAGACACATAACTCTTCATATAATGGGAGGAATGTTCATTTAAAGTTGACCCTTATATGAACTTATACAAAAACTTAATCGGTAGAGAATCTTTCAACTTAACTTTGTGCTTAAGGTTCCTTATGACCTTAATTCATATCCAATGCACATCCCACACTTAAGAATTGATCTTAACACCTAGGTACAGTAAAATTCATTTGGTTCGGGTCTAACTATGTACTTAGAACAGTTCAAATCTTAGCCCAAAAGTTCAAGGTGTTATAGTTTATCTATCTAAAATGGCTATGGGCCCTTCCTCAAAATTTAGATTCTGGTCCAAGTCCACCGACTCCCACTGAATCACATAAGAACCATCAAAATGGTACCTATTCAACATCGAGATATGGAAAATTGGGTGCATAGATGAAAGACTTGATGGCAAAGCCAACTGATAGGCCACCTCCCTAATGCGCCTAAAAATCTCAAAAGGACCAATAAACTTCGGGCTAAGATTGCGCTTCTTCTCAAACCTCATCACACCCTTCATGGGTGATACTTTCAAAACTTGCTCACCAACCATGAACTCTAAGTCACGAACACTCTGGTCTGTATAACTCTTTTGCCTACTCTAGGATGTCAAAAGTTGGTCTTGTATAAACTTCACTCTATCTATCAAATCTCGCAACAAATTCATACCCTAAAGGCCTAACCTCAAAGGAATCAAACCAACCAATCGGATATCTACATTACCTCCCTAACAAAATCTTGAATGGTGTCATCTGAATTCTTGAATGGTAACTATTGTTATAGGAAAACTCTACCAAGGGCAAGAACTGGTCCTAATGACCACCAAAATTAATCACATGTTCCTGAAGCATATCCTCTAAAACCTACATAGTCCGCTCTGACTAGCAATCGGTTTGTGGGTGAAAAGTTGTACTCATATCCAACTGAGTGCTCAACTCTCGCTGCATGGAGCTAAAAAAGTGTAAAGTGAACTGAGCACCTCTATTTGAAATAACGGAAATGGGTACACCATACAACCAAAGTATCTCTCGAATATAGATCTTAGCTAACATCTCCACATTGTAGTTCACCTTCACTGGAATAAAATGAGTTGATTTGGTCAATTTATCTACAATCACCCAAATGGAGTCAAACTTCCCCAAAGTCTGAGGCAAATCAACCATGAAGTCTATAGTGATATGCTCCCACTTCCACTATGGTATAGGCATTATCTGAGTCATACCACACAATATTTGGTGCGCATACTTCACTTGCTTACAATTCAAACACTTAGCCACAAACTCCACGATGTCTCTTTTTATCCTACAACACCAATAATGTTGCTTCAGGTCATGATACATCTTCACAGCACCTGGATGAATTGAATACCTCAAACTATGAGACTCATCCATGATGAACCTAGTCAAGTCACCAACTCTAGAAACAAAATCTAACCTTTGATCCTCAAAACACCATATGGATAAAGAATCATTTCCTTAGCCTTACCACTCAACAATTTATCCCGAATGATACACAACTTCCCATCCTCAAATTGCCTATCTTTAATCTGCTCCCGCAACAAGGACCATGCCTCAACACAAGCAAAAACTCTACCAAGCTCAGAAATATCTAGTGTCACAAAGCTATTGGCAAAACACTAAACATCCATAGCCAAGGGTCGCTCCTCAACCACCAATAAATCAACACTATCCATACCCATCGCCTTCCTACTCAAGACATCCACCATTAGATTGGCCTTGCTTGAATGATAGAGAATAGTTATGCCATAGTCCTTCAACAATTTCAACCACCTACTTTGTCTCAAATTCAAATCCTTCAGGTTGAAAATATACAGAAGGTTGCGATGATTGCTGAACACCTCACAATCAACCCCATACAAATAATACCGCCACAACTTCAAAATAAACACTAACACTACATACTCCAAGTAATGAGTGGGGTAGTTCTTCTCATGGGTCTTCAACTGCTAAAAGAATAAGCTATCACCTTTCCCTTGTGCATCAAAACAATATCAAAGCCAACTGCCAAATCATCATAATACATGGTGAAACCTTCACCTTTCACAATTAAGGTCAAGATAGGTGTTGAAGTTAACAAAGCCTTGAGCTTTTGAAAGCTCTCCTCACACTTGTCAGACCACCGAAAAATAACATTTTTCTAAGTCAATTTGGTCAAAGGAGTTGCAATAGAAGAGAAGCTATGCATGAACCATCTATATAGCCAGCCAACCAAATAAAAATACTAATCTCTATAAGTGAAGTAGGCCTGGGCCAATCTTGAACTGCCTCAGCCTTGGCCAGATTGACAATAATACCATTCTTGGACACAACATGTACCAAGAATGCAACGGAACTAAGCCAAAACTCACACTTCAAGAATTTAGCATACAATTTCTCATCCCTCAACCTCTGAAGCACAATCTTCAAATGCTTCACATGATCCACCTTATCTTGGAATACACAAACATATCATCAATGAAAACAATCATAAAGAAATTAAGATAATGCCAAAACACTTCATTCATCAACTCCATAAATATTGTTGGGGAGTTGGTTAACCTAAATGACATCACTAGGAACTCATAATGACCATATCGGGTCTTGAAAGCTATCTTAGGAATATACAAAGCCCTAATCCTCAATTGATGGTACCCCGACCTCAAGTCAATCTTCAAAAACACTAAAGCACCCTAGAGCTGATCAAATAAATCATTAACGCATAAAAGAGGATAATTATTCTTGATGGTTACCTTCTCCAACTCTTATAATCGATACACATAGACTCATCTTTCTTCTTCAAAAACAACACCAAAGCACCGCAAGGTGAAACATTTTTCTAATTAATACCTTACTCAACAAATCTTATAACTAGTCCTTCAATTCCTTCAACTCTTCCTGAGCCATCTTATAAGGAGGAATGGCAATGGGCTTAGTGCCCAGCTCTAACTCAATACCAAAATCAATATCTTTATCTAGAGGAATGTCTGGTAAATTCGTAAGGAACACATCCTAAAACTCTCTAGCCACTCTCATTGACTCCAAAGGAAGTTGTAAGCACTACTATCCTGCACATGCGCAAAATAAGAGAGACACCCCTTCTCAACCATCCGTTGAGCCCAAAGAAAAGAGATAACCCTCTTAAGATATGAACCCTAAATACCCTTCTACTCCAGCTTCGATACACCTTACATGACCAAAGTGACCATCTTTGCGGTACAATCCATAATAGCATGATATAGGTAAATCCAATTTACCATATCTAGAATAATCATATCCACCCAAGGATCATACCCCAAAAGAGTCAGAGTGCAGGATCGGTACACCCAATCCACCACTAAATAATCACCTACCAGTAGCAATATGAATAGGCATAGCAAGAGACTCACACATCATATCAAGACCCGATGCAAAATATGTAAACAAATAGGAAAAAGTAGAACCAGGATCAAATAATATTAAAGCAGGCCGATGGAAAATGGAGATGATACATGTAATAACTGCATTGGAAGCCTATGCCTCAGGTATACTCAGAAAAGAATAATAATAACCATGCTCGTCCCTGGACTGAGAAACTCCACAACTACCTCTATGATCCACCTGGGCTCCACTGTTAGCACTCATAGAACCACCTCTACCACTTTGCGTACCTCCTCTAGACGGTGGTGTTGGTGCCTGATATGTCTACATCTGATAACCCTTTGTGGAAAACCATTCCCATGCCTAGGGAGATCCCTCTCAATGTGACCGAACTCACCATAAGAAAAATATTTTCTTCCCTAAAAAGGACCTTGTGCCATCACAAAACACCTAGAGTGTCACTGTAACCTGAAAATGCAAAATGAGAACCTCTTGACACATATCCTAAAATCTGGCCATCTTGACTGCTATACCCAGAATACTCACCATCTGAAATCTACAATGCTTCCTAAAATGGCTTGTTAGGCTGATAATGATAAACCCTACTTGAGAAGCCTCTTCCCCATGATGATGAAATACCAAAACCACCATGACTATGATCCATCTTACCACTACCTCCGTAGGCATCATGATGTATGGCTTAAATACTAGCAGCATGATCCACTATCTGCCGAAAGGTACCCCTAGTAGTCACTAATTGTGTTGTAGGCAAATGAAGTGGAGTAGTCAATCTCTTCATAAACTTCCTAATTCGCTCCTTCTTTAATGGAATACTCATGAAGGTATGCCTAGACTTATGAAACCTAGTGTTGTACTTGGTCACTGTCATGGTACCCTGCTCTAGGTCATCAAATTCATCTCTTTAAACTCTCTCTCAATCTCCAAGGAACATACTTCCCAAGGAAGGCCATGAAGAACTGTGTCCATGTCATCGGTAGCAGTTGATCTCATCCTCACCATCTGCTGAGAGATGATGTGAGGTCAAAAATATCTATATTTAGTCATTATTTGTCTCATATTTAGTCTTTTTATTATCCTTTTTGACCATTGATTTTATGAATTATTCTTATATTGGGTATTTGTATTTGTAGGATTAAAACGGTGAAAAGTTAAAGAAATTTGAAGAAAAAATGAATTAAAAATGAGAAATCATATAAGAAAATCAAGCAGGCAGCTTAATGGATTGAATTTAATAAAATATTATTATTTCTATATATGAATTCATCAAGTGAATTGTGAAATTGGAATAGCGGAGAAGTGACACGTGTTAGATGCTGAGGAGAAGAGAAAAGTTGAGGCGGCGCACTGGACGCTGCTCGCGTCTCCCAAATTAATTGTGTTTTGGTTTCCCAATTCGTTTTGAACTCACTTATTTTATTTGAAGTTTTTTTCCTATATCTATAAATAGCCCATAAAAATAATTTTTGTAGAGAACCAATATATTTTTCTACTTTTAATTGTGTAAGCTAGGAAAAGCTAAGAACCGCCGTGGAGGCCGGAGAATTTTGGTTTATTCTATTCTTCTCCTTTATTATTTATTTGTGTTCTTGGATTATATATTTTGCTACTTTGAAGCAATTTTCATGGTTAATACAAGTAAGTCTTTTATTATGTATTATTCTATAATTCTTGCAAGCATGAGTAGTTAAGCACCATAACTAGGGTTGTGAGAACCATGATGAATTAACAAACGTAGGTTAAACAATTAATGATTCTATAAAGGTGTTTATGCATGTATTGTTCTTCCATTAGCTTTGATTGCTTTTTAACGGTGGCCAATGTTAGAACTCGTCTTATTCTTACTTGCTGGACCAAGGGGGTAACGAATGGGAAAAGGGATGTTTACAACGGAGATTTGAGGCTACCAACCTTCATCAAATAGCTTGACCTTGTCTGGGAATAACTAATCTGGGATCAAGGGTAAGGGTTAGTAAAGCATACACCCGCGGTCGGACCAAGGGGTGTGGTGAAATTCATCTATCTGTCGGACCAAGGATTTAGGTGAACCTAACTTACCGATTATGTATGCTAAGCACCAAAATAGATAATTAATTGTGTATACCTTCTAAGTTATGAAATCATGATGAACACAGTCCTAGTTACCTTTAATTCTTTGAACACAATTAAACATTAAATTATTAATAATTTCGATCTTTACTTATGATACATAAAAATCCCCTCTTTAAATAAAGACGTATAATTAAATATTCACTACTGACGTATTTCTTCCATATTCCTTGTGGGATCGATCCTAACCCCAGTTAGGTTCTATATTTGGCAGCGACCGCTTTATACTTCTTTTGGAGGTGTAATTTGGGCGTATCAAGAGAATAAAATACAGAGTTAAGAATTAATGAGTGAACAATTTTCTAAATAAGGAGTCAAAGAATAAAGTTTTCCTATGAATGTCCTATAGCCTCTCGAAGATAGATACAAATGTCATCATACCAATTTTCTAGACTCTACTAGACACTTGCTCTTATACTCATGAGATTGGTGAACCTAGCGCTCCGATATTAACTTGTCATGATCCAAAATTTCAAGGGTTATAATGAAATCTATCCTAAGCCATCCACGGTAGGTAAGCCTGACTTAACAACTCAGATTATTCAAAGTAAGAACACTAGTATAGAATTAACATAATTAACTAATAATAGTATATTAAATGAAACTGAATGAAAAAATCTTAAACCCCAAGACTCAAAAGTCATAAGTGGAAGAGAGACTCTAATATAGTATGTCAAAGCAAATACAAAGTTGTTTGAGAAAGTAAGGAAGAGAGAAGTAAAAGATAGAGGAAGTTGGGAATGTCTCTGAAGGTAGGATCTCAACACAACATCAAGTAAATAAAATGCCGCACAAATCAAGGTCTATGTTGTCTACTAGTATTAGTATTTGCATCAAGAGGATGCAGAAAAGTAGTGATGAGTACAACCACTAATACTCAGTAGGTATCATAGGCCAAATCAACTTAAGTAGAAACTATAAAAAGTAAAGAATATTAATTAACCCTACATGTAGAAAAGTCCCAATAGTTCAATACCAATAGTCACAAAATATCACTTCAAAACACCACAATAATCAAAGAAGGACGCAATGCAATAATATGTAATAAAAGGCAATGACCAATGTCTATCGATATACACCCACTCTAGTCTTGTGTTGTGCGATGGGACATGGGGGACTCATGAGGTCCATATACAACTCTCCACCTGAAATACACATTGGGCTAAATCACTCAAAAGCCTCACATCTCTACATTTGAAATACATATCAGAATAAATCACTAAAAAGACTCATATCTCTCCATCTGAAATATGCATCGGACAATAACAATAGAAGGTGATTTGTTTTCTTTCAAAAATCAGAAATCTCTTAATAATACTACTTATTAATCCTTGAGATAAATGAGTATGCATGATCCATGATATGAATAATACAAATACAATAGATATGTATAAAATTGTAAAATATCAATCAACTCATGAACACAAGCTATAAGCCTTGATATCAGGCCAAAAGTCCCAATTTCACATCACTATCACTATATAAGCCCCAATTCGGGCATCACAATAATAATCCATCTAAAATATTCACTATCAGTCACCAATTTCCACAACTCATAGTATGCTTTACACGATAAATTTCCACCCAAGCAAAGTCTATAGAAAGTTAAGTCATAACCTACCTCGAAGCTGAAAAATAAGCCACCAACGGTCACAAACTGGATTTTCCCTTTAGAATGGCTTCAGAATGCACCCAATCTATCAATAACAAGTTTTATACATAAATACGAGCCCCATATTGTTGCACTTCTACTCCAAGTCAAAAAAGTCAACCCAAAAGTAAACCCCAATCTCCCAAGGGAAACTGGAGTTTTATTGAAAAATTAATTTACCCATATCTTAAGAGTTTAAATATGAAACTTCTTTGAAAATGGAGTTAAAATCAACTTTGAAATCATCAATTTATCACTCTTTAACTTTATCCAAAAACTCCCAAATTTTGAAGTTGAAAAATCAAGATTTAAAGATAAAATCATGAAATAATCATTAGAAAATGTGTAAAAGTAGTGTAGGAATCATACCCAAGGAAGAAATCTTAAAAATCACCTTTTGTATCTCTAAAAATTGAGTCCCTCAGCTCCAAAAATCGAGATATGAAAAAATAAAATTAAAAGAGGAAACCCTAAATATTAAGGTAATAATATTTTTGCACCTGCGGAGGTCTAACCATAGGTGCGATCTCGCAGGAGCAAAAGGACTTTCGCAATGGCAATAGTCACTTAAGCTAGAGGACTTTGCCACTCTGGGTCCTTCATCCCAGTAGTGGAGGTTCATGAGTGATAGAAGCTCATAGGTGAGACTCCGTAGCTGCAGAGATGCCCCACCAGTTACAGTGTCAGCTACTGCTTTGGTGTTGGCGTTCAGTGCTTTGTAGAAAATTTCCATCAGATGCCTTGAAGGGATTCCGTGTCTCGGAACTTGCTTCAAATTCTTCTTGAACCTTAGCCAAGCCTCATATAACGCCTCTGCTGGTAGCTGCCTAAAATTATAGATCCCCTATTTCAATTAGAGCATCCTTGATGGAGGAAAGAAACGCTCCAAAAACTGAGTCTTCAACTCGTGCCATGTGTATATGGAATTGTCGGGCAGTTCTAAGAGACAAATAGTTTCCTCGACGGTCAATGAGAATGTAAACAACCTCAGTCTAATAGCATCTTTCCCCACTCCTGGCATACTATACGCCTTGCAAATCTGAGTAAAATTCTGCACATGACGATTTGCATCTTCTGTAGGTTTTCCAGCATACAGTCCCTTATTGTTCATCAACTGGATCATAGTGCTGGTGATGTCAAATTTCGCTCCCTCAATCAGTGGTGGAAACACTATGGGTCCAGCAATGCCCAATTCCTCCTCTTTGTAATAATCATCATAATAATAGTAGCGAGGGGCTTGCCTGGGTTGCTGCATCTATCGACCCTTATTATGTCGTGGCGCGACTGGTCCTATAGGAAAATTCTAGTGAGCTGCCCCGTCTGCTGCTGTTTGTGCCTTTAGTGCAGCTTGATGAGCAACTTGTTGTCGAGCCTGCGTTGCTTGCTCAGCCGCCGCATTTCGAGCTGCGAGGTCTGCTGCAATTGCAACATCTTCAGTGGCTTGAGCATTTTTTCTGGCCTTTTTTTATTGCTCATCCTCAGCCAATAACTGAGATGTGATCTGATCCTGTGTCTCGTGCTCTCCGTCTTTAGCCATTTTACTCAAGGTTTTGGAGAGCTCAGGATCGTATGGGATCAAGGGATTTCCTTAACTCTTTGTACTGGCCATGCACAAGTGTGCAACCTGTAGATCAAAACAAAAACAACAGAAAAGTAAAATCAGGAAATAAGGACTAATAGTAAGATAGACACAATCTCTCTTAATCCTAAACCATATTCCCTGGCAACGGCGCCAAAATTTGATACGCCCAAATTACACCTCCTTTTAGAAGCGTAAGCGGTCGCTGATCAAATATAGAACCCAACGAAGGTTGGGGTCGATCCCACAGGGAATATGGTAGGACTATGGTTGATTAATGTTTCCTTGTGCACTTAGTTGTTTATTTCCCTAGAGAGGTTTATTTTTTAAAGTAACAAGTAGTAATTGAACTTAGAATGTAAACAAGTAACACGTGGCAATTTTTAGAGTTGTAATCAATGGGTGAGATGACTAGGGTAGTGTTCCCCATGAGATCATAACTTAGTAAGGCGTTGTACTTAGCAAACTAGTTTGGTGCTTAGCATACAAAATTGATAATTTAGGTTCACCTAATTCCTTAGTCCGGCAACTAGGTGAATTTCACCACATGCCTTGGTCCGGCTGTGGGTGTATGCTTTACTAACCCTTACCCTGAATCCCTGATTAGCTATTCTCGGACAAGGTCAAGCTATTAGATGAGGGTTGTTAGCCTCAAATCTCCGTTGTTAAATGACCATTTTCCCATCCGTTACATCCTTGGTCCGGCAAGTAAGGATAAGGCGAGTTCTAATGTTGCACACCATTAAAAAGCAATCAAAATGAAGGAAAGAATAATACATGCATAAACACCACCCTAGAGTACCCAAGTACTTTGCCTACTTTGTTAATCCTTCATGGTTCCCACAACCCTAGTTGTGGATTTAGCTACTCATGTTCATAAGTAAACAATCAAGAGTTATTTGTGTGTTCATGATCATATACTTACAATAAGAGTTAAAGAAATTCGTAATCTTGAATGGATGAAGATGGAAGTAAGAACAATAAACTATGAATGTGTATAACTCTCAAAAACCAAGAACAAAATAATATCACCAAGTTACGAATGTGTTTCCTAGAAAATATCGTGCATAAAACCTAAAAGAAAACCTAGGAAAAGTATTTATAGACAATGGAAATCTTGTCCTAACAAAACTAGGAAACTGGCATCGGCAGCTTCCCCGGACACAGTCTACAGTCCGTGGAAGTTTCTACGAATTGTCGTCAGCACTTGTGAAACTCAGTGAATTTGTCATTCTGCAGGTTCCTTTCCACGAGAGCAGTCTACGACTCGTGACTTGAATCACGACTCGTGGAACTGAGTCGTAGACCTCAGACTGTTTTCTCCTTTTCTGATCAAGTTCCACGAGTGGGAATCACGACTCGTGAACGGGGTCCATGACTCATGGAAACCCTCCGTGGAACTCAGGCATTTTTCACCTTCTATGATTAGGTTCCACGAGCAGGAATCACGACTCGTGAATAGGTCCACGACTCATGGAAACCTTCCATGGAACTCAGGCCCCAGCTACATCTGCAGTATTCTTTCCACGACTGACTTCCACAACTTGTGGAATGATCAACGACTCGTGGTCTTGAGTCGTAGAAGTCAGTTTCAACCCAGGTATCAATCTTTCTCTGTGCTTAAGTCTCCGAACCATGTTTTCCTGCACAAGACTCAAAAACACATTAAAACTACTAAAAATCGCTAAAGAACATACTCCAATTCCAAGTTTTAAGCGTCGAAAGTGCCACAAACTCACGGCACATCAATTACTCACTAATTTCACCTCTTAATGCTTCAATTTGAACTTCAAATCCTCATTTTTCTAACAATAACACTTATATACATTCACATTTTCACATAACTCACACAACTTTCACACTATTTCAACTTAACCAAAACACGATCACAAGTTACTTCTCATTCACAATTTTTCACAACCTTACACGAATTTCTCATTGTTCTAACTAAACCAAAAATTTATCAATTTGGTTGAATTTTGAAAGTATTTTTTCTCCATGAAAAATCACCTAATACAATATGTTCATAAATTACTCACTAAATTTTCCTCTTAATACTTTATTTTGAACTTCAAATCCTTGGTTTTCTAACAATAACACTTACATACACTCAAATTTTCACATAACTCACACAACTTTCACACTATTCCAACTTAACCAAAACACATTCACAAGTTACTTGTCATTCACAATTTTCACAACCTTATATGAATTTATCATTTTTCTAACTAAACTAAAAATTTATCAATTCGGTTGAATTTTAAAAGTATTTTTTCTCCATAAAAAAATAGTTAATACAATATGTTCATAAATTACTCACTAATTTCACCTCTTAATACTTCAATTTGACCTTCAAATCCTCATTTTCTTAATAATAACACTTACATACACTCAAATTTTCACATAACTTATAAGACTAACCTAAACTAAGGTTCACAAGACTAACTTAAACTAGCAAGCATTATTCAAGGTTCACAAACTAACAATGAAAAACATCTAACTTTAAATTAAATTCAAAATTAACACTAATTAACCTAAAGTTCAAAACTAATTCAAGATTATAACCTTTTTTTTAATTAAATTTTATGGTCCTTAGACCATTTTATTGATAATAAAAAACAAAAGAGGCCAAAGGCCAAGTTTAAAAAAAACACCAGCCCAAAATCGGACCAGCCAAAAAAGGAAACAAAGCAAAAGCCTGTTATATACAAAATTCTGAGCATTGTTGGAGAGTATTTAGTACTCTTTTATTCAAATCGATGCCTCCGTTCAGTCATGCTGCCTGAGTGTTGCAGGAGGAACTCAAAGCTGAGATGGTTGCTCCTGTGGGTTATGTTCAAGCTCGTGCCATGGATCTGTCAATGGGAGCTCTGTCTATCTCCTTCACTTACACCTGGTAAGCTTCCTTCCTTCTTCTTTCCTGTGCTTATCCGATGGTCTCATGATGTTTCTTGAATCTTCATAGGTGGTTAGGGTTTATCCCCAAGGTACCGAAGAAGAAATGAGTTGCTCAGATCTGTTATGTCTGGTAAGATTGCTGTAAACTAATTTAAAATTTCCAAATTCACTATCAAATTCAAGAACCTAAAGTTGAAAACTAATTAAATATTATAACCTAACAATATAAACTAATTCAAAATTTTCAAATTCACTATCAAATTCAACAACCTAAATTCAAAATTAACACTAATTAACCTAAAGTTTAAAACTAATTCAAAATTATAACCCAACAATATAAACTAATTTAAAAGTTTCAAATTCACTATCAAATTCAACAACCTAAAGTTGAAAACTAATTCAAGATTATAACCCAACAATATAAACTAATTCAAAATTTTCAAATTCTCTATCAAATTCAAAAAATATAATTCAACAAGCTAAATTCAAAACTAATTCAAGATTATGACCCAACAATATAAACTAATTCAAAATTTTCAATCTCACTATCAAATTCAACAACCTAATTCAACAACCTAAATTCAAAACTAACACTAACCTAAAGTTGAAAACTAATTTAAGATTATAACCCAAAGCTAACAATATAAACTAACAAACTTAAAAAAAACTTAACTTCAAAAAACTTACCTTCAAGGACCTAATTCAAGAACCTAAAGTTGAAAACTAATTCAAGATTATAAGCTAAAATTAACAATATAAGGTTCATAACCTAAACTAAATAGGTTCACAAACTAATAGCAAGCATATATATATATATGTAATTATCGGGTCCGTCGTTATAGATAAACTTTTTGTGCCATATTTCAATTCAGAATACTCTGGGTTTGGGAGTTGGAAATTTTGAGCTAGGCTAGTCTCGACCGATTTTGGAGTGAGGTATGGTCTAGGGAAATCCGAGTGAGGATTGGGTATTGTATCTTTTAGTCAGGAAATTAAGTGTATTGTAAAATGGACATTTTTGAGGGATTTTATGACTTTCTGTCCCGTGTCAACCACCCTAGCGGTTGACACACTGCTGTAGCAACCTCCGCTATAGCAGAGAAATTAACGCTATAGCAGAAGTCAACGTCGGTCAGCACTGCTATAGCGGATGGTTCCCCTACAGCGGTACCGCTATGGCGGAGCGTGGACCCCTATAGTGGAGCGTGATGGGATTTAATGCAGAAACTTTCCCAAAATAGTTAGTTTTCATCAAAGACGTTTTGGGAGAAGGGCAAGGCGATTCTAGGTGATTTTCCTCCATTTTCCATCATTTTTCGTCCCAAAGGTAAGGATTTTACTCCCTTAACTTTATGTTACCTTTCCTATGGAGTAGAATTGCTAGTTAGGGACTTGGGGAAAGGTTTTGAATGACCTAGGAATGGTAAAATATGGGGAAAAAGGGGATTCTAGGGTGCTAAAGTTCTTGGGTCTTATTTTTGTTGATAGATTATGATCATGTGGCCTTAATTGTCTAAATGTATCCATAAAAAAAGGTAATCTTAGGTGAATTAATGGTGGGAAAGCCCGGAAATGGGTGGGATGATCATAGTTTGGCCTGGAGATTGGGATTTTTGCATAATCCAGGTATTTAGGCCAGTGAATTGACTATAGTTCTTGTATAATTGTTTCTAGACCATGAACAAGCAAGGGAACCTGAGAAGGGGAAAGCTCCGATTCAATAGAGCTTTGAGTAACTCGAGGTAGGTGATGGCTATTGATTTCCCCTTTATGTATTGTATGTTCGTGTGATTTTGCTTAAGTATTGTATAAGTTGCATGCTTAGGGAATAGTTATGAATGTCTAAATATCTGGATAGCAGTCTTGTAAAAGGAACTGGGTGTTATTGCTTGCTGGTTTACAAGTGTGTTTTTGTTCATTATTGTGACTGTTGGATTTCTGTGTGACATTCGGTTGGCTCGAGTACCATGCTTGGTACAGGTTAGTAAATGGTTGGCTCGGGTACCACTCTGGGTACCAATTACTATATGGTTAGCTCGGGTACCATGCCTGTACGGGAATTTCAAATGGTTGGCTTGGGTACCATGCATGGTATGAGTTTTATTTATTGAATTGTTGTATTCTTTTGATGGTTCCATGAGTAGACCGGGTTGTGTTTCTTGAATTGTGACTTTTTACATATGGTACATGAGTGGCCAGGTTATTATATTAATCTGTGTTTGGTCTTAGTGTAGATCGGTTTACAGGTGTAATACTTAGGTGTTGTTAGGGGGATCCCAGGGTGGGTTCGGACTATGTAAAAAGAGATAAATGTAAGATATTGTCATTGAATGTTGTCAATGGTTATGGAGTGGGTTACATGTGGGGATAAGCTAGTAAGAGACTTGTAGTCTAGATATACTTGTTGGCTTGTTCACATGTTTCCTGTGCATTACTTGACTTTAGTTACTATTCATATTCTGCTTATTTGGAACTGGCTTATGATCCTACTAGTACACAGTGTTGTGTACTAATTCTGCACTCGTGTTTCTTTTTATGAGCATAGGCAATCTTTCGGTGGCCAATGAGCGACCTCACTTATAGTCCCAGCGTTTCCAGACATCAACGGTGAGCTGCTTCGGTCGAGCTACCTTGGTTTCTTTCTTTTAGTTGTAGCCCAATTGATTCAGGCTTAGACTCTTATTTATTTGGGGTTGCATCCCCGCATTCTAGACATTAGTAGATTATTTTGGTACGATGACTTTTAGGCTCTAGGGTGGAATTTCCGCAGGATTTTATTTTTATAATAGTATTTTTAACCTTGAAAGCTAGTTTACTTTATGCACTGCTTTTAAGCTGCTAGATTATACTAAATGTTGGCTTATGTTGGTTTGCTCATTTGGGGGTTGGGTAGGTGTCACTCACGGTCAGATTTGGTCATGACAAAGATAGTAGCAGAGCCCTAGGTTCGTTGATCTCGTCGTACCAAAAGAGGTCTAGTAGAGTCTTGCAGAACGGTGCGGAGATATTTGTACTTTTCTTCGAGAGGCTATAGGACTTTAGGAAACTCTCTCTTCTTCCTTCCTTCGTGCTATAACTTGATTTCAATTGTTATCTGGTGATATAAATTGGTATCTGACTCTTTCACTCTTCTGTCTGCATATGGTTAATACGAGGAACAATGGAGCAAGACCAGCGGTCCCAGTAGCAGGCCCGATTGTTAGAGGTAGAGGAAGGGGCAGGGGCAGGGGTCGAGAAAGAGCAGCACATGCCAGGGGTGGAGCTCAAGCGGATGTAGGAGCACGTGAGGCAACCCCTCTTCCACCCTAGGATCAAATTGAGGAGGAAGTTGAGGTCATTGTTCAGAAGGGCGCAGCACATGCAGAGGCTTCACCGGCTGGAGGTACAGGCCTTACCCCTATCACACCTGAAGCATTTCAACAAGTGTGGTCCTTCCTGAGTGGTCTGGTTGGTTCTAGAGCCAACGGGGACTGCAAATCAGGTTCTGGGTACTTAGCCAGTGGTTACTACTGCTTCTAGAATAGATGCAGTGTCAGGCATAAATAACCTCTTCAGACCAATGCTAGGTCCGGTCATGACAGGGAATGAGCACGAGATGATAACCAAGTTCCTTAAGATGAAACCTCCTACGTTTCAGGATACTGAAAAGGAAGATGCTATGAGTTCATATTGGACTGTTATAAAAGGCTGCACAAGCTGGGAATTGTGCAACAGCATGGGGTTGAGTTTGTCACTTTCCAGCTGCAGGGTGATGCTAAGCAGTGGTGGAGGTCTCATGTGGAATGTCGGTCATCTGTTTTTCCTTCACTGACTTGGGAGAAGTTTCATTCCCTCTTCTTAGAGAAGTATGTGCCTCATACTTTGAGAGATTGCAAAAAGGATAAGTTCCTGGCTCTGGAATAGGGTAGCATGTTGGTCTCTATTTATGAGGCTAAGTTTCATGCCTTGTCTTGTTTTGATACACAGTTGTTGGGTTTGGAGGAGGAGAAGATTAGGTTATTTGTGAAGTGCTTAAAAATTGATTTGAAAGTGTTATCTGTGCACATAACTTCAGCAGGGAAGGGTTTCAATTAGGTAATGGATTATATTAAGAAGTTAGAAGGGATCAAGCAGGTTGGGCAGGCTAAAGTGTTAACCAAGAAGCCTAAGAATGATGGAAACTTCAGTGGCTCGTACTCCAGGGGCCATAATCAATAGGTATACTCAGCCCATCCTATTCAGTCAGCTCATCCATCTACTACAGGTGATCGTCTGGGAGCCAATCAAAAGTTCTCAGCTCCTAGAGGCCAGGGAGCTTCTTATAAATCTTCCAGAAGGCCTACACTTGATCGCGGTTGTTTCCATTGTGGTGATCTGGGCTACTTTAATAAGGAGTGCCCTCACAGACATATTGGTAATCAGGCTCAGCAGCAGTCCAAGGCTGTGGTCCCAGCAGGTAGAGGTGGTCATGCTAGAGGTCGTCCACAGAGTGGGTGAGGTAACTTTCAGGGAGGTCGGGGAGACAGAGGTAATGGTGGTGTGGGCAGGGTTGCGGAGCAGCCAGCCAAAAAAGTTGCTCATATTGATGATTGAGCTCACTTTTATGCTTTTCCAGGGATATCTGAGGGAGAGGCATCATACGCGGTGATCACAGGTATAATTCTTGTCTGTGATAGGATGGCTTCTGTAATATTTGACTCAGGATCTACTTACTCTTATGTGTTTGTAAACTTTATTTTGGGTCTGGATTTGATATATGATGTCCTTGATTTCCCTATTCATGTGTCTACCTCGGTTGGAGAGTCGGTGATTGGGACTCATATTTATCGTACTTTTTTGGTTATGTTTCTGGGGTTGCAGACTTGGGTAGATTTGGTAATTTTGGATATGGTAGACTTCGATGTTATTTTGGGCATGAACTAGTTGTCTCCTTATCATACTGTATTGAATTGTAATGCTAATAATGTGGCTCTAGAGATTCCGGGTAAGGATAGGCTAGAGTGGGGAAGTGTTTATAGGCTTAAGCCGGTTAAAATCATATCGTTTATTTGGGCTAGGAAGCAAGTGGGGAGAGGGTATTTGGTCTTTTTGGCTCATATCCAGGATGATAATATGGAGTCTCCATCTATTGAGTTAGTTCCGGTTGTTTCAGAGTTTCAGGAGGTATTTCCAGCGGATTTGCCTAGTATGCCTCCGGATAGGGATATCAATTTTTGTATTGACTTGGAGTCGGGCACTCGCACAATTTCCATCCCTCCTTATCGCATGGCTCCAACAGAGTTAAGGGAACTTAAGACTCAGCTCCAGGAACTCTTAGATAAGGGTTTTATCCATCCCAGTGCTTCACCTTGGGGTTCTCTGGTATTATTTGTGAAAAAGAAGGATGGTAGTATGTGGATGCGCATAGACTACAGGCAGTTGAATAAGGTTACCATCCGGAATAAGTACCCTCTACCCTGTATAGATGATCTTTTTGACTAATTACAGGGTGCATCTGTTTTCTCGAAAATTGACTTAAGGTCAGGGTACCACCAGTTAAAAATTAGGTCTGAGGACATTCCTAAGACTACTTTTAAGACTCAGTATGGGCATTAAGAGTTTCTAGTGATGTCATTTGGGTTGATAAATGCGTCGACAAACTTCATGAGTTTGATGAATGGGGTGTTTAAGTCTTATTTTTATTCTTTCAGCATTGTATTTATTGTTGACATTTTGATCTACTCCAAGAGTAGGGAGGAGCATGTTGAACATCTCCATATGTGTTGGAAATATTGAGGCACCAGAAACTTTATGTGAAGTTCTCCAGGTGTGAATTTTGGCTGACTTCAGTCGCATTCTTAGGGAATTTGGTGTTAGAAAAGAAGGTGATAGTAGATCCCCAGAAGATTGAGGCAGTTAAGAATTGGGCCCGGCCTGGCTCTGTGACTGAGGTGAGGAGTTTTGTGGGGCTTGCAGCATACTACCGTAGGTTTGTCAAGGATTTTACGTCCATTGCTACTCACTTGAAAAGGTTGACTCAGAAGGATGTACCATTTGTGTGGTCCGACAAGTGTGAGGAGAACTTCCAAAAGCTCAAAACACTTCTTACCACGGCTCCCATCCTTTCATTACCGGTTGAAGGTAAGGATTTTATTGTATAATGTGATGCTTCATATTCGGGTTTAGGTGTTGTGTTGATGCAGGACAGGAATGTGATAGCATATGCTTCTACGCAATTAAAGGTTCATGAGAGGAATTATCCAACCCATGACTTGGAGTTGGCAGCGGTGGTGTTTGCACTAAAAATTTGGAGATACTATCTTTATGGTATCAAGTGTGAGGTGTTCACTGATCATCGTAGTCTGCAGCATGTTTTTACTCAGAAGGACTCGAATCTGAGATAGAAGAGGTGGATGGAGTTGTTAAAAGATTATGATGTGACCATCCAGTACCATCCGGGTAAGGCTAATGTGGTTACAGACGCATTAAGTCAGAAAACAATCAGCATGGGCAGTTTGGCTTATTTGGAGGTGTCCAAATGATTGTTGGCAAGGGAGATTCAGGCTTTGTAATCTAAGTTCATGCACCTGGGTATCTCAGAACAGGGTGGAGTGTTGGCCAGTAATGAGGTTAAACCCACACTTATAGAGGAGATAAAGGTCAAGCAGCTTCAGGATTTGCAGTTGAGCAAGCTTCGAAGCAAGGTAATATCCGGAGAGTTCGGGGATACCATGTTGGACTCTGGTGGGGTGTTGAATTTTAGAGAAAGGATTTGTGTCCCTCAGGTTGATGATATAATTCATAAGGTATTGACAGAGGCTCATGGTTCGCGGTACTCAATTCATCCGGGCATAACCAAGATGTAAAGGAATTTGAGGCAATTGTATTGGTGGCCTGAAACGAAAATGGACATAGATGATTTTGTGTCCAAATGTTAAAACTGTTAGCAGGTCAAATATGAGCACCAAAGGCTTGTAGGACTACTTCATAGGATTCCCATTCCCGAGTGGAAGTGGGCAAGAATAGCCAAGGATTTTATGGTGGGTCTTTCAAGGACCTTGGGAAAGTATGACTCGATCTGGGTCATTGTGGACCGGATGACCAAGTTAGCTCATTTTTATCTGGTTAGGGTGGACTATAATTTGCAGCAGCTGGCTAAGATTTATGTGAAGGAGATCATGAGACTACATGAGGTACCACTGTCCATCATTTCAGACAGGGGTACATAATTTAACTCTAAGTTTTGGGGTAAGTTACATGAAGAGTTCGACACTCAACTCAATTTTAGCACATCTTTCTATCCTCAGACTGACAGTCAGTTGGAGAGAATAATCCAAGTGTTGGAGGACATGCTGAGAGCATGTGTGATTGACTTTGGAGGTCATTGGGACCAGTTTCTACCTTTGGGTGAGTTCTCGTACAATAATAGCTACCATTCCAATATCAACATAGCACCTTTTGAGGCTCTGTATGGTAGGAGTTGTAGATCATCTATAAGGTGGTTTGAGGCAGGTGATGTGAAGCCTCTGGGCGTAGACTTGGTAAGGGAAGTGCAAGAAAAAGTATGGGGCATTCAGACCAAGTTGTTAATAGCCCAAAGCAGGCAGAAGGAATATGCAGATTGTAAGGTAAGGGATATGGACTTTCATGTTGGTGAGAAAGTATTATTGAAAGTCTCACCAATGAAAAGGGTTATGCATTTCGATAAGAGGGGCAAGCTCAGCCCCCAGTTTATTGGTCCATTTGAAGTTCTTGAAATTGTAGGGCCAGTGGCTTACAAGTTAGCACTGCCGCCTAGTTTGTCTGGTGTTTATCTAGTATTCCATGTATCCATGTTGAAGCGGTATTATGGGGATGGAGATTACATCATCAAGTGGGATGAAGTATTACTAGATAAGGACCTTCGCTATAAAGAGGAAGAGGTTGTGATTCTTGATTGGGATGTTTGGAAATTGAGGAAAAAGGTGATTAGTATGGTAAATGTTCAGTGGAAGCATTATCTAGTTTAGGAAGCCACTTGGGAAACTAAGAAGGACATGCGGGACAAGTACCCCTAACTTATTGAGGATTCAGGTACTACACTTTCCTTTCTTTATCTATGTATTTTTGGGTTTGATTGTTCGGGGATGATCGATGGGTAAATTGGTATCTGTTGTATTGACTAGGTTTGTCGTCATGGGTAAACTTTTCATGCCAAGTTTCAAGTCAGAAATAATCCAGCTTTGGGAGTTGGAAATTTTGGGCTAGGCTAGTCTTGGACAGTTTTGGAGCGAGGTATGGTCTAGGGAAATCCAGGTAAGGATTGGGAATTGTATCTTGTAGCTAGATTTTTTATTAGCTAAGGCATAGAGGAGTTTGGGGGACTTTTCAGAAGTAAATTTGGGTGAGTAGAACTCCCGGTATCGAGGTTGACGTGAAGGGGTTGTTCCGAAATGTCAGGAAATTAAGTGTATTGTAAAATAGGCATTTTTGGGGGATTTTATGACTTTTTGTCATGTGTCAACTGTCAAGGCGGTTGACACACCACTGTAGCAACCTCCAATATAGCGAAAGTCAACATCGGTCAGCACTGCTATAGCGGATGGTTCCCCTACGGCGGTACTGCTATGGCGGAGCATGGACCGCTATAGGGGAGCGTGATGGGATTTAATGCAGAAACATTCCCAAAATAGTTAGTTTTCATCAAAAACATTTCGGGAGAAGGGCAAGGCGATTCTAGGTGATTTTCCTCCATTTTCCATTATTTTTCGTCCCAAGGGTAAGGATTCTACTCCCTTAACTTTATGTTACCTTTCCTACGGAGTAGAATTGCTAGTTAGGGACTTGGGAGAAGGTTTTGAATGACCTAGGAATGGTAGAATCCGGGGAAAAAGGGGATTCTAGGGTGCTAAAGTTCTTGGGTCTTATTTTTGTTGATGGATTATGATCATGTGGCCTTAATTCTCTAAATGTATCCATAAAAAATGGTAATCTTAGGTGAATTAATGGTGGGAAAGCCCGGGAATGGGTGGGATGATCATAGTTTGTCCTGGGGATTGGGATTTTTGCATAATCCAGGTATTTAGGCCAGTGAATTGATTGTAGTTCTTGTATAATTATTTCTAGACCAAGAACAAGCAATGGATCCTGAGAAGGGGAAAGTTCCGATTCAATAGAGCTTTGAGTAACTTGAGGTAGGTGATGGCTATTGATTTCCCCTTTATGCATTGTATGTTCGTGTGCTTTTACTTAAGTATTGTATGAGTTGCATGCTTAGGTAATAGTTATGAATATCTAAATGTCCGGATAGCAGTCTTGTAAAACGAACTGGGTGTTATTGCTTGTTGGTTTACAAGTGTGTTTTTATTCATTGTTGTGACTGTTGGATTTCTGTGTGACATTTGGTTGGCTCGGGTACTATGCTTGGTACAAGTTAGTAAATGGTTGGATCGGGTACCACGCCTGGTACAGGTTACTATATGGTTGGCTCGAGTACCACGCCTGGTATGGAAATTTCAAATGGTTGGCTCGGGTACCACGCCTAGTACGGGTTTTGTTTATTGAATTGTTGTATTCTTTCGATGGTTCCATGAGTGGACCAGGTTGTGTTTCTTGAATTGTTACTTTTTGCATATGGTCCATGAGCGGCCAGGTTATTATATTGATCTGTGTTTGGTCTTGGTGTAGACCGGGTTGCAGGTGTAACACTTAGGTGTTGTTAGGGGGATCCCGGAGTGGGTCCGGACTATGTAAAAAGAGATAGATGTAAGTTATTGTCATTGAAGGTTGTCAATGGTTGTGGAGTGGATTACATGTGGGGATAATCTAGGAATGTCACGACCCAATTTATCGGTCATGATGGCACCTACAACCCTCCAGTAGGCGAACCAATTCCCGTAGCCCAGGACAGTTAGTAATGGGCTACTATCTAACAAATAAGCGGAAGAATAGTTTAATAAGCAAAAGTAAGAGAGTAAGATGAGGAGAATAGATAACAGGAGTATATATATACATATTCGGAAACTAAACCAAACTCCAAGACCTGGTATCATAGTATAGAGCCAAACTACATACATAGAGTGCAAATGATCCAAAACAATATATATACAGATATCTCTGAATGGTAATAGAGTACATGAAGCAAAAGATAAACTAAAGCTAAGCTCCGATCGCCAAGAGCTCACCCTCAGTCTGAAGTAGTCCCCAATAGATCTCCAAGCACGAATCACAGCGATCTAACGGCGATGGCCCACGCTAGGATCTGCACCCAAAGATGCAGGGGGTAGGGGTGAGCACTTAATGAGAAGCATAAGGTACCCAGTAGGTATCATAGGCCGACTGGGCACATATAAGATAAAAGCGCAGTAATAGACAGAATAGAAGCAAGTAGTCACAGAAATCAACGAAAGGTACATAGGAACTAGCCCAGAGGGAAATCAACAGAACCACATATGAGGCTAGTAAGCAGAATATACACACCATAGGCACAGGTGAAAGTAAGAAATAACGCACCTGGGGTCCTTGCAATAACAGTGTATACATAATAAGTTTACAAAATGGATGGTATACCGGTAACCTCAAGTGTAAGAAGAGGGAAAGAGTAATGATAGGCATGCTCAGGGACACGAATCAAACTCAACTAATCATATCAATCTCAAATCCAGAAACTAACAGTCTAGCAGGAACCAATTTCATACATAACCGTAACAGGGAAAAATTCTGTAAGTAAATAGCAAGAGTCTACCTACAGTCCCCCGGCCGCCCATACAACCGAGGAACACAAACAAGTGAAAACAAACCCTCCGGCATCCCATACTACCGGAGCGTACAATCAGCAAACAGCAAACAAGGGTGGAGCCTCAAACAATGAATGATATGATGCATGAGATCTCAAGTGCCATGGTATCTCTGTATGTACCTCCTC